>VXBO01008608.1:155997-255844 GCA_013400135.1 Rhinoptilus africanus
ATCCAGACAAAGATAACACACTACAAAACCATTGTTGGATTTAACTCTCTGAATACTTATACTTAAATGTCGAGAATAAAATGAAAAAGTGCTAAAATTCCAACCTTGTAATTTATTGTAGAGTCATAAAAAAACTTAGACTGCCAGTATAATCTTCCTGCTCTGGAGGCTACTTTAGGTGACCTCTTGCTTGAAGCAGAGCTGTCTTTGAAGTTCTGTATTTCTTCTGGTAGAAGGTTCTGTTGCAAAGTCCTTCTAGTCTGCAACTATTCCAAACCTTGCTTCCTGTAGGAATACAGTTAAAACTTTAGAAATGCTCCATATTGAGTGCTTGTAATTAACCTACTGGTTACTGCAGGGTGCATAGCCTATATTACAAACTTGCAGCAGGTTATTTTCTTGGCACTTGTTCAGCTCCAAATAGCACTTGTGGGAGTTGGTATACTCCCTAAAAGAGGATGCCTCAGGGAATACTTTCCCTTAGAGAAAGTGACTCTCTGTTTTGGAATGTGTACAAATGCCAGGGGCTGTTTCTTCTGCCAAATTTCAGACTGAACTACATCTTGAGTTTTAATGATACTTGAGGGCTATTTCCTATGAATGGTTCTCCTCACCTTAATATTGTGATAGGGTGTTGGAACCACGTGTGCTCTTTCCTTGCCTACTCCCAGTTTTTTTAAACTGACAGTACTTCAGTGTAACATTTCAAGGAGGACAGCTTACTGACATCCTCAGACATGGTCAGAGAATCACCTTAATGAGATACTTTAGGTTAGATATGGTTAACTTGCTACTGAGTAACCTCCAGAGGGTGACTGTGAATAAAACCAATTGCTCGAGAAAGCAATAACTAAATTTACACGTGTTATGGTAAGGAGAAGCTTAATGCTACTGCTAAAGACTTCCTCCCTTACTAAAACAAATAGTACTGAAGTATTTACATAGCATCCATTGAAAGTGACACTTAGCTTGCAAGTTTTAAGTGTGTGGTATCCCTGGAACTGTTTTGAAAAAGGAATATTTGGTTTACACATTTTAATTTGTGTTGCTATTAAAGCACTATCTGGTACATTTTTTTTTAATGTATTCATCACATTGTACAGAAAGGTTTTTCATTACTGAATCTCTTGGGAGGAATACTCCATTGTGACTGTTTCTTAAAAAAAATAACTTTTTACGGTCTTCGCAAGGCAATAGAGAGAAAATACAGAAGGAATTATTACAAAAGCTTAGACATCAGCTTCTGTTTGAAATAAAAATATAAAGTGCATTTCCTTTCCCTCTCTCTCCACCTCCTTTCTCTAACACTGATCAGATTTATTTTGCCTTTCCTAGTGATACAATGTTAATACTTAAAAAAAACTTGTTGTTTTTTCAATGCTTTTTGTAAAGATCTTATCTGTGGTCCTTTTAGCTAGTTCTTTGGCATGGGTTCAAAATTTTTTTTTTAATGTAGTAAGTCTCTTGACAAGTGCAACTTAATTCCCAGAGCATGCTTTCTGTTTATTGGTGATCCGTGCAGACCAAATGTACTGATTCTCAGGATAATGTAATGTATAGCCTCTAGATGTAATTTCTCTATCATAAGTGAATAAAATCTATTTCTTCAAATCAAGTATGAGTATGTAATCCTAAAAATCTGTGTGCTAGATAGAATGATCAATTAGCATGAGCCTGCAGCTGACTCTTACAGCATTTTAAAGGCAATAAAATGCATTCAAGCCTCCTTTTTCTTTGCCCCTAGGAAATAGTCTGTGGGAAATGACCTTAGCAAGGAGCACTTTGCTATGAAGCACCTCCCTTGAAGTGACCGGTGTTCTAAGGAGACCCTGAGATGCTGATAGCACATAGCCAGTGCATTAATAAATGGACTTGAGAGGCTGACACTGAGGGCTACTCTTTATCTGCTCTATGTGAGTTCCTGAACAGGCATCTGAGAGCTCCCACTAAATATCCAACTTCTATTAGCTTGAGGGATTTCTGAACCCATGTGGATAAAAGAAGAAAAGGGCCTCCCAGCTCATCATGTCTTGGTGCTCTGTTCTTGTGGAAGTGCCTCTGACTTACAAGGTTAGGACAAATGCTTTGTTGTTGTTGCTTCCTTGTTTAACTTGGCCCTCTTCAGTGCCACTTACTCTTTCAACTTTGACTACCTGAGGCTGGAGAGTAGCTTTTTTTTAGTAGTATTGAGCAATATAGAGAAAGGACTGCCCGTAGCACTATCTTCAGGTATTAAAATGTGCACATAGAGTGTGCTGATGCTACAGGCATAAACAAATGATAAAACAACTTTAACTAGAAGAACCTTGGAGCTATGATACTTGGTCCAAGAACTGAAGGAAAATGGAGTTGATAATCACCACCACCACAAAAAAAAAATCCCCCAGACACCCACCAAGCCTAAAGTGAGTTAGGTCTTGTTCTGACAGTTAAGAGGGCGCGTACTTCTTCGGATAACATCTCAATGCAATATCACTGTGCACAGACTCTATTCTTTTTAGCATGTGTGCTTGCTTAATCTTTGGTATTAGAGTGCTTTTAGTAGTTTCAAAATAGACCACAGTGGGGTTGGATTGATTGAAATGCTGTTCTATTTTGTATCTCCTTTCTCACAGGCAGAAGTGGATTTCTGCTCTTGTGTGGTCTGCTTCATTCACTTGACACACGAAGGTGCAGTTGTCAGGGACAAATGACTGACATCCGTTAACAGGATTCAGCATCTGAAGCTTCCTCTGTTGCATGTTATATGGATGAAGGTGGGGAACAAGACGTTTTTCTGGGGAATTAGTCAGGAGCCTGTATCTTTATTCCATTTCCTTAATCAGGAAAGTATTAAAAACAGGCTGCCAGAATGAGCGGTGTTATGACTGTATAGTACTTGGCTTGCAAGCGTATCTGAGGCTTACAAGCCTAGCTGACAGTCAGGTCTAGGTTTGTGTTACATTTGGACATGGTTATAGAAAGTGGCAACATCTAACACCTGTCATTTGGCAAAGGTCCTAAATGACTAGTAAGTCTTAACCTGTAATGAGTACCATATGGCAGTTCTTATTTGCAGCTGGAAAAAATCAGGAAGCCTCAAGAGGCTAGTGATTAGAGACTTGTGTGTAAAAATTCAAGTAAAACTGAGACTTCCTGAAAAGCCAAGTGGTTTACTGTATACTGCCACTGACTGAATGTCAGGTACTTAATGCTTTGTGTGTCAATGCTAGTGTTAGTTGCAGAAGTATGTCACTGCACAGGTTAAGATGGAGACATGCTTAACATACACCATTCCTCTAATTTGCTGTGTATTTGTTTAAGGACTTTGGTTATGGTCTGTATTAAAGCTAGAGGTGCATTCTGAGTTCAGCATTTAGAACCAAAATGAGCAGTAGTGAAGTATAGACTGCCTACAGAGGTGGTATAAAACTTGTCCATCCCCAAAGACTCCCATTCCAAAACTGAAAAGCCAACTGGAGTTACTTTATTTAGGGTGCTTCTGTATTAGTGCTGTCTATTTAGAGGTTCATGCAGGTGCTGCACTGCCTGCTGAAGAGGGAAATGTGGTGTTTCGCATCTATCAGTTCATAAACTTGGAGATGAAGTGGGCTAGAAGCCCACCTGGTAGTTTACATTCTGTCTTTAGTGCTCTCTTCTTACAGTATTTACCAGGAGGTATACTTGCCAAATCTAAACATAGATGCTTTTTAAGATGCTGCCTCTGGATGGCAGCATAAAGGTAGTACTTAACCTCAGTTGCTATTAAAGGAAGTTTTTGCAAATTCATATAGCATGATGTGGGACTGTTTGGAAATATGTGTTCATTAGGATAGGAGTAAAAGTACTTAGCTTCTCAGATCTCTTTCATGTTAGATTTTAAATGCTTGTGAGAAGAGAAGTGGAGCTCAATATTATTTTGCTTTCTGTGTGTCCCACCCAGTAAAATATACTGCATGGAAGCCCATTCTTTGTCTTGTAAGACTAACAGACCACAGAAATGTAAGAGTTTTCAGAAGTGGTGAGAACTGTCCATGTCCTTTTCCTTGCCTACAGTTTGAATGCAAGGCTGGCAGCATTCATTAAAGCAGAGCAGCAACAATAATTTTCAAAGATGGAATGCTTTGTAGAAAATGAGAATGATCTACTATGAATTGCAAGGCCTAACTGTCCTTGTACTGCCTGCTTAAAGTTTCTTCGTGTCCTGAAGAGTTCTCAGTCTTCCTGCTCTTAAAGGCAAACATGGAGAAAGGGAGCAATGCCTGTGATAGCAGGGAAGTTGACTAGATGCCTGGCTGGGCTCTTGCACTCTCTGTACTCTTCTCTGGTTCAGGAATCAGATACAGAAAGATTCTGTGAGGCTGTAGTACCTTCTGTTCCCGGGGGATAACTTCTGTGCATATTTGCTTGCTGCTTTTACATCAGTTGTTAAAAAAAGGGAGGTGGGAACCCCTAACTTCAGGGAGGTTGAAAACTGTTTATGCACAAGCTTCTTCCTGCTGTCCTGCAGCCCCCCTGGGGCTTGCTAGGGATGAATCCTTCCCTTTTTCTTCTGTTTGTAGAAACTCTGATCAGCAGTTTAGGCATGTGAATAGCCTACACTTCTGCTCCTCTTTGCCAACTGAGTTGTTTGTGCAGCAGTAGCAGCTGCTTCACGACAGGTTGCTCTACCTGCCAAAATCTGTAGGTGAGTGTTTCTATAGATCTTGTCTCTGAATCTTTCTTAGGCACTTCCAGGAAAGGAGAGAATTTTTTTATTTTCTCTTAGAATACGTTTAAAGAATGTATTCTAAGAGAAAATGTATTGATCCATAAACTTTCTATATAATCAGAACTTTTGTTTGGAGAGTGGTAAGTAGATTTAGTGGGTCTCTTACAGTTGTTTCATGTCATTACTATAATATAAGCTATTCAGATGTCTAAATAACAAACAACCTAGTGCTGCCCCTTAAGAGGAAAAAAGAAGGGCTGTTTATCCATCAGATGTCTCAGAATATCTTTTTTACCTGCTTCTTGTGTTCTCATTCATGGTGGCCAGACCTGTGGCTACTACAGCTAAGAGCTTCCTCTGCAAGTCTGAACAAATCTTGTATTGTACAGGCTTCAAAGAAAGATAGTGCCTCAAGGTAAAACAGGTTAAATTACATGTCAGAAGTTTCCTTACTTTAAAAAAAGGTGGTCAAGAACTTCTGCAAGTGAGTTTTGACTGTTACATTTTAGACCATGAAACTTACTCTTAGTATCTTTGTTATTATCTTTAGCTAGGTAAATTGAGGGAAATAGTTACTTAAAAGGGTGTGAAATACTATTTTAATTCAGATGCTGCTTTAGAAATGTTACTGCTCATAAATGCAATACTTCAGTGAGAAAAGAATGGCCACTTGGATTATGGAGCTGTGATTGCTTAGGTTCCGTTGATGACTTCACACAGGTATTTGAGTAATAAACTGTTATCTGCAGACTTGTACTCTTGTTAAGCCTAAAGAGAATGCATGTGAAATCATAATTAGAACTCACAATAGCAGCTTTAACTCTGCTTGTCAAATCCTCACAAAACCTTTTGTTTCTTAGTTATATTCATGTCCAGGCAAGTGAAAGAAAACTTAACTTGTTGAAGATAAATGGTGAAATCTTTGACCTGGGTAAGTAGTAAATCCTTAGCTGGATAACTGTGCAGGTGTTTTGTTATACAGATCTTGGCAAGCTAATAAATGTATGTCTTCAGGACCACCACCAAAATAAAGCTTAACCTTTGTCTGCTTGGAACTTAAACGCTGAATTTCTTTCCTGTTATAAATAGAGGTATAAATGATTGAATTTGAGACTTTTGCATAGTTACAGCAGAGAGTACTGTAGTCTTCCTCCTAGGGCAAAGGCATTTTTAACTGATGCTTTTCTGTATGTTGAATTTGCTGATTTTTAAGGAGTGAATTTCTAACAGCAGACTCAGTCTTTATACTAAGAGAATTATCCAATATTTGTGCTCCGTTTTTCTCTAATGTTAAAACATTCTTGTGTTCCTGACCAGTAAACTGTCATATTCAAATGCAGAGGGCAACGTTAACAGCATTTAGACAACTCCTGTAGCAGCAAGAATAACTATGTGAGGTGCAGGATTTGCCCACTGTGTATGAGCCTTTTTCTAGGAATAGGTCTCCTACAGTTGTCCAACAACTAGTTGCAGTAGCTACTGTGAAAACTCTCTTCTGCCAACCTTAAATCATGAACAAGAGCAAATGATGAGATGTTGTGATTCAGCTTGGAAATCTGCAGTTTCAGGAACTACAAAACACTGTTAAACTGCTTCTCAGCAGTAAAATTGTATGTATTTGAGCTAATCTAGATATTGTAGGAGTTCCAGGAAATAAGTTTATTTTACCACATATGTGGTCTAGAGACAGATTTGGTGAATTGTGAAGTCCTATTTCATTGTATTCTGGACCAGAAAACTTCAAAAACATGGATTTTAGCCTAATCAACACTCCCACTGTTTCTAACCCCTCTCCCCCTTCCTCTTTGGCAAATAAAAACCTGGTGAGGGTGATGCATGCTGTGCAAGAACCTAAGGGTTTGATGTGCCTGCAGTTCTTTGAACTCTGGTCTTTGTGGTTTGATATGACTCCCTATATCAGAATGCAAGACTCAGTGTTTCATTCATCATCTTTTTTCTTTGCTTTGCTCTCCAAAGAAAGTAGTACTGGGTTAATTTTATTACCTGATTAGATTGCTAACAAGAATAGCTGGTCATGTGATGATGGTAAATACTGAAAGGAGAGACCTGAGGTGCTTGATAATGAATCTAAAACTTAGTGTTAGAAGCAAGTGTTCTTTGTACTAGGTTTCTGTAACACTTGAAAGGAAAGGAAAAACTAAAGCCTGAAGTATTTAGTCTACTATGTGTCGATCTTGAAGGTGAGATTATACCTTTTGAATAGCAGTAATTCATAGCCTGGGTAGCTGTACAGTTAAGCCCGCTGCAGGTAGGAGAATACTCATAAGCACATCAGTCTTGCAGAGGCATTGCTTTAACTCATATCTGCAAAAAAGTATCTGGGATTGAATTGCCAGTTTTGGGTTCAAGAACTGTTAGGGGAGACGGACTGTGTGCTGTATGGAAGCCCCCAAAGATTAATTGCTTTTGAATGGATTTTATGACTGGTTCTTCCTTTGACCATTCTAGTGAATAGGAGCCTTAGTAAAAGGAAACTATCAAAAGACTTGATTACGTGTATTCAAATAAATCGTAGTGAAGCCATTCGAAAAAGCATGGGAGCATACAAATACAGGACTCAAACAGCAATTGCTGCATAGTGTGGCTTGAGTGCACACTAACACTTTTTCTAGCCTTTGCTGCTTGCTCTCTGTTCCTCCCTTGCAAACTATGGACTATTGTTCACAGTTCAGTTATGCTCATGTCAGCAGAGTGTGTTGTGGAGTTTTAAATTGGCCGGCTTCTAGGCGGAATTTATTTCAGTGATTTCTGTGCATCTTTTCCCTGCTGGAGGGAACTTTTCTCATCTAATGAGGTAGCTTACAATTTTGTTCTGTCAAATGACTGATTCCCTTCAAGACAATGTCTGTTTATGAAGCTAGTGTGTGCATGTTAATCCCAACAGATATTGCGTGCTGAAGCTTGGTGGTCATTTAAATCTCTAAGAAAGTCTTAACGCATTACAGGCCACACCAACATTTAAAATCAGTGGCTGTACACAATGAGGTTTTGATTCTTACTTGACCTCTTGCTGCCAGCAGAACTGAGATGGTGAGAAAAGAATGTGATCTGTCAGTACAAACTGCACGGCTAGGTAGGTTCAGTAATGTCACTGTGCTCTTCTAGAAATGAGAGGGGTTATCAAGCAGTAAATCCTACATTCATTATAAAATAATACATAAGGATGTTGGAGTAAAGAAACTGCTCAGTCTGTAAATGTTCAGACTGTTTCTTGTTTCTCTTATCCAACTGTTTGATATTTGGATTGATAACTCAGTTGTGGGGAACTTGGGTCATGTCAGAACTCTTCTGATTGTTTGCAAAAGCACCTTATTGATTCATCTACTGTGTTTCTGTAAGAAGTCACACCTCTTTCTCTTATTTGTTAATTTGTAGTTTGTAAATTTCAAGCTCTGTGAATGACTGACTTCTCTCCCTATCCCTGTAATCTTTCCCATGGAAAGAGTGTTAAAGTATTGTTAAGCTCCTATATGTTCAAGTACTCATGTTATTTAAGCATTAATGCGTACTTTAGTTTGGGGGTTTAGATATTCCCTACACACCTACATGCATGCACACAATCAACCATTTAGTTTCCCTGCAGCTTTGTTTGTAATGGGATATTTAGTTGTGCTTCAGAAGTGATTTAGCATCTAAATTTTTTAGTTAGGCAGTTAATGTATTGCTTAAATTTTTGATTCTGACTAAGACATCAAGTCAGGCTAACCTGCCTGAAGCCATTAACTAGTCCTCTATAACTTTTATTAACTTAAGTAGTCAATGAAAAAATTCTCTTTTCCCTTCATAGTTTTAGGAAGTCCCAAGTTGCTGTTCTCTCCAGGAATAGCATTCATCTTCCTGGTTGTTTTTAGAAGTGTTTTGTCCAATACTGTTGTGAATGGCAGCTGGGAGGTAGGGAGGGAGTGGAATACAGTGAAATTACCTTGTAACTGACACCTTGAGGCCTGATGAGAAAGAAGGGGAGTGTGCCCAGTACATAAAGCAGGCTTCTAGCCAAAACAAATTTTGAGGATAACTTAGGCTTATTCACTTCACTGAGCTGACTGTAACAAGCCTGTGGCCAAGAGTAAGTAGTGACTTTGATTTCAATTGTATACTTTTTTCTTCAAACTGAAAAACAAACACACACCCTCCCCCCCCCATTCTATTGGTGGCATAAAGCAGTTTTCCTCAGTGCATGTAAGACACAAAAGACTGAGCTTGTTCTGGAAGAATTATCCTTTGACCAGTAAACCAATACCATCCCTCCTTTTATATACTAATGAAAGGAACTTGCTTTCCACACGTGGATTCAATGGGGTAGAAGCTGTCAGGAAAATCCAATGAAAGGATTAGCTAAACTCGAACAGATTAATTGGAGCCCTTGATTGTGTCTTGCTATGCAAACATCACAGCGAAGGCGATGGCAATGATAGTGAGTTCATCTTTACGGTGGAGAGTGGGGGGTAAGCAGCAGGAATACAGTAGGTAAGAAGCAAACTGAGCAGTTTCAGTCTTGTTCTTAAAAGCTGCCTTGATTCCTTCTCCGTCTTTGTGTAGTTGATAATGGAGATTTTAATAGGCATGGACATTGTGACCAGCTCCTTATGATCAAGCCACAAGTCGCTATTACATCCAATATCTTTTTATAATTTTCCCTGTCACATAAGACAATGTGTCCTACCTGCCAGAGCTGGGAATTTAACTACTAGTGAAGGGCTTTTGGCTGCCTAATACAAGGCAGGTGATTTGTTCAGTTCCCCAACCTGGAACAAAGGTACCAAGTTCAATTTGGAGTTCCGCTGAGGTTTGGAGTCATTTAATTTTCCATTTTCCAGTAAGTCACCTAATTCTTAGAACTAGTGATGGCTAAGCTGTTATGAAGCGTAAACTACTGATCGTAGCCATCTAAATCTTGCTCTTAATGTAGAATTTTTTTTTCTATGTTTGAAATGTTGTAGTTACTGTATTTGCTTTCTTTGTTTGATTGAGGTGTAGACAACTTATTGTTCAAGTGCAGGAGAAATTCCAACTGTTGTTATATGCATAGTATGGAGCCTGGATTTTCTTTGCATTAATAAGAGGTACAGAACTAAATCTATGACATCAGAAATCTCTAGCCTGTGGCTGAGTGGCTTTCAAACTTGTACTAGCTTGCTATGCAGTATGCATTCTCCTGTAGCACAGTTTTTGTGCCTGCTTTCCCAAGTCAAAAAGGCCTTGAGATTATTGAAAAGTCTAAACAAGAAGAAAGTTTTCCCTTAGAACAGGTCATTAAGCTTTTTTTTTTCCCTGTGCCAACATGTTTTACTTTGTTTTTTATGCTCTACTGCAATACAACCCAAAGGGGCGTGAATTGATCTTGATATAGTACGAATTCTCAGGGCTTCTTCTCTTCAAATGGTTTAGTTAAATAAAAAAACAACCACCTCAGTTTGGTGGGGATAGAAGTTAATGCAAATAAGAAACACAATCTGCCAAATACAGCTTTTGTACAGGAAGATAAGTGACTCTGCTGAGGGAATACTTCTTGATAAGCTTGTGAGTGAATAGCTCTTCCCAGGATTTAAGCCAAAAATTACTACCATTTGATTACAGTGGGTATTTGAAGAGTTTTCTGATTACAGACTTCTTCTAGCTTCCCTTCACTGCTGTCTGGGAAAGACTACGTTCCTTTCCTGCAAGTAATGCATCTGAACTGGATATCCAAGCCTAACTGTCAAAAAGCATTCAGTGAGTATGCCTGACCCAAGACAGGTAAATTGTATATGTTAAGAAGCTGCTCAAACTGTAAGGAATCCAGTCTGAATATTAATGACTGTGGAAGACAGTAGTGTTTTTTTAAACCTGACTGTATTAATTAAATCAAAGCACTTTTTTTTTCTTTAAACTACTAATAGCATAAGGGACAGAAGCACCTTCTTCAAAAACTTTATACAGACTTATCTTAAAAGCTGGGGGTTTTTTAATGCCAGAGTATCGGGAAGGACACACTTTCACCGTCATATTTGCCATTACTTATTGCCAGCATATGCAGGAAAAGTGCTCCTTTGTCAGCTTTTTCAAAATCAGCAAAAGTCAGCCAGCTTCTTTAGAGTTAGGGACCTAAAGATAACTTCTCTCCCTGCTTTCTTTTGGGCCCCCCATGTGTGAGAGGCAGGGTGTGTGGGGAAGTGCTGGGGCTTGAGAGAAAAAGGCTTCAGGGGAGGTGGTGAGTCTTACGGCTGCCTCCTTTGTGCTTAGGAGGGCATAGCAAAGATGGAGCCAGGCTCCTCTCATCCTGCACAGGGTAAGAGGCAATGGATACAAGTTGCAATATAGGGAATTCTGGTGAGATTTTGGGGGCAAGGGAGAAGCTTCCTCATGAAGAAGGCAGTCAGACACCAGATCAAGGGCCTAGAGAGGCTTTGACATCTCCACCACTGTAGTTAATCAACATGCAACTGGACACGGTCCTGTGCAACCTGCCCTAAGTTGCCCTGCTTTGAGTAATTCCTTCCATACCAAATTATTCCATGATTCAGTTTTCTTTATTAATTGTATCTATTTTGTGTGGTGTTCATGCTGAGAGGGTCACAGTTGAAGATGTGCTAACACTAACAATGTCGTTTTGTGCAGTTTTATTGTAGCCATACAGTAGCAAAGTGTAGAGACTGAGTGTCACTGTCTAAAAACTGGCCTTCACAAAATTGTGTATATCTAACTTGTTTTGTGAAGTGGCAATGTAATCTCCAACCATCTTTTTCCTCTTCAGCTTCCTTTTCTCCCTGTTCACCCCAGTAGTTTTCTTGTACCTGAAAACTCAGGAAATTTCTGTTAGAAACATTCTCTGGAAACTATGAGGAAGACTCAATGAGTCTCTTCTGTTTTCTAACCTAACAGGATCTTGATCATGCTTCCTATGTGTGTTTTACCAGTGCTCAGCTTTTCATAGTTTTTAGTACTGATTTACTTAATTTTTCCTCCCCCTGCCTCTTGGAGGCAGCAGAGACTTCCATGTAGCACACTCCATGGTGTCCTTGCAACAAGGAGCCAGTGCTGCTGCACAGCCAGCTAGGAGCTAGGTAACTTGCTGTTTCTTTGTGTTAGGACTGTGCTATGAGGCAAAGGAATATTGCATGTAACTAAGGTTAATCCCTTTTAAATGAAGCTTTGTTAACGAGATTAAGCCTAAAACTGGTTCACAAGGAACTTGCTTTTTTAAAATTCACTTTTAAAAGTGCAAAGGATCTGATACCAAATTGACGGGATAACTTGAATTGAAGAGGAACATCAGAAGGGCATCTAGCCAAACAACTGGCTCCAAACAAGGTCAGCTATGAGGCCAGGCCAGGTTACTCAGGGCTTTGTCCAGTCTGATCTTTGAAATCTTAGACTGGCTAGTAAGTTTTAATTTCACATTAGGAAATAGCTCAGTAAACCCCTGTTAACTAAGAATTTTGAATTTTCACATACATCTAATCAAGAAACTGATTAAAAAAGCCGAATGGAAGATTTGGAGAGATGCCCTAGTTGTGTTGTGTAGCCCTGCTGCTGTACTTAAAAGCTCTGCCTTTTGCTACAAGATGCTTCAGTTGATCCTGGGTTTGTGTAGCTCCAGGTGAATTAAGGTACTTCTGTGTTTTCAGTCTGATGCTTGGTAGTGTGTTTAGGCTAAGAGCCAGGACGTTCCTAATGCCAGGTAGGTGATGGGTCATGTCTCTAAATGCTTCTGTGATAATGAAGACTAGAATGCAAGTGTGAGCGTACTTTAGGTCTGACACACCAACTGGTCTGCTGCTTGACTGAAACTTTGTACATAATGTTCTCTGTAGATTACTGGGTAGGCGGAGGATCCCAAATGCTCAGCTTTTCAAACTTTTAAAGTGTACACTGTATTTTTTTCACACGATGCCACACCTGTTCTCAGAGCAAGTTAAACCCTAAAGTATTTCAGGTAGTAATCTTCTAATGTGGGTCATGGTTTTTAACTCTAAAGAGGTTTGAAAATTGATGACCAAATGTATTATGTAAAGACATCCTACAAAGCCAAATTCATTTGTTGTAGAAATCTCACTTCTGTAATCACATCTGCTCATCTCTGAAATTAATATGGATCTCTAATGAGTACTCCGTGTTGGGATGGGGGAGAAAGAGTATAAACTAAAAAAATGTGGTATGGAAAGGTTACTTGGATCTTTGGAAATCAAGCTTCCATATCTCCCTTCTCTGACCCCTTAATATCTGGTGGTTGCTCCCCTTACGCTAGGGTCTGTTGTAGCTGACTTGTCATGTTTTGTAATGAAGTGTGACTGTACCTATATGAAATCTAAGTTTTTTTTAAAAAAACCTTTTCTCAATAACTGAGCTGTGGAGGGAGGACTTAATCGTGTAGTAAGTATTTTTTCCAATAACTATCACAAATATGCTCATAAGGTTCAGGCTTGGTTAAACTCTTGTGCAAAACCTGACACCTACTGGTGGGAAGCATAACCGGACTCTTCTCAGCGTGGAGGCGTGTGCTGAAGAGCCCCTTTTATTGAAGTTCTGGCTCCTTTGGCCATAGGTGCTGTATTGTACCTTCACTTAGAGTGAATTGTGTTTAAGCATAAATCTAAAAGTCTAAAATTTCCAGGGAAGTTGTAATATACTTACTTACAAGCATAGGTATTAATAAAGGTGGTTGAACTTTCAGTTAACTGTATCCGCTTTGAAAACATGTATAATGGCTAGATGACAACAAATTTTGTAAGCTTACATTTTAGACTAACTTTTGTAATAGTATTGAAGACTTCATATAGTCTTATACTGATTAAAAACATGTAATTTTTTCTTATGTCTTTAAAGGCTTGCCATGGATGTACATCTTCATCCAAGTGTGATTGCAGTGGAGTAAAAGGTGAAAAGGTAAATATTTTTCTCTTTTTTTCTTTTTCTACTGTCAGGCCAACACAAAAAACATCGAGCTGCATGCCAGCTTCAGATAACTGAAGCTTATGGATGACAGCTTTTATTTCTTGCTCATGTCTTTTTTTTCTTTGACTATAGTGTGGACGTGCACCAAAGAGCGTAGGTCGTAATGACTTCAGGTATTGAGTCAGACCAACTGGTCCATCTGATGGTGTACAGAATTTCATATAATTATTTTCTCAAGAAAGGTGGATGATGGCACAAATTTCTCCGTCTATGTGAGAGTTAAAAAAAACAGAAAAGACACATTTGGTAAAATAGAAATAAATCCTGTTTACTGCCAAGGCCTGCCTACGCTCTAACACCTTGGTGTGGACAAGCTAAGGTGTGGATTGTACAATAATGACTATGCTAGTAATGCTTTAGTGGGAATCTAAAACCAGAGTGACTGTGGGTTGCTTTCCCACTTTCCTTGCATTGCCTGCTCATAAGTAGTTGACACTCACTAATGTCCTTTGAACTTGCACTGTTTCTTACCTCCTAACTTGTATAGCTGTATACTGAGATGATTGCTGTTGCTATCTAGGTGCTCAGCTGGACTGTGGAAGTGACACAATTCAGATACAGCTTTCCCAACATACAGAGCTGCTACCCAAGTAAGCAGCTAGTTAATGGCCAAACACACATTCTCAGATCAAGTCGCATAAAAACCATCCCCAACCTAAGAAACAACCCTGTGTGGTTCATTCAGTGCAACAGGCTCTTCTGGGCCGCCCTGACAGTGTCCTAAGGCCAAGAGATGCATGTTGACATCTTGGAGCTTTCCTGCTTCTGTGCAGCTTTGACTTCCAGTCTCACTGCCCGAGCTCAATATATCTGTGCAGTACTTCATGGTTTTGTCATCATCATTTCTTACTGTTCTATAATTTTTTCCTTTGACCAAACAGCAGGTGCCCAGCATTTTTTAGTTACAATGCAATGTACACACAGTACAGCACAGCTCAGTACTTGCCTGAACTGAGTCTTTTCTCAAGTGTGGGGTCCTAGTTGTAAGTAAATGGTGATTAAATAGTTGCCATGTAACTGCCGATCGTCACAGGGAATGAATGCGATATGATCACTGCAAGGGGAAGAGACTGCCTGAAATGCTTCCACTCTTAGTCTTGTAAACAGTTTGCTTGAGATACAATGGAGTCTTCTTAAAGTTGTGAACTGATAACAAAGAGTTTGATAAGCCTGTCTTATCAAACCACTTACTCTATCTTAGCAAGGTTCTAGACAGGCTTCAGTGCTCCAATTTTCTGACGCATTTCAAAGGTGACTTTTGACATTGCATAAACAAGCGTAACCTCAAATGAACAAAAGTAATGCAAAATAATCAGTCATTGCATTGGCACTATAATGTGCTGATGCAGAATTTTACTATTGGCTGAGGTTAAACAAGGCAGATGTCCAAAATTCAGAGTAATTCTTGGTGCCACACCTGCCATCCAGACAGATAAGGTCATTCCATGGCATTTACTTGCTTTTAGTTCATCGAGTATATTCCCAGTTTACCTACCTAGTTAAGAACAATATCCCCTTGATAGCAAACTTTAAGTTTAGTTAGCCAAAGCATGAACCTGGTTGATGCATTCCTACAGGATCTTCAAAAGCAGATGGCCAAACCAGATGTATCCTAACACTAGTCACAGGACTATTTCAGGTTAGTTTGAAGGCACTTAAGCATTAGGTTTACATTCCCAATACAATTGTAGCAGGTACAACTTTGGAGAACCCTTCTGTAATTCTCAGTTGGCCTTTTTCTGGACTAGGCACAGCTATTTTGTGAATTCAGTGAACAAATGGATATTGTCTAGGTTTTCCTTATCCATGCTAGCCAGAGGTAAATGTTCGGCCTTTCAAAGTAAAATCACATACTTTTTTTTCTCCCTCTGATTCAGCTTTCTCTTTGTATTGCTGTTAAACATGCAGGGAACATGACCCACTCGATATATTAGAGTCCTTCAGTGTCACTTAATGAAATTGAGATATTCTTTACCAGAGGAAGGTGACTATCTTGAGACTATTTGCTTGGACTCAGGGGTAGCTTTTTGTCCATATATAGTCAACTAGAGCATTTGAGCCTTGATCAAGCTTGCAAGTGTCATTATGTATGGTGGGTTTTATTTCTATGCCTCCAGACCATCCTAGATAGTTGTTAGGGAGAGCTGCACAGGAGAAATTCTTCCATATTTAGTTTTCAAGCTCTGTTGGCCTTTTCAGGAGTGAATTATAGCAAATCCTTAGTGGAACAGTGAGAAGCTGGATAATATTTTGTGAAAAGGAAGTGGGAAAGGAAAAAAGCCTCCAGTAAAACCAACATAAAATCAGACCAAATATTTATGTATGGTTCTGCATCTTCCTGGAAAATTCCTAGGGGGCTGCAAATGGTCAAAGTGTAATCTTTTAATAAAATAAAATAATAAACCCCACACTTTTTTGTATGCCTGAGTCCTCTTAGGGAAGGATGTGTGTGTCTGAAACTCCCACTTATTGAACTGATAGATACAAGGTAAGTTTCCATCCTTAGAATGGAAGATTCACCTTAAAATCTGGGAACTGTGTTTCATTTTCCACCTAAATCAAGGTAAACACAGTGTAATCCTGAGGCATGCCAGAGGCGGTTTTTTGTGGTTTAGGGTTGTTTTTAAACCTCGCAGACCATCGTGCACACTTTATGCAGAGGAACAATTAAAAGAAAACCTCATATTTCTTAAATATGATGTATTGCTAGTGGAACAGGTTTGATCATGCGTGCACACACACCATTATGCTAGTTGCCCTATAATTACAAAACCCTCAGTACTTGATGCACTGATGTATTCAGCAGTTCAGCTCTGGGGAACCACAAGAGTTCTGTCATTGACATCCATAATGCTTTCTCTTATAAATTATTTGGTTTGTTTCCTTACAGCCTTAGATTTTTTTCTAGAATCTTATACTACTACAAGACATCAAGGGCTATCTTAAAATGATTAGGTTGATCCATCACAGATTACCATTTACTTATACATTTGATGTAAATTTCCAAACCTGATACTATTTTCAACCCAGCTTTCTTGCAAATATTGTCTTTATTTCAGTTGTGAGTGTAAACTGCTGCTATAACCACAAGTTGCAGGCTTCTGCTTTGCATTTGACGATGTTTCTGCTGCTTATTTCTCCAATGACCTTGAACCAGGAGACAAACTCTATAGCTCCTTGGTGTACGAGGAGCATTACACAAGGAGCTGTTTAAATAATCTCCCATCTTCGATTCTCCCATTGAGAGGGTGACAATTTACTTGTAGAACTACTGGAATTCAAGTGTATGGAACCTGGTTCTGTACTGGGAAGACAGGAAAAGCCTTGTCAAATGCACTCAGCTGAGCCCCATGCTTGTGTTTCACTTCTGGCCCACAACCAGCTTTTGCATCCAAGTCACTGTGCACTTGCATTAAGTCAACTAAGAAGCGCTGCTTGGCTCAGCTTTGCAGAGCCTAATGCCTTCCTTTTGAGACTCAAAAGTAGCCTTCTTCCTAAGTGTCCTAGCATTCCCTTTGGGATATCCAAATTTTAACAGGTTGGGTAAAGTAACACAAACTGAACTGTAACAAATGGGAGAATTACATTCTTGTCTTGCCTTGAGGAGCCACAGCTCTTATTTAAGTGCTGCTGTGCTGCCAGTGATTCTTGTTTAACTCTGCCTCTGCCCTGAGCCCTTATACTGTCAGTAGCATTTTATCTGTTGGAGAATCAAGGTGCAGTAAGATGCTTTTTTTTTTTTTGTAAGCCCATAGTGCAATAGCTAACAAAAATCAGTGCACTAAACTTTTCTTCCTCTGCTCAGGCCCATCTTACTAAACTTAAATATAAAATTGGTAGTGTAAAATTCAAACATATCTAAAATGGTATAACAAAGAAATGAGAGGAATTTAGTGGAGAAGTCAGTAAAAAATTTATTGTGGCTAGGAGCCAGTGTGCTGTTATTCACAGTAAGCTTGCTCAGTAGTGAACTGGATCTAGTAAGAGTATCAAAACTGAAGTAAATAGTGAAGCTGCTCCATCTTCCTCAGGGGTCAGTACTGGGACCAGTGCTGTTTAACATCTTTGCCATCAACAAGGACAGTGGGATTGAGTGCACCCTCAAATTTTGTTGATGACACGAAGCTGTGTGGTGCAGTCGACACCCTGGAGGGAAGGGATGCCATCCAGAGGGACCTGGACAGGATTGAGACAAGCTTGAGAGGTGGGCCCATGTGAACCTCATGAAGTTCAACCAGGCCAAGTGCAAGGTCCTGCACCTGCGTTGTGGCAATCCCAGGCACAAATACAGGTTGGGCGGAAAATGGCTTGAGAGCAGCCCTGAGGAGGAGGACTTGGGGGTGCCGGTGGACAAGAAGCTCAACATGAGCCTGCAGTGCACTCAAGGTCAACTGTATCCTGGGCTGCATCAAAAGAAGTACGGCCAGCAGGGTGAGGGAGGTGATTCTACCCCTCTGCTCTGCTCTCATGAGACCCCACCTGGAGTGCTGTGTGCAGCTCTGGAGTCCTCAGCACAAGAAGGACATGGAGCTGTTGGAACAGGTCCAGTGGCAGGCCATGAAGATATTCAGAGAGCTGGAGCACATCTGCTATGGAGACAGGCTGAGAGAGTTGGGGTTGTTCAGCCTGGAGAAGAGAAGGCTCTGGCGAGACCTTATAACAGCCTTCCAGTACCTAAAGGGGCTATAGGAAAGATGGGGAGGGACTCTATCAGGTGGTGTAATGGCAGGATGGGGAGTAATGGTTTCATTCTGAAAGAGGGTAGATTTAGATGCTATATTAGTAGGAAGTTCTTTCCTGTGAGGGTGGTGAGACACTGGCCCAGGGTGCCCAGAGCAGCTGTGGCTGCACCATCCCTGGAGGGGTTCAAGGCCAGGATGGACGGGGCTTTGAGCAGCCTGGTCTAGTGGGAGGTGTCCCTGCCCAGGGCTGTAACTGGATGATCTTTGAGGTCTTCTGTACAGGTATATATAGGAATTGCCCTAACTTTTCAACTGAAAGAGTAGTGTATAATTGCTTTTCACTTAAGGAACTGGATTATGATTGGGTTTTAAATAAATACTTTTGAGATTCACCTGCTTTAATGCTTAAAAGCTAGCTAAAGGAATAAACCCTATAGACACTGCACATGTGGCAGTTTTTGAAGACAAACCAGTAAGGCTTATAGATTATTGGTCTGGTTTTACCTCAGCTGAAAACAAGATCCAAGATGCTGATAAGATCAGCTCTATAGAGACTGTGGAGAAGGAGGGGGGGTGTTACTGAATCTCAGCTGCTCCAGCTGGTGAAGACTGAGGGCCAGGGGCTATCACAAGCAAGCCACGTGCATCTCGGTCACTAAGAGGGCATGTACCCCATGACTGCTGTGGTTTTGCTATAAAATGGTAGTACATGCTGCTGCGGAAATAGGGGTTTCATACCTTCCTTTAGCTTCCCTTTCCTACCTTCCCTGTTTCTTCTCTGGGGCTTGTGTGGCCATGTTCAGAGCTGCCAGTGAACTGGTCCCACTGAAAACAAGTTTCTTTGTAAACTAGGTTTTCAGCCTGATCAGTTCCTTCATGCAGTTTATGCTGCACCACAACTATCTGTGTAGCTGAGATGGAAACGTGCCTTAAGGTGGGAGGGACCATGTTTTGCACAGCACCTAGGAGGCTGCTCCTCCTAAAAATAACTGCCAATACATTATACTCTTTTCCATGAGCAGGGCTATTGGGTTCTACCCCTTCAAATTATGTTAAACAAATTGATTAAGAAGCTGTTCTTTAGTTATTAAATATAATTAGTCCATGGCCTTTTAAAGGAAAACGTCAGAAGGTGCTGAGTTTACTGGATTTGTTGATCACAGCGTGAAGGGTGCAACTTTAGTGACTCAACTGGGTTTCGAGTTCCTAATACGTGATCTCATACAAGCTTGTTGCCTGGGATTCTGGCAAGAACAGCTTGTAATACCTGAGCTCTGAAGGCATTTCAGATACTTTGTCTTTGTAAGCAGATACAATAAATCCATACCCTTTACAAAGGAAGAATATCATATTCTTGGTCTCTTTTAATGTATATTCTTGGAGGTCTGAGTCTCAGAAGAAAATTTATCAGCATATGTCCTCAAGAGCCCCATTTCTTTCTGTCTTTATCATGGTAAAATTTAGTACAGATGTGACTCAAGCTCAGTTTTTCTCTTCACTGCTGAATACAAATTGCTAAGAAACAGTTAAAAATTGACATATTTTAATCACTTTGTCAAAATAATTATGATTGGTGTCTATGCTGCATAAATGTTGGCATGAACTGTGCTAATACGGCCTTGTATTCTGAAAGGTTTGCAACCCCAGCAAATGACCACTGACCATTAAACCTTGACCGTTTGATCTTACAAAAGAAGCCATTGATGATATTCTGAATAAAGCTGCTTTTTGAAGAACACAGGTCATGTCAGAGATGATTTCTTTATTGCATTAAACTATATCTTTAGCACTACTGTTTGTGGATGGTTGGTGTGTTTGTGTCTTGATTAGATACTATAGTTCTAATTCTGTTAAGTTAGTCTGTTTCAAGTTGAGGGAGAATTTATGTTGACTAGTATTAGAATCTGAGGCAGCTGTTATTTTCACCCTATTGTTTAGAAAGGGAGTGAATAGTATGGCTGGCTGTTGCATCACTTCTTCCATGCCATACATCTTTTAATTTTGCTATGGACATTTGCATGTAAATCTAGTTTTAAGCAGCCGCCCATAGTTAACTGTCTTTAGACACTTTCTGATGTTCACTGTTTTTATAGCAAGGGCAGGAAGCAAGTACATGTCTCTCTTGCCAAATGTTACAGACAGGCTCTTACATGTATTTAGGCATCGAAATGGGCTGTCCAACTACTGCTTTCCTGAATATATTTTTGCTTCTTTTTTTCACAAGTATAGCATATCTATGTAAATAAATGTCATGGTTTCTTTTCTCATAATTTCTATTTATAAATATTTAAGTTGCAGGAGAAAATTCTGGAAATGTAAATTTCTTGTGCATGCCTTAAAACTGCACCTATACATGATTTCTTAAATATTTGTGAACTATTTATTAGAGTATGTGGAACTATGCCAAATTTTTCTGTATACCTGTTTAATTGACTATATATTGCTGCAGCTTAAAGCATAATTTTAGTGTGCTCCCCAACTATTTTTTTTTTCTTCCTATCCTGCAAGCAACAGTCATGTTCAAGTTTGTAAGCTGACAGTTTTGCCACATCTGTGTAGCTGATTGAGGGCAATTGCATTGCCAGCTACTTGGGATTTATCACTAAACGAGATCAGAATCTGACTCCTCGCCCATCCCCAAAGGAAATGATGGTTTATAGTTGATGCATCTTTATTCTGCTGTGGAAGCAATCCTGTACTTTCATGACTGGAAGATGAGATCTAAGTTGATCTAAACCTTTCCTATCCATGTTCCTTTAGGGTAGGGGTTTCTTTCTTTGTCCAACTAATTTTTTGATCAAAAATAGTGATTATAGTGTAGTTGTTTCCTCTGTAATTAGTTTCATACAGTTCCCTTGGGAAGTGTCTGTTGTAATCCCTCAGCTCTTCCCAAGTACAGTCCTTCAAATCCTCTGTTCACTCTTGGAGGTAATTTGCTGGTAAACTCCACAGGAGTTGCTCTGGCAACCAGTTTCCTCATGCAAGGCCCTCATTGTTGCTGCTCACTTTCAAAGTGGGCTTGGAAAAGACTCATTTCTCATAGCTTCAGTAGTGCAGTTTACTAGCAGTATCTGTTGCCTCCTGTGTTTCCCTTGTTTAACTGTTTGGCTTCATGTCTTTCTCTTTCACTTTAAAAGCTGTGGCTTCACAGTTCTGTGACTGCTTGGAGTGGAGACCTCAGAGTAGTTGCATTTTAGAGAACGGTTCTTCGGACTTAGATGACATGCAAGGCCAGCCTCTTCTAAAAGTCTGTTCTAGTAACCATTTGCAGATGTTACTTTCTCTAACAAAAATGTGAAGAAGTGTGACCAAGCTGAGGTTGGTAGGCATTGTGTAGCTTAGCTAGCACTTGACACGTCTGACGTGCCTCTTGTGCGCAGGTGTGTTTCCTTAGTGTGCAAACACAGTTCTTGCCAGAGCTTGCTCCAAAGTCTGGGTCTGTCTAATGTTTTCCATATCGGGCACTCCCAAATTCCTCATTCTCTCTCCTTCAGGGACACACTAACCCTTTCATATCCTGGCCTGAGATAATAACACCCCTCCAGTCTTGCTTTGCTGATGAGGTAGCACACCAGATGCATAGCTTTATGTGAAAGTACAGTGTCTGTGAAAAGATGGTCTGGACCTGGACCCTGACTGTCAAGCTAGCCTCAATTTATGGTGCCATTTCAACATTTCCACAGAGGAGAAAAAGAAAGATGTCTATCCTGTGTAAGAGTGCAATATATGACCTACAGTAAAAGAGGAGTATGTTTACATTTTCATTAATAGGAAACCAACTTTATCAGACCAGTTAATGAGCTGTCCATTCCTAGCCAAGGAATCCTTCTGAGTCTCACTGTATAGGTAGGACTAAGTACAGCTTAGTTGTTTCCTCTGTAAACTTGCAGCTCTTGCTTGCACACAACCTTTAATCTCTCATCCAAAAGGTTTTCCTCTTGTGTTTCCAAGGAAGCAGTATAGCAAGTGCTGGAAAAGAAAGCAGGAAGGGAAGCCCTGTTACTTTCTCTGAAAATTTTTCTGACATTTCGTCAGCTTGTAAATGTTTTGAATGCAACTTCTAAGCTTCTGCCCTGCTGCCCGGCCCCAGGAATCCAGAGCACCTACTTAAGAAGCACAGTGAGAAAATTAGGATTGAAGAGCCCTGCTGTCATGGTCAGCATACAGCTGCTTCTAGCAAATACAGGGGAGACAAACAAAGCCTTCATATTGCCTTTTGCATATTGTACTCAAGGCTGTGGCTAAGATGCTTCTGTTTGCTTGCAATAATCCCAGTCTTCAGGTCTCTGCTGCTGTCTTCTTGAAGATGGGAGATGCTGGTTTGGTTCTTTCACCTGGCTGAGGAGAGCCTGGGAGGATCTCCTGAGTTCCTAGAGAGTGCCATAGCTGGTAGATTGCCAGATAATAGAGTGGGAGCTACTACTCCCGGTCTGGCTGAAGTGGTGCAAGAAAATAAAAATTCAGGAATAATTGCTTTAAAGAGAACATGCAAAAGCCTGCACAACTCTAACCGAGCGATTAAGGTGCTTGTTAGGATGGAACATTTATTTGGCAGCTCCTGTAGTTGTCATGAAAAATAATTGGGGTAAACAAACAGAGGTTTTTTTGGAGGTAGGAACCAAACCTACCAACCAAACCACACCTATCTGTAGAGCAATAACAAATAATGCTGAACAACTGCCTGTTTTGTAACTGATTATATATACCAGTTGATGTAACAGAGCTGTAGGAAATATCTTTTTACGCTGTATGAATACTATAATATATATATACACAAAAAGGTATCAATTCTGCTATTTCCTAGCTTTTCTATACTAATTGAAACTTTAATATTTACTGATTTTTGTGAATCTATGACATATAAGGAATAAAAGTAAATATTTTATGAATTTGCAGCTGTGCATATTCTGTAACTGCAGGTAAGTGTTATTGTTAACTTACACTAACAAGTCAGAGGGCAGCATATGATGGTATATGGTATTTATTGCACTACTGATGATAGCTAATCATTGCATAAATATTTAGCAAAATATGGTTGCTGCTTGAGATCTTATGGTTTTAGCAGGAGGCGACAGGTAAAGGGAATAAAAAACTTTATTTCTTTGCTGTCTTACGTCTATCTCACTTGATGTAGATTGTAAGCGCCTGGGGCTGGAACCCTGTTTATATTCTGTATTTGTCCAGTATTTAGCCTACAGTGCATGGCCAGGATCTTAGTTGCTTTTGTATTTCAAATAACAACCTTGCAACTGTGAAATAATAAAAGGCAGTGATGCTATAGCAGCAATCTACACCCTTCTGGGAGTTTCTATAGGTGTTGGAGCAGAGGTGAGTTTTCAGGAGAGACTTAGTAATTAATAAAGCAATTTTTTACAGGAAAAGGGGAGAGTTCTATGTATTTAAACAGAACAAGGGAGTCAGATGGTTGAATTATTTTGGTAAATTAGTGGCTTAAATGCTGAATAAACATCCAATGAAACATAAGCAGTGCAATTAAAGACAATGCATGCCTATGTTTAGGAATTTCTGTAGTGAAGCAAGTGAGATGTTTAATCACAGCGTTAGTTTGGCTGTATGATGACTTCCTACAGAAAACCAGAAAGATAATGTGCTTTCTGAATTTTTCTATTGTAACTTGTGCTTTTGTCATGTTACACGTCCACCACCCCCTATTCTTTTTGTAGGGTGAAAGGGGATTCCCAGGCTTGGAAGGACAGCCAGGTTTGCCTGGATTTCCAGGACCGGAAGGACCACCTGGTCCAAGAGGCTCAAAGGTAAGTCCCAATTCACTTGAATAATATAACAATGCTAGGTAGTGTTACCTTGCTTGTAGTGCTGATCCTAATTCACTCCAGAACTCTTGATTATTGTTGGTTTAATAGTCAAAATTTTCAGATATTGGGATATGACATAGGTTTTCTGATTGGTTGGTTTGAATAGTCAACCAGAGGAAGAAGATTGCTCAAAGTTTCCTATTCTTCACCTACACACGTGCTTGCAAACACTACATGCGTGCTTCTATGCTTTCAGTAAGTACTGCAGATTAAGGTCAAAGAACAGGTCTGGCAAGGTGCTGTCATGCAGTTTTATTAGTCCCTGCAATAGCACGCTCCATCACTTAGTTTACTGATAAGGGTGGTGTTGGGCTGTCAGCTGCCCGGAGGCGTCCCACCACACATGTAACCCCAGGTTTGCACCTGGTGGCATTCCTGGGCTGGTCTGGGGTGGGGAAATGCAAATGACGGCCTCAATGAACCTCTGCAGAGACAACTGAGGGATCTTCCTTGCTTCTCCTGGAGGGTTTCCGTTTATTTTTGTTTGTTACTGAATTACATGCTGAGGTGGTGTAATATACTATTAAAATGTTGAAAAGCCTTCCTCTGAAGGCATTTATATTTAATATACACGAGATTATCCAGTGTCTGCCATTTCTTTTACAAACGCTTACAGTATAAACTAACAGAAGCACGTCAAAAAGAAGCAAATTAAAAAATAGGTAGGTGATAAAAAAAAATAAAATCTGTACTAGAAGAAAGATTAATTGGATATAACAAAACAACAGAGGGGTCTTGGACTAGAAATTTTGATTATATTTTTAGTCTGTAAATGCCTTCTCAAGATTTGAAGTTCTGTATTATCATAATACAAAATAATAATGGTTACAGTATTGTTCACATTTAATCTTGTATATCTCGTTTTGCCCACAAGAGGTCACTATAGGATATTTGATGAAAGGACGTGACAGGTATCTGCTTACAAGCACTCTTAAATAGCTTTGATTTTTTTAAGAAACGTTTTCTGAAAGTCGTGTTTTATTGGCTGTAACAAGTACTTTTCAATTCAAAGTCCAACACCCAAAATAAAATAATTTTCCATGCTTTTACTCAGTTAATGACAACGAATAGAACTTTTAGTCCACTTACTGTAAACGTGTAGAAGACATTTTATCATGCTTACAATTTAATTTGATAGAAAGGCAGACTGCAAACTTCAGTGTGTTTGTTTGTTTGTTTGTTGGCTTTTTTAGGGTGATGATGGACTTCCAGGGCCCATTGGACCCAAAGGAATCAGAGTAAGTAATGGCACAGTTTTAGGATGATATACTGGAATTATGGATAAAGACTGCTAGGCACTGGGTGGGTCTTCACACAAGTGTTGATTTATAGGGGGGAAAATTAACTTAAATTTGAACACTAATTTATCTGCCAGCTAGAAGAGATTGTATTGGCTTTTATAAGTAGTGTAAGATTGCGTAAGTAATGCAATCTTACATATTGTTTGTATTACTTTCATAAACTCATTAGGGAGAGTAGCCCCAATACTTACTTGATCTGTTTTGCTATACAGGACCTAAACGCTCTCCAGTAATTTTGCTTCAATTTATTCTGAAGTAGACACAGTCAATACGGGAGAGGTTGGTTTGTCTGGAAATCCTTTAGGGTTTGTGCCTCTGCTTTTTCTTTTTGTCAGACCCCTCAGCTGGTGACAATTGATGCATCTCTGACTTCATTGGGATACATCCATTTTCCACACTATGAGTGTTCATTTATTTTCTGTATATATCTAAATACAATTACTTTAGTTGTTCTGCATTGTCTTCTCATATGTTTTTGTGAATATTTCTGTGAAAGAAGGGTAAGAACCTTTATGGCTGTCTAGCACGGCATTTGGTTTTTTACAGGTGGTTCAGATGTTTCTCTTTTTCTTTACTTACATATGCAAAAATATGTTACATTTAGTAAAATCTTGATAAATCCTTTTGCACATCCATTCATACCATACTGCTTAAAACCTATGTGGTTACTTTCCTTCTAGGGACCTCCAGGGCTTCCAGGATTTCCAGGAACACCAGGACTTCCTGTGAGTAGGAATTACTTATTTAGACATGAATCTATTCCCTTTTGTCTTTCAGGCTCAGGCGAGCATCTTACAAGCTAACTCTTCTTTCCTCTTTTCCACTTTAAAGGGATTACCAGGACAAGACGGGCCACCAGGACCTCAGGGTATCCCAGGATGCAATGGAACAAAGGTATAATCCCTTTAAAATTCTTAATGATGCAATAATAATATGATAACAAGCTCTTTTTCTCCTGGCTGTAGCCAATAGATTTAGTTTATTATGTGCAGCAGTACTTACTGAGTTGTGCAGGTAATTCCAAGATCATTCAGACACATCTGAAAGAAGGTGGCATGGTCTGGTATTTAAAGCAGAAAACACCAGAAGGCATTTATACTCTGCAGCCAATGTAGTTAAGTTCTTAGTTCTGATCCTTAATTTTATAAAAAAAATAACTGACAGGAGTGTGGATAGCTAGATCATATACTGCATCTCATCTTCGTAGTAGATTCTTGCTACCAAGGAAAACTCATTACCTAAGAATGAGACTTTTTAGTTATTAATTTTTAATAATTAAATTGCATTGAAAATACTGATTCAGTATGCTTTTTGGAAGGAGTCCCTTTCATTCTAACATGTTACTTAGTTTCAGGCTATGATCATTGCATAGGAAAAGTCAGTCTTCTATAGCACTATATGTATTTTCCATCTCTCTAGTATAGTACTTTGCCTGGAAGTATGTGAAAATATCTGAATGTGGAAAGTTCTGTTTCAGTCAGTTGTGTGATTTAACAAACTGTTCCTCCTATAGCTTGTTGCAATACAATTTGCTATTCTGGACTTATAAGCTAACAATGAAACTGGACTTTTCAGTCAACATTTGTTTATCTGGTTTTGTTATCTTTTGGTTTGGTTTTGGCTAATCATTTTCTTCATTCCTAAGGGAGAGCGTGGATTCCCAGGCAGTCCAGGTTTTCCTGGTTTACAAGGGCCTCCTGTAAGTAAAAGATTTCCACTTCAGATTACAGCTACCTGTAATCCACTGGAAGACTTCTGCTTAGGTCTGTGAAAGATCAGATAAATGTCAGCCTCTTTTTGCAGTTGGTCTTTTAATAAATAAGAATATATGAAAATTTTTTGTGGTTCATCAGAGTATTTTAGATGTCCAATAAGAGTGAGCTTTTCTGCTGCATGCTATGGTAAAGCTGATAAAAAGCCCTTTGAATTCTCACATGCTGAGATGCTTTGCCATCTGCAGAAAAATACAAATACGTGCACATGCATCAGAGAAGTAAGATCTTATTATAGTCATGCAGTACATCTAAAGAGTTACTGGTGACTAATGAGGCAGAAAAAAGAGACAGTGTAGGGTGTTTTCATTATAAAACATAAGGATGTACAGCAAAGTGACTGTCAGAACCCAAGTACAAACAGAAAGAAATGTGGTAGACAGGATGAATAACAGGAGGCAATAAAGAAACAAATTGCTAGGAAATGGAAATGCAGTCCCTTTAATACTCAGCATTCACTGCAAAAGTACTTCTCTAATTTTGCCACTTGATTCTGAAGATCATAAATATTTTTTTTCTCCTATTTTGTATCTTTTTAGATTTCTGTCTTTAGTGGTGTAGAGCTGATTAGTGATTTGCAAATAACATACAAATGATCTATTACTATTGATCTTTCTTTTGTTTTTTGTTTCTTTTAAACAAAGGGACCCCCTGGTCTGCCAGGTATGAAGGTAAGTGTTGTGTACTCGCACATTGAAGTACTAACGAGGCATGGGAATGCAGCATGATCTAGCATAAGTAACCTGCTTGCTATTATCCAAGGCCATGCGCATCCACTGGAATCTGTAGTGACATTCTGCAGAAAGCTTAGTGTTTGTAGGCCACTCCAGTGCAACTAACTGTAAATTCTGCAGTAGCTTTACTCAATTTAGATCAGTAGTTCCAGAAGCAGCGGACTGTTTTCTGAAGCTGGTTTCCTTGGGAGTGTGAGGGACGGTGTCTGTGCTGAGAGCCATCAAGTTAGCAAGATGCCTACAAACGCCCAAAGGCACCGGTAGTGTACCTGTGCGTGCTCAAGAACGCTACTAGAGACTAAGCAATAATAACTTAAAATATCCAGTGAACAGAACAGTGCAACATCTTATGTTCCTTTTAGACACATGCTTTCTACTGTGTATATTACTACATAGATGTTTTTTTCTCCTAATGTAAGTAGTCTCATAATCTGATTTTGGACCTTAAGGACCCCTTTTATATTTTAAGGGTTTTCTTGTCGTATCCTTGACGTATTTGAGCGTGGGCCAGAATAGAAGTTTTGGTTCAAATCTATTTGAAGGGAAATGTCACCCACAGAATTATTCCAATAAACTCCTGAGAGGACAGCATAACACCGGTGCTGGGAAACAGTGACTATTAAGTTGAATTGTTGTTCTGAGCTCCTTTTCTTCCCAGTTGTTTTAAATACATTAAAAGGCAAGCTGATCAGAACATATACTTTTAAAACAAAGATATTCCCTGAAATCAGTAAGAAACTGTGCTTCAATATAGAACATGAAGCATGACCAGTATAACAGCATACTCAGCATTAATCTCATGAGGTAGGACAATGGAAAAAGCTGCATGAGCCTTTTTTTCTCGTGTCCTATTCATTGCTTTCACATGGAGCTAGAATGCCTCTTTCTTTTGTGAAGCATTTGTATTTCACTCCCCTAATCTTTTGGAATTTAAATCAATGCTGGTATATTTGTACATATAAAAAGAGAACTTTTGATAGCTGATAGCTTAGCTGTTTAAAGAATCCTCCAAATATGCAAAGGTCTCACCTAAAAAGAGCTATTCTTGGAGAATCTAATACTTATATTAAAGAGTACTGCTAGGGTGTAGCGTGTCTTTGAGTCTTAAGAAGCCACTATGTGTCCTTTGGAGTCAGAATGGTGATGAAGAATTGAAAAATGTGCTATTAATTAAAGTCAGCTGTTTTTCTTCTAGGGTGAACCAGGTGAAATAATTACATCCTTGCTGCCAGGGCAGAAGGGCGACCCAGGATTTCCAGGTCTTCCAGGGATACCTGTAAGTTGTGTAAAGTTCTATTAGTCTGTGTTCTGCCAAAAAGATAACATGTAAAGTATTTGCATTACAGCACAATTGGAACATTTGGTGCTAGGGGATCCGTATGTTTACATGGAGAAGCAGGGCTCACATTTAACGTACCTCTAGTTTATGGCTCAAGGGAAAGTAATGCTTCCATATCGCAATAGGGTGACCCATAGAGGCCAGAAAGGTCCCCTGGTCAGGAACATGGTATCCAGCAGATAGAAATACTCAGTTTCTGACTTGCTTCTCTGTTTCCCCTGCCTGTTTCCCCTTCCTAGACATTCTCTGTATCAGTTTTGGAGTTCCTTTCCCCTCTTTACCCCGGGATAAAGCAAATAACATCTGCCTTTCTGGGCTGTAGCCACTATTTTGCATGGTGGGAAGAGAGGGCTATGTCTCAGCTGTTCTCCTTATGCTGCACCTCCTGAACAGTGTTTCTGTTCTCCCAGCAGTCTTCTGTGAAAACAGCTAGTGACTCCAGGCCCTGTGCTTCCCCACTGAGCCATTCATTGCTTTAGTGGAAGAACAAGGGGAGCAGAAAATGAATCTATCAGCCTGGACTGGACAGAAGCCAGAGACTCCCATTTCCTGGTACAGAGAGGCAAGCCCCAGGCTATGCTGACCAGACTGAGCCTGTTAGCATTTCTGTTCCTCTGATCTGTGCTTCCCTATTGTCTGTTTCTGGCTGGGAGGAATCACAAACACAAAGTGTTTTGTTGTTCTCTCTCAGTGCATGAAGAGAAAAAAAGAACAAAAGTAGTTCAAAACAAAAAACATAAAAAACCCATTCCCATATCCAAGCCAAAAAGATGTATTGATGTTGAGAGCAGAACAATCCCAACACAATGTACACTGCTTTCAGCCTTTGCACAACGACAAATTGGTAGGTTAGTGGTCAGCTACTTTGATTTGATGTGTATGGGGTGCCAGCTATTGGGGTTTTTTGACCTTGAATGTCTCACTGTTTTTTCCATAAGAGATGCCTCTCATAGCCTCCTCCACTTTCTCAACAGGGCCCACCCGGCTCCATGGGAGTACCAGGTCCAATTGGCCCTCCGGGGCCACCAGGTTTGACAGTAAGTTTCTTTAACCTGTTACCCATAAAGTGTTAAATGGGGCAGTTACTTTGTCATGTCCTCAGAGGCAGGTCAGTAAAGTGCAGAGATCTCGGAAGTCAAGAGTGGGTATGAAGGCAACAGCAACCATGCATTCAGTTCACCCTGGATCTGCCACTGTGTGTGTTTAAATGTGATATATTTGAAACAGCCTCTTCCCAGACCTCTTTTTGCTTTAAATAAGGCTGACTCTTTGTGCGGGCTCCTTATTTGTGTGAAACCTGAGGGACAAGATTTAACTTATTTAGACCAGGATGACTCTTTCCTTAATGTATAATACCTGACTGATTAATTTTATTTGACTTTCTCACTTAAAGGAAGAACTAGTTTCTTACATATTTGTGAAGTTGAATAGCATGAGGAAGAGCTCTCAGTGGGAGGCAAGGTGCCTTGTCAACATGTGTATAATGCACAGGAGTCAAAATAGCAACACTACTTGTTTGATTTTTCCCACAAGGGGGCATGTAAAGTTCTTGGAAATTACTTTTTTGTCTGTTTCCTTCTTTCATAGGGCCCTCCTGGTCCACCAGGGCTGCCAGGACCTAAGGTATTTTCTTTCCCTCATTGATTATGGTGGTGGACTGTTTTGTTTTTCTTTCTGTTCATTTGTGACTTCTAAGGGCTGATGAGTTATACTTTTTTCAGGGTAATATGGGTTTGAATTTCCAAGGACCCAAAGGTGAAAAAGTGAGTAGGTGATCATGATGATATTTTTGCTTATTACTTTCAAAATACTTATGCATGCTGTCTTGTCTTGTATTGCCTGTAACAACCTGCAATCTTCTTCCACATTAGGGTGAACAAGGTCTTCAGGGACCTCCAGGGCCACCAGGACAAATTGGAGAGCAGAAGAGACCAAATGACATTGAGTTTCAGAAAGGAGATCAGGTGAGTGGGAAATTATATCCATCTGCAATGATGCAGCCTCCATTGGTTTGGCTCATAAATACTCACATCCTGCTTGCTTGCTTCTATTATTTTTCTCGAAGTACTGACTATTTCAGGCCTGAGCACTTTTCCCTTAATAGAAGGCATGGTAGTCATGTTAGCTCAGTCACTTCCCTTAGTAAAATAACTATCCTTAAGAAACTCTCTTAAAGGAAGTTCATAGGAACAGTAAAAATAGTTAAAATATTCTCATTCTTTGGAACACCCAGACTGGGATTTTCAAAGCTGTCTGGGGGTTCAGATTCCTGTTAATTAGCCAGCTGTGTCATCCATTGTGAAGAAGTCTTCCAAAAATTTTAACTCAATTTTTTTTCTTTTTTTTTTCCTTTTTTCTTTTGTTTTTCTTTCTCCTTTTTTTTTTTTTTTTGTCATTAGTGATGCCCCAAGATCTTTCTTCCTTGTGGTCTGAATGAAGTGCTTTCCCTGTTTCTGGCCTCTCAAAAGTAAATATCAAGCCATATTATGACAGTAAGCTCAAACTGTTGGTTTGATTTGTATGGATCCGTCCCCGCCCATAAATGCCGATACAGAGACAAAACCAGAAATTGAGACCTTTCTAGGATGACTGTGCATTGCAAATGAACATCAGTGGATAGCTCTAGGGAGTGCCTTAGTGGTGCCTAATGATGTTGTGAAAGGAAGGGTAGCAAATGGTTTTGATCAAGATGAAGGACAAAATTATCCTACACTTTGACAAAATAAAATACTGCTTCATACCAAAGCAGTAGGACAGAAAGTAAAAAGCAGCCTTGTGTGTCTATATAGTTCTAAAAAACCACAAAGTGGTGTTTTGACCACGCTGTAGTAGAAGCAAAAATTCATCTGACTTTATTAGGGTCATCAGGGATCTCTGAAGGGCTAATTATACTGGCATTAAGTTACATAAACATACAAAATAAAAGTATTCTAACTACATTCCTTTTAAAGCACTAAGACTTTCAAACACAGTCTGAGTGCATTGTCTTTGAACAGTATTAAAAATTATTTTAAAGTTTAAAAATTTTGTTTTATTGCAGTAAAGGTCATGCTTGGTAGTACACAATCAGTAGAAAAATTCAACATTACACTTATTTTTTTGTGAAGTACACACGAAGTTCTGGTGTGTACCTCCACCTATGATCTCTTACTGAGAAATCAAGTGTATAGATGGGCTTGTGAAAGTCTGGAGGCCTCTAAGAAAATAAGAGAAACTACATGGAAACCTTTTGTGGATTCAATACCCTGTAACTTTTCATTAGGTTAATGGTGAAGAGATTTAAGAACTTGTGCAGAGGTGTAACAAGACAAAATAGAAACCCTGACTTTTTAACACAGTGATCCTGTGACACTTTCCTGTTGAACACTTTATTGATCTTGATGTCCTCACAACTTCAACAATCACCAGTAATCTAATGACTGTTGCTCCTATAATTTCATCAGGATCTGGCATTTGTTTGTTCTTTCTTTCTTTCCTTTTTTCCTTCCTTCTTTTTATTATTGTATAGTAACTGCAGGCCACCAAACCAGCTGCTGCAGTGCACACAGGAGGCAGTTGTGTCTTAGTGGAGTGAATCATCTAAATAAACAGGATGAGCGGTTAATAAAATTTATAGATGCACTTGAAGTTCCACACAAAGAAAGAATAAATATGATCCTTTACTGTTCATAATACTTGGAAATCTAAATGACAGCAGAAAAAAGATTCTATTTAATAAAAAAAAAAAAATCAACTGAGCTACTAGGGAGTGATGAAGGCTTTAATTCTCCTTTTCTTTGCCCACGCTTGACAGGGTATTCCAGGTGATCCAGGCCCACCAGGACTTCCTGGGCCACAAGGCCCTCCTGTGAGTAGTCCTCTTTTAGTTCTTTTTTTGTTGTGTCTGTATCAGAACTGTAAATTCATTCTACTCTGGCTTGTGGGCTCAGTTTAAGATGACGTTTGTGTGTCCAGGGTCTTCCCGGTGGCGTAAAAGGTGAAAAAGGTGAGCAAGGAGAACCAGGCAAAAGAGTAAGTAGTCTGTTTAACCAAGCATTTATCTTTCCAATCAGTGTTATCTTTGAGAATTAAGCATATGTTGAATTCAGGTGGGGCCATCAGCCTTTGGGTAAGAGACTTCTTTTTGTTTTCCATAACTTGGCAAACTAGTAGATGATGTGTCTGTTTCATTACATGCTTCTAGCTATGGATTTCTCAGTGCTTTCTAATAGAATTATCTACGTGTAGATCTTAGTTTGGGGGGCAGGAGAGACTAATTTGAATGATATTATCTGATTACATGTGGAAACCTTCTTCAAAGTCGTTGGACTGCTTGACTGAAGCAGCAATTTTTTGTTCCCTTTTAGAGAGGGTCTTCATTCAGTTTGCTAGGTACTGGGTTGGCAAGCAGCATGAAATCGGTATATATTTAAGCTGGTCTTTGTAAACTCGTTCTCAATCAGTTGACTTGAGAGGTGAGTCACAAAACCAAGTCTCTGAACACTGCATTAAGACCAAAAGTCCACTTGTCACTTCCCAAGAGACTACTTCAGTTTATATGCTATCTGGGGAGGGGACGAGTCAGGCATGTGTCACGTTGTTTCTGTCTAGACTCAAATCCATCCTGGATATCACAGCGCAAAATAGCTGAGGAAGATCAGAAACACTAAGAAATAGGATGAAAATAACATGGGGTGGACCAGCAAAGAAAAGATAAGCTGCTACCAGCTCAAAGTATTCTGTAATTTCACTTTCACAGCTACTGAACCCATAGTTTCATCAACATAATGGACCCCTTTGAAAACCAAGACGCAAGTCTTGCTCAGGATAATCGGACAATATATAAACACTGTTTAGAAACATGTTGGTAATAGGTTTTCCAATTACCATGGGAAATAAATACAATGGAAACAAATGTTTGGTATTCTAGGTAAAATCCTTCTTAGTTACTGAGATTTATAGGAGGACTTTGATTTGCCTTCTTTAAGGAACATAAGAAATGAAGCAGATTTACAAAGCCCAAATTCTCTTTATACTTTGAATGGCTTTTGGCATTTTCCAAGTTACTTCTTTCTACACAAGTAAATGGGGAACCACATAAATTTGCAATGTTCTGAAAGGATAAAAGTCCTGAGGGGATGTAGCAGATGCCTTTTGCCAAAAGCTTTACCAACATTTTTGTTTGGTTTTTAATCACTCTGAATTTGGGCATATTGCATACTTAAAGTGCAGTTTTGCTATTAAGTTACTCTAAAGCTGCCTTTTATGACTCCATGTGATTCTGTGTGGCTCAAACCCATTTCAGATATACTCATAAAAATGTCATTATATGTAATCAAACAGGTAGTTCCACAAATTCACAGGAAATCTTAAAACCTCATTTTTGAGAATTGGAACTCATCACTAATAATAAGGAATTCACAAATCACATTATACTCTAATACACTTTATCTGTCAGGTCTTATTATCTACCTCTCAGTGCTTGAGAAACTTAATCATCTATTCTAGTTATGTTCCAGTAGGTGTCCCCCATGCACATACACACTGCTTCTGTAATGCTAACAGTAGGTTCTATTTGTCTTGCCCAGTGAATGCTGGAATAAAGTGGAGGTTGCTTTACTTTTATTGCATCAATGACAAATCTGTTCAGCAAGAATATATGGTTTTTGGAAGTCACTTCTTTGAGCAGAATTGTACTTTATTTTTTTTGTTGATACTATTCTTCAGAAAATTGCATTTGGTTTAAAGGAGAGTTAAAATTTAAACACGAAAATGTTTGTATTTAATTTCACCAGTCACATTATACTAATCTCCTAATTAAATACAATGTTCTTGTGTTAAGGAGTTAGGATCTGTTTTCCAAATAAAGAATTTCTCTAATGTTAAAAATAACAGGAATTATTAAACACAGCAGTAGTTAAAATCAGCAATAGTTAACTGGAGATCATTTTGTGCTGTATTTGCCCAACATTTCTTTGAGACTTGTCATGTTTTTGTGCTCTGGTTTTCAAAATTAAAACCTTGGTTTAGGTAACTCTATTGATTATACTTGGTTGATGTCTTTGACGTATTTGTCACAAGGACTGCATTCTAGATAAGGTTTGGTTTATTGAAAAATGGGAAATAAGTAACACTATTTCCATAAGAATTCTTTACCACTGAAGCATTTTATTTCAATTCATGTTTATGTCTTTGAAGGGAAAACCTGGCAAAGATGGAGAACCTGGTCAGCCTGGTAGGGATGTGAGTAACTCATACACTTCTAATCTAAGCAGACTCCTTATAAGCTTTTCTTCTGATATGGAGGAGATCTGGGTGTGATTATCTTTCTTTTCTTGAAGGGTTTACCTGGTGGGCCTGGAATCAATGGTGCTCCAGGAAGAGAGGGCGAAAAGGTATGCCAGGTTTTTTTGTTGTTATTGCTATAGTAGCTTAAAAATCTGCCATCACTGAGTTCAGTTCTGGCTGAGTAGTAATTGCATTTCCTATGCTGTTACAGTGTTGAGGAATATTTGCAATGACTTTCTTGTCTACTAATACATAGTATAAAAAAATGCTCTTAATTTTATTGGTAGGGTGAAAAAGGTGACATGGGTCCCCCTGGTCCTCCTGGAATTGTAAGTTACTTATCCTTTCTTTTCTTTCTGCATTTGGTTGACAGTGTTGTCTCATTATAGTTCTTGGATGAACATGAGTCCCATCTCTGGGTATAACAATAACAGAACCAGTAAAGATTTCATATATTCACCAATAGAAACTATTGTTTCCTTCTTTCAAGATAGATTCTGGGCTCTAGGATTTGCTAGGTTATAAACACAGGGATAGACTATAACCTCAGACTAGCAGAAATTGAGTGAGCTTCACGGAAGCTCTGTTTTAACCATGTTGGCTTGGCAGTAAAAGTGCTTCCTGTTGGGGATTGCTCTTTACTGGAATTTTACTTGGTAATTCAGTGGAGCGGGAAAAGCATCCTGTCATTGGTATAAGTTTCAAAGTATGTTGAACTTTTTCTCCCTCACATCTCCTTACCATTCCAGTGACTCTTTTCTTGGCGTGTTTCACATGAGCATGAAACATTTACAGGTCATTTCAAGACCAGGCATTGATGCAACAGTGGGACCAAAAGGTAGCAAAGGATTGCCAGGACTTCCAGGAGCCAAAGGAGAACGCGGATTCTCTGGTAGGCCAGGCCCACCTGGCTTACCGGGTTCTCCAGGTAGGAGTGCAGGCATTAAAATAAGCTGTATGCTCAAATGTCTGAATTGATGTTTAGCTTCACAGTCTTTTCACACTCCTTTTGACAGATGGACTGAGCAGAAAGTAAAGGCAGAGCTATTTAGAGCTACCTTTGAGCTTGAAGGGTGGTCCTTAGCTTACGGAGATAATACGAGGAATTCTGAACATTCATTGCCCCTGCTGTGGTGAACAGAGGATGCTAATCATCAAGGCTGTCAGACAGATACTAGCTTCACAGTCTTAGGGGTCATTTATCTCATATCACTTACCTATAGCATACTCTATCCATTGCATTTCACAGAGGAAGTATTGTATACCAGATGTCTGGTACCTGGCCAACAAACCTAATCTCTGCTGTACTGCCAGTACTAAAGGAGGAGATGATCTGAGTCTACAATGGGAATGAGCGGTGACACCTGTATTTGCCTTGTACACGTACAGAGAAAAGCTTTATGATTCTAATGTTACACCTTGTAAATGTGCTTTTTTCCTTCAGTGCTTCCTTTCATTAGTCGTTTTTTACTTTTTTTACTTCATAAACTTAGTTGCAGAATCTCAGGTGATTTTCTTAAACAAGCATCTCTGAAAATGCAAGATGTGCATAAGTCAAACACTGCAAACAACATGTAGTTTGATTCCATAAAAGAAATGTTACAGAGTACTTGCATAGAAAGACACTGTCTTACCTGTATCATGTTATTCATCGCATATCATTGTCATCCTTGCAAGCTATCAAGGGACTAAGTTCTTCCCATTTTAGGGATCACTACTGTTGGACCTCCTGGCCCACCTGGCTTACCTGGTGAAAGAGGACAGAAGGGAGACCCAGGTTTACCTGGTGTTTCTATTCCTGGGCAACCGGGACTTGATGGACCACGAGGACCTCCTGGACCACCAGGTCCCCCGGGGCCACCTGCACCATCTGTTCCTCCTGGTAAGTGATGACCGCATAGACAGCAAGTAGAAGAGACTAAACAGCTTTGACACTTTTTTTTTTTTTTTTTAAATAAAATTCTACCTTCAGAGGTGTACTTTATCAGCAGCTGAAGCCCATGCGATTCCAAGATAATTCGGATACATTCTCCAAGGCTCTCCCATTGCATATCAGGACATTTGTAGGAGAACTGTAGCCTTAAAGACAATTACAGAATTTGGGTATTCAATGGTGCGAGTTGTAGTCTGACTTTATTATGCCTCCTTCTACCTCAAGTGAGCCCTGCTGTGACTTACCTGTGCGATTCAGCTACACTGAATGAGAAGAAATATTGTCAGACTTGAGCGACCTTTGTGCTAACACAGGATAATGACAGGGCCAAGCAGATTTGTCTCAGATGTACAAAATAAAGTATTTTTCCAGTTTATGTTACATCCTATTTAATCCAACTAATGAAAGTTATATTAAAATTTGTGCGTAAAGCAGGAGGTAACAACTTTGTCACTGTTTTGAGTAAATTTAGCTTTCATGATATGATATAATAAATGCTTGGAGGGACTATTCCCTACTAAGGGTTGTGACACCATGAGAGTCCAAGGAGTAATTTTTCACAGATAAAAATTCTAGTGTGTAGACCATACAAAATTAGCTTGGGAATGGATGTTTTGGAAAGCTCTTAGCTCCTTTTTGGTATAAGGGTAGGGAATGGGAGATGGAATATGAGAACTGGAAAGCTGTAGTGGAGAGGGGTTTACAAAGTTTAGGGAGGAATCTAGCGTCTAGATGGCACTGGCATAGTAAGTCCCCTCACTCTGATGTTTCATACACATGCTTCTATGATACAAGGTTGAATAGCGGCATGTGTTGTAGAGATGGAATTATGCAGGCTGTGAGAAGTACAGGGAGATAGTTGAGGTTGTGAAGGAGAACTGATGATTGTTGTGTAATATCACTGACTGTTCCTTTTGAGTTTGGATTACATTGGTGGGTTTTCATTATCAGTCCTCCATCTGAATGACATCAAAGTGTTTGGTCTGTGATTGCATGGGTATATTGGAATATCCACACAAATACTAGGAAGTACATTTTATTACTGAATACATGTATTAATTAATCATGTCAATCTAACACAAATTGACCACTAAACTTCTGTTTCTCCTCAGGTGAAGGGTTATGTGAGCGGGGGCCACCAGGTCCCCCAGGAATTCCAGGACAACAAGGCTTTACGGGGGAAAGAGGCCAAAAAGGTGAAGTGTCATGGCTATCCTTTTTTTCTCTTTTTGTGAAAGGTTTTTAAAAAATGTAAAGCCAGCATTATATAAGGATAAACAGTGTCTCTTACCAGTAAGGTTGAGTGCAGATATTTTCTGAGTAAGAAAGCTGTTTTCTTTGGGCGTAGGATAGTCCCTCATCTCGTGTTAAGGCACAGGACTGTCAAAGTAACTGAGGGTACAACCAATGCTGGAGCCTAGCATGGATCACGATTAAAGTAAAACAGAACTTCAGGCTTATGAGTTACCTCCCAGTCAGACAGAAAGTAAGCGCTTTGTAGCAGCAGTTGCCAACTCTGTGAAAAAGTTTTATACTTACTTCATGAATAAATTTGACATTTTTTATGGATAGCAACATTGAAATTATATTTGCAATATTCCTAATTTGAGTTGGTCAATCTACAACGAGTTTGTTTGTTTGGTAAGCAAAAGAAAGACATCTTTAATGTGTATCCTTGTTTCCAAAAAGACAACCTTGCAATGAGGATGCTGGTATAGGTAAGTGAGAATCTTTTCCTAGCTCAACAATGACTTTGGTCATCTCACTTAATTTTTCACTCCTTTCAAACACAAGTCTTTTTAGGATTAATTAATTATCCTACACGAAGTGCTTAAATGCTACATTGACAAATGTCAGAAAAGTCTGTATGTGAAGGAAATTCCTAAACTTCTGGAAATAAATTTATTCTTTTTTTGAAATGAAAGAAGTTTAGCCCATTGACAAATCAATGAAGCATTCCCAGTATTTAATTTGCACTCTTGGAGCTTAATTCAAGTTTGTGATTTTGATATATGTGTGTTAGAGTTGTAGTTTGAACCGTCAAGTACCTACTTTAGAAGAGAACTCTTTTTCTGAGAAAAAAAGTTCACAGTTTTATTTTTTATTATTGAAAGCATTTTTTTTTGGTTTAATTTATTTTGCACTATCCTAAATAAATTCTAATCATATCTGATATTGGTTGTCTGATTCCTAGCAACCAAAAAGCTTCAGTCTGGCCTTCATGGGGGAAGTCTTCTAATATTCAAGCAATGGTATTATTACATTAAATAGTCGTTTGGGACTTGGTGTTATAGATCAGTAGCAAGAAAACAATTGTTGTTTTACTGAATTCTTTTAATGTTTTCTAAGATCTAATGTTTTCAATGCAAATCTTTTTAGGTGATCAAGGAGACACATGTTTCAATTGCATAGGAACTGGAATAACTGGGCCTCCTGGGGAGAGAGGACCACCCGGACCTCCAGGTAGTCCAGGTAAGGCTGTAGTCTTCATTATTTTGCTTAATATATTCTATAAAGTCATTTTGGTATCTGAGTATCTGTGTATAATGCTAATGATGTGTTGGTACAAATTCAGATGCCCAGTTGCCACCTCTGGTATATGGTTGGTGCATGTCCTGTTTTGCAGCGTTGGGGAGAGTTAGGAAGAAACAGACTGGATACGTGTTAAACAATCACTCTTTTTTAGAAAATAATTTTGAAAAAAATTTCAAAAAAATTTCTCTGATCAAAGGCAAACTTGCAAGCATTCTGCATATTTGAAGCTTTATGATCTGCTATAGATTAACTGAAAGAGAGAAATTAACTTCTACGACTTGCTATTCCTGAAATGACAGAGAAGCTGGAACTTTTTAAAAGTGTGACAAGTGTGATATTTTTTGACACTACTAATTTAACTTAGAGTTGTAAATTTCATTATGTTCAAATAAAATAAAACTCTCCACAAACCCCAGACTAAACTTTGTCTAATTTTTTTAAAGAGTAGCTATTCTCTTATGCAAACAGCATGCTTGATGTTTACAGCTTCTACAATTTTGTGATTTTCTTTTATGTTTTTCTGCACTACTCAGGTTCTCCTGGTTTTCCTGGACCAAAAGGTGAAAAGGGGCTTCCTGGATTAACTGGCCTTGTAGGGCCACCAGTAAGTGGTGGTGTTATGTTGTGTTGGGAAAACAGTGTCTCATTTGTTTTGCATATTTGGTAGATCTGTGCAAAGTAAACATGAATTCTCGTGTAATATTTCTCTTTTTGTCCATAACTAGCTTGAATGTATAATTCTTATATTGTACCAAACTTGGAGAGGGAGTGAAAGAAAAACTAAAATGCTTTTTTTTTTTTTCTTTTTCTTTTTTTTTTCCCCCTTTCCTCTCAGGGATTCCCAGGATCCCCAGGTCCTCCTGGGAGACCTGGTCCTAAAGGAGACCCAGGGGATGTCCTGACTTCTCCAAGAATGAAAGGTGACAAAGGAGACCCTGGCTTCCCAGGACCTCCAGGTCTTCCTGGCTTAGATGGCACGCCTGGACGAGATGGACTGCCAGGTCTACCTGGCCCTAAGGGGGAACCTGTGAGTTGCATTTTATGTTGTCTGATTGGACAGATGTTTTGTGAAGTCCTAGATGCATTTGGCATAGTGCAGATAAGAGGACTGGCAAATGCACATTATTCTGAATGTGACTAACGCAGTAATTGTCTTCAGTAGATGCCAATCTAGTGATGATGTACAGAGATACTCCCTGAATCTGTCAATGCCTCTAAAAATAAGTTGAGACTTTTCTTGGGTAGTGTCAGATGGTCCCTTCTGCCATTATCTACATTTCACCTATGTAGAAGAATTAAGTAGCCAGGTTTAGTCCTTATCCTCTGCCATGTTAGTAAGGTATAGGCAGCTAATGGCCTTGGCAGATAGAAGGATGGGAACTGCCAGAGTCTCAAAACAGAAGTAATGAAAGACTTTACTCCTTTGCTAGTAAATACATGTTCCTCTTTCCCATCCTGCTCTTCGTTTTTTTCAGGGCAGTGTTGCATTCAAAGGAGAAATAGGTATTCCAGGTGATCCAGGAATACCAGGTCCTCCTGGAGACAAAGGACTTCCTGGACCTCCTGGGTTTGGTCCACAAGGTTCACCTGGTGAAAAGGGCATCCAAGGTGTATCAGGCCGTCCAGGGCCTCCTGGAGTTCCTGGTGAGTTGGTCTCTGTGTGCTATTGAACAAAAGCTGTAAAATCAAGTTTTGTCCTTTTGCTCCAGATGGTTTTGAGAACATAATGGTGCTTTTAAGCTTGTCCCAAAGGCGTTGTAAGACATAGTATTTCTAAGCTCCCTTGCCGAAGGTCATCACAGAATTGCAAAGGGAGCATAATTTGTGCCATGTTACTATAGGCACATGACTCGCCCTTCTGCTCTCACCTCTAAAGAAGCTTCTCCTTCTCGACTGACTATAGTGGAAATGCATTGTAACTACCATCTGGCTTATGTTTAATAAAACTGCAACTACAGCAGGTTTTGAAAACAAGGGTTTACTTTGAACAAGTTTGCTTTTGTTACTTTCTTGTCAACTACACAGATCCTGATCAGGTGGTGCTGGTTTCAGCTATCGAAAATACTATTCCCATGATGGTACCTAGGAGGAAGCTGAAAAAATAGCATTTCAAGAAAACTACCTTAACATTAAAAAATGCTTCTAAGCCTATAAGTGCTATATGGGCCTCAAGGGCAGATAACTTTCCTGGGTAAAGTGTCGCTGATGTTTAAGTTCTTTGTAAGCTTGGGATGCAACTAGTATCTTTTTCTGCTGAAAGAAAAGCAGAAAAGAAACTCTTACTGAGTGATACGTATTTAATCTTTTTGGGTTTAGGTCCAAAAGGTGACCCTGGCCAGACTATTACAGAACCAGGAGTTCCTGGCCCCCCTGGTTCTCCAGGAAGAAATGGTGACCCAGGTCTTCCAGGTAAAGCAGCAACTAGATATCCAGGGAATTCCAAGAGCTTTTTATTCCAACTGATTCTTGATACCTATGTTGATTTTCTTCTGTTTACAGGAGATCCTGGTCAGCCAGGTCAGCGTGGCTTACCAGGCATCCCAGGAGCAAAAGGAGAGCCAGGTATTCCTGGCATTGGACTTCCAGGTCCACCAGGCCCAAAAGGTATGTTTACAGCCATATTACTGTATTGTACTGTCTGGAAGAGGGGACATAGAGGGTTGTGTCTCTTCACTTTTTCCTTGTGAGTTGATTTGTGTCTCTAGAATCCTTTAAAAAATGTTTGTCTTGAATTTGTACATCTTTTTTAATAGTTTCAGAAGTATCAGGAAAAAAATCAGCTGAGCTCTTACTCCTCTCTTCACTCTACTGTTCCTTCACAGTAGCTTACATTTTTCAGTAAACCACAGACACAAAAGCCAATGGGTAAAACTTTGGGAAATTATGAATGTTTGAACTTAAATCAATAAATGATCTCCAAATGTTGCCTCAAGATGTTAATGTTTCTGATGTGAACTGTTTGTGGTCTTTGCTAGAGCACACAGCATGGCGAGTGCCCTCCTCCAAGAGGAGTCCCAGAGATCCTCTGTGGCAAAGACTGCATACTCAAAAGTTATCTCAGACAAATGAATCCCCCTCAAGTATTCTTGAGCTAACATAGAACCTTTCTTCAGAGGTTACTTTTTATGGGCCCTAAGCATTTCTGGAAGAGTTGTTCTAATGCTCTCTGGTGTCCTTTCCTCTGCTGCCCTAACCTCCATGCCATATGTAGGTTTCCCAGGGACTCCAGGACCCCCCGGAGCTCCTGGAACTCCAGGTCGCCCAGGTCTAGATGGGCCTCCTGGACCACCTGGTTTCCCAGGACAGAAGGTCAGTGTTTGCTTGTTTAATATAAAGCGTGCTTTCTTAGAGGTTCTTCTGTGTCAGTGGGAAGTTGGTGGGGAGAATTTCACCTCTTGTCAGCTTTTGATGGCAGGGAAGTCACATTCTCTACTTGAGGTTTGAGTGAGGGTAGGAAAAAAGCAATTAAACTGTAAGATGGTGGGTGGTTTTTCTTTACTACTTTAGCATTTTTAGGAGAGGCTAAACTTAGAAAACCCCTTTTAAAAAACTTGTTAATTTGTTATAGGGGGATCGTGGATTTGGAGTTCCAGGACCACCTGGACCCCCAGGACCACCAGGCACAAAAGGAGTTCAAGGACCCAAAGGTGATCCTGGCTTCCCAGGAAACCCTGGTCTCCCAGGACGGGCAGGTTTTGATGGAACACCAGGGCCCAAAGGTATGAAGAACTTTTCTGTTCCCTATTGAACTTTAGAATATACAGACATGTGGGGAGTCATATGGCAGTTAAATATGAGCAGTGCTGACTTTAGAGCAATTACTTCAGGGTCTATTTTTCCAAATCAGAGACAACTGTGTGAAGGGAAGCTTGTGTTCTCAAAGGACAAGCAAGTGAGGGAGTAAATACCAACCTGTGGGTCAGTATCTGGAAGCCCATATTCTAAAGACAAATCATGTTAATGTGGGGGTAAAAATTTTTCAATAGAATAATTGTCATATAGCTGTACTGTGCTTCAACATGCAGAGGGTTAGCAATTCACAAAATCCTACTGTTAATCATTGTCTGTATTGAACTGTGGAGCATGCCTGGTTTTCTGGAGAGCATCTGTTGAGTTTGCTGTGGATAATGATGCAATAACATGTCTCTGTGTAGCCTAGAAATGTAAACTGCATGCATTCCACACAGAGTGAGGACAAATCTCTTGCTTTCAGAAATAACCTCTGAAGTGTGTTTTTTCCTGTGTCAGATCCATATCTGTTTGCATGCAAGGACAAGATTTCAAGTACAGTGTGCAAGCACTCTGCTTCTGAAAGCAAACTATATCTGAACTGAGTTCGCTATTTAACTAAACAAGAGTGTTCTTTTAGGTGACCCTGGACCAAGTGGACCACCAGGACTCCCAGGCGCACCAGGCATCCCTGGTATTGGTGGTCAAGGTCCACCTGGATCTCCAGGACCTCCGGGTCCTGTTGGCCCCCCAGGTAAAACTCACATGCATTGTACCCTGAGGTGATTTCTGGCATACACCAAGCAGGTAGACAGGACACTGAGAGTCTCACTGAACAGATAGGAAAGGATAGATGTTTATTAGCTTGGCTGCCTTGCCAGTGAAGCTGGTAAACCTTGGTACATCATATTTTTTGCTGAAACCAGATGTGGGATTACATTCAGCCCTGCCATTTGCACATCTTAGAGGGGTCTCAAGGGGGTAACAGCCCACTTTGGAGAAGACCTGGGGCCTCAGCAGAAATTCTGGAAAGTGTTGTGCACTATCTGTGACAAAATCTCTGTGAAGGGGTTTACTGCAGTACTCTTCAGGACAAGGCAGAAGGGAGCACAACTTCAGTGCAGAGGTTTTGGGGATACAGAAGAGGAGGAAAGCTGTCTTTAGCTGCCTGTACTGTGCTGTCATTACATTGCTTTCAAATAGCAAGGTGATTCTTAAATTCCAGAGCAGTTTTCTGTCTTACCAAGCTGTATTCCAAATTCACTGGGTGAGAGGTATTTTAAAGTAACTTTTTTACATTATTATTTAGAAAATGAATTTCTGGTTTGGAAAAAATCAGACAAACTCTGTCCCCTGTACAATGCTATTTGTCCTCCTTCTACTTACATGGTGAGTGCAAAATCAAGGGAGTAATTCAGGTTCTCCCTGACATGGCTAGGAACTTTTTTTTTTTTCTTTTAATGGAACTTGAAGCACAATTTAACTCAGTTAATGTGGAAAGGAAGAAAGCATGAGTATTCCAAACTAGCTGTTTTCATTATTTTTTAGAGGAGAAAATGTTCTCCAAGAAGTGACATGATATTGTTTTAACAAAAGCCTGTCAGTAAAAGAGATCATACACATTTGTCTTGTCGTAAGCGCACCTGGAAAAGCGCTTTAGAATTCCTCTTACTTCTGGGTTCTCGAGTTCCTGATTCCCTCACACACTTCTTTTTCTGCAAAACCGACATGTCCTGATAGGTTTAAAGTAGATTGACAAAGCAGAAGCTAAGGATAGTGATAATTAGGAATATGTCTGTGAAGGGAGTTTGATTGTCTTTTGTCTAAAATGACTGGTGACTGATGAAGACGTGAACTTGTCCCATCTTTGTGCATAAAGGGTACATGTGCATGCATGCACATCATTCTATTCACAAAGTTTGTTCAGGAAAATTCCTTTTGCCTTTCATTCAGTGAATGGGTTTGCTGCATACCAACTCCCAAAGTTGCAAATGTGTGTCAGTCACCACAGTGAGAATATTCTCTGTGGACTTGAGCATGCCTGCTGCTGAAACATTTCAAAACTCATCTGGTTCTTCCCATGCCTGTATGACTGTTCACATTGCATGTTTGTGAGCTACATTTTTTGTATTTGTGTGCCAGCACTGGGATTGGCATTGTTTGCAATGCATGCTGAAAAATGCATGGCCAACTATACGACCATGGGTCACAGATTGATTGATCATATTCAGATCTTTATGAACTGTGAGCTGAGATTCAGCAAAGTGCTTAACTTGAAGTAGGCAAGCACTTGAGTAAGTAGGCCCATGGAATTTGAGTTCTACTTACATACATAAAGTGTGGGTCATATTTAAGTATACTTTTTCACAAGTTTCCCAGTGGGGAAAAGAATGCATGGCCCCTGCAGCAGCAAGCCTTGAATGTGTCCAGAGTTAAGAGCTGGGGGCAGAAGGGGTCTGGACAGTGTGCACACAAGTTCCCTGAGCAAGCAGGGAGGTCCTCTGCCTGGCTCACTGTGCTTACTGTACCATCCTGAACCTGTGGTCGCACTTGTGGCTGAACTGAAACAGAAGGCAAGCAGGTGTGTGTTTGGAGCCAGGGGGGTGGGGATGTATTAGGTTGGGTTTGAATATTTCATCCAATGCATGTTCTTCTGTTTTCCTGCAGCATCTCTTCTGGTGTTAGCCAGAATTTTATTTAATTTATTCTGCAAAATACCAATATTGACAAATGCATAATTATTACTAGTGTTGATGGATTTGAAATGCTTCTGTTTTCGCTCTTCATGTCTGTACTGACTGATCATTGTGGCTACTAACAGCATGGTGGCTCTGAAATATAGTGCATGGTTGAAGGTCCCACTTGATAAGTTGTTATTTCCCTTGGCACTGCTATTTCTCTGTTTTGTGTAGAATGCCTTACATTCCCATCTCCCACCCCTTGTTTGTTTTACTAGGCTGTTTTCATTCTGTTCCTTGATGCAACATTAGGGTAAAGTTTGTGGGGCTCTGTTTTTTGGGTAATTTGGAAAATTCTTGAAAGGATTTCCCTGTTTATTGTTTCCTTTCTCTGCACCACCATTTCTTCAGAATTTGCAGCAACTCAGCATTCTTCTTTTTTTGAATACATAACAAATTACTTTAGAATTTATTATGCAGTCTATACTGTCCTAATTATGATATAGTTACATTTTTGAGAACCTGAAATTAAATTAGAATGAGTTTCTATTTGAAAAAGTATCTTTACCATTCTAGATACAGAGTTTGTCCTGTTGCTGGGTTATACATATTTTTTTTTTTTGCACTTGCTGATAGAGACCCCTTAAACACAGAGCATGTGCAGTCCCTATCTGTCCTCTAGTACTGTGTTTTCTCTGCAAAGGAAGCAGTTCCAGGTACACGGCACTATAGTTTAATGCAGTGATAAGCTGCTGCCAAAGGGGAGCACACTTGTCATTAAATAAATGGAAGTCTATGCTGTCAAAAAACTTTGATCTGCTTTTTAGTGGGTAAAGAATACATCATGACATCACTCCTAAACTTGTTCCTGCAGTTGAGAGCAGAGGTCACCATAACAGAGTTAGAGTAATACTACCTTGTAGTTATTTATGAGGTTTTGGCACGTTGTTGTCATAATCTCTGTAGTCACGCAATACACTCTCTGTATGTGTAACAATGTAAATTTGTATAATAGAACTAAAAGAATGAGGAAAAAATTATTTAGAGCTTTTTTGTGTTATAAAGAAGAGGCGTCTTTTGAAAATCCCTCTTTGAAAGGATATACCAAAATGTGGTGCAGCTGATTGGTAGGGTGTGTACTCTGGTGTTCAGAAGGCATCTGAGCCAGTATCTAGTGATGACAGTTTTGTGTAAGAAACAATTCAGAAAAAGCTTGTTCCCCAGTAGCAAAGAAAACACTAGACAAAGAGAGAGGGAAAAATAATTTTATTTTTTAAATGTACTATTGTTATTTGAAACTATCTCACTGAGTTTTTTGTTTCTGCATACAGTGGTGGCTGCACTTCGAAAAAGACCTCCGAGTTTCCTTGCAGTTTGGTTTCTCTTAACTGCGTTAATGTTGTATTCTTTGTACTTAGATCTGTTTTCAGTAACTTTAGGGTAGATTTTTTCTTTGTTCTAATCTGTATGTGCTTTATTTTGTTTCCTAAATTAACGACTATTACAACTCCTTACTGCTACCTGTCTCAACTTCCTGATGAGCTCTAACTCGTTGGCTTTTGACCCTCAGGTTCCCCAGGTACTGTGGTTTCTTTACCAAAGCCTTTTCTTAACTTCAGATTTAAAAAATTTTTTGCCAGCTACACTTCCAGGGCGGGCATCTTTACTGGTACAGTGCACTGGAGGGAAACAAGCTGTCTGCTTGCTTCAGCAGTACCTCGAGCTCAGTACCATTAGCATTAAAAAAATCTTAAGCATATTTTGACAATTCATAGTTTTCATTCAGGGAAATGTAATGCCATACAGAATTTTGCTATCCTTCAAAAATGTTCAGCTGTTTTTATCTTGGAATGAGGTAAAATGGAATCATTAATGGAAATACATTGTAAGAATCTCAATACTTAATGATAAAATACAAACCAGTCTAATCAATCTTTGCTTTTCATTCTATTCATCAGACTTAAATAGTTGTTGAAGAGAGTTGTTGTTTTCCTTCTGAGATTTTTTTGAATTGCATTTGCTACAACTTGGTAAAATTTTAGCAATATTTCTCTTCAGGACAATATGTCCTTTTAACACCCAAAATCCATTAAAAAATGAATGACTTTAGAAAAATTGCAGGGTTTTCATCAGTATTAGAAACAGACTGTAGATAAAACTTAGCTATTCCTACAGTACTATGCCCAGACACGCACAGATCTCAGCCTTGCCTTACTTTTTTGCTGAACAATTGTGTCTTAACAACGTTGTTTAGGGTTGCAGGGCATTCCAGGGGAAAAAGGGGATCCAGGCCCTCCAGGCTTTGACGTTCCTGGTCCTCCAGGCGACCGAGGAACCCCAGGATATCCAGGACCCCCTGGTCTCCCAGGGCCTCAGGGTTCACCTGGACCACCTGGCCGGGATGGAATACCTGGATTTCCAGGTAAGTTCACATTTTTTTACCTGTGGACAAAGACCAAACTGTAGTTACAGGTAGATGCTCTTTATGCTTGGGCATGCCAGTTTAATGAGCTTCGACGTTTATTCCTATCCCTTTAAAGTTGGATACATGTAACCTTTACATCTCATGCTTTCTAAAAAAAAAATTAGAATGAAATTTGTTGCATTAAAATCCTTGTCACCTCTCCACTCTTGCTGTAACTCGATTCAAATAATTTTCCATGTTATTCTGTTTCATAACTTTCAAATGTGACTTTGAGCATCATCGTTAACAACACTTTTCTGATTTATTATGTGATTATTTTTTTCTAGTCACTGCTACAATCTAGAAATAGAATTTGTTTAAAGGAAATAAAGGCAAATGCTATCAGTTGGATCCAGCACATAGTCTTACATATCAATTTCATTCTCCTATCTGTTAGACTCTTCAGTTAAGATAGTCTGCTTCACGCTCTGGAATAGAAATCTTAAAAGTGGTTTTTGAGAATCTGTCTTCAGATAGAGGGGCGATACAGAATATTCTAAAAGCAGTGTATACTTAATTGTCTTTTTGGCTTTCAGTAAACTCAAGTTTGCTTTCAAACATGTATTTATGTGTCATACCAAAGAACTGAACTTACTGGAGGTATACATATGCTTTCTACCGTAGAGAGCAGTGCACTGCAAATTTTCTTCCCAAGACTTTACTGTGGAAAATTTGCCACAATTTTAAAGTGTCATTTTATCTGATTTAGATCTATACAAGAACTGAGCACTTGCAATTCCCCTAAAACAGGTTTTATATGCATGTGCTGGTTAATAAATAACATAGGGATGCAGGGAAGTAACAGGTACTGATTGGTTTTGAGGTTTTGTTCAGAATGACAATGGTGATTCCATGCATTTAGGTGCCAAAGGTGAGATGGGCGTCATGGGAGCTCCTGGTCCTCCAGGGCCTCCAGGAACTCCTGGAAGAAATGGCCTGCCTGGCTTGAAAGGTAATGTTTGTTTTCTCCACCCCTGAAGAGAATGCAGAATGCTGTTTTCCATGTCCTGTGTGGAAAGAGGCTTTGTAATACTAACATCTAGATCTTCATTATTGGGATCTGCTTAGGTTATCTTCTGACAGTGCTGGTGTTCAGAATTGCCTTGCAGTTTTAAGCCACAGGATCCAGTCCCTCTTTTTTTTTTAATGTATGTCATGAAATGTTAGCTATTTTTGAAACGCTATCTTCGGATTGATGGCATTGAAGTAGGGCAATATTTCTGAAGTATGTTGCAAAGTCTGCTTTAACCAGTAGAAAGAAGAAAATCATAGCTTTTGGGGTTATGGAGTCAGCCAGAATGAGCTCTATAGGTATTACAGAGAAAATATTCCATCTACATGTTCCCAACCCCCTTGTTGCAGATGAATTTTTAAAAAGTTTGGTAGAAGAAAAACCCACTGTCTCCCCAGAACAAGGAGGCTGTGATTCCAAAGCTGCTGGAGCTGTTGCCACTCCTCTGTGCTAGTGGCACAGTGTGATGCGGCTCCAAGGGCTCTCCTGACGTGGGTCATACAGACAGCTGGGTCCTCTGAGCTGGGCTGGCCAGAGCTGACAGACAGCAGCATACAGATATCCCCGTGCTGTCCACTCACTCGGCTTTGTTCCAGGGTTTAAGATGCTGTGGAGAACCTTGCATAAACTCACTGATCATTTGGTGGATTCCAACTTCATGAAAAAATCATGGACTGCCTGCGTAAGAAAAAGCATTACAAATATATCAGCCTACCTTAAGGATTATATTTTCCCCTTTTTTTGTCTGTACCTACTGCAGGTAACAGTGGATTACCCGGTCAGCCAGGGCCTCCTGGACCAGTAGGACAGAAAGGTATCAAAGGTGAAGCAGGCCTGCCAGGTCCACCTGGGAAAGTTGATCCGAAACAGCTAGGAGCAAAAGGAGAAAAAGGAGAGCCAGGTGTTCCAGGTACAGAACTTTGCGTGTGGCTCTGGGAGGTTGTTTGTCCTCTACAGACAACAGTGACTTGTAACTGGATCCATTACCATTCCTTCTTTCTTACAGGAAAAAATAAATTCAGAATACAGAGGTGGTTTAAGGTTCTCTTATTTTAGGCCTTTTTTTAAGTAGTTCTGTGACCAAGTTACTCTTTATGGTTAGTTTGCGATGACCTTGCTCGTTAAGTGTTACTGTTATTTGGCATATGGTGACAGTGTAATACCACTGAGGTGCTTTCAGTAGGATTACGATTCAGTCTTCTAGGTGTTATTCCTAAGCATGATGAGAGATAGTTGTCATGGCTGCGGTGCTGGCTGCATTCCTGCCATATCGAAGGCCTTTGCCTTGTAGGATGGTCATCTGCTTATGCATCACCTCCAGATTCTCCCTTTGGGTGTCCCTGTAAGCTTACGCTCCCCTCAGCTAAATGTCCTCTCTGTGTGTGTTTCTACTTGGGAAGCTGGCAGCCTGGAAGGTTTTCTCAGGTCACTCAAGTCTGTTTTCTCTCTTACTTGGTGGCTCCCCCCGCCCTCCAGGTTCTGATGTCTCCTTTGAACTCTAATTTAATCTTGAGAAGAGTAAAAATACCCTACCCTAGAGAGAACCAGAATGCCTTTCGCTAATGTTGGCTCAGACATTATTGTGCTAATTTATCTATTTTATTAATTTCTGTGAAACCTAGGTAGGACCCTAAGACACTTACCTTTTTTTTTTTTTTTTTCTTTTCCACTCTGTTAAGAGTGAGCTGTAGAGGGCAGATTTAACTATGCCTGGAGGGCAGCACAAAGTTATTGTATAGGATAATAACTACATAGAAGTTGTAAAAATCTGCTAAAATACCTGCATTGCTTTTTATAATATATCAGTCCCAAAATGCTTCTGGTGTGGTAATTTAATTAAACGTATATAAATAATCTGGATGAATATAGAGAGGTTAGCATGCAGCCTGCTTATCCGAAAAGACAGTCCCTTCTGAATGAAGTATATTGGCATTAGTCATAAAGTTACTTTTTCCTCTATTTACTTGTATTGTGCCTGTTCTGTAGTAATTTAAAACTTTCCAGAAGCAATATATTGTGTTCTGTGATACTTTTCTTGGCTAAACTAGGGGAATCATATTTGCTGAAGAAAAATCCTCATTTGGATTTTTATTCATCTATAGCTATATCTGATCTCTTAAGGTGAAAGAAAACACACAGTAGTAGTAATAGTAATAATAATAAAATGTATCTTTTTTCCCTTGAGGCATTCCTGGTTTATCAGGACAGAAAGGTTATCAAGGTCTGCCAGGTGACCCAGGCCCACCAGGACTCAGTGGGCCCCCAGGTGTGCCAGGATTGCCAGGTAAAGAAACAAGACGGATAGTTTTAATGTGTAAAAATTTGCTGGCATTTTTATCGTGTGGCAATTGGGATGTTAATCCAGGTATATCTAAGCAAAACCTAGGGATTTACACTTAAAGCTGCAGCACAATTTTGTGACATTTAAAATCATTATCCAAACAGCATGCTTTGAACTCTTTCCTTCTAACGGATCCAAAAGCACTTTTAGGCTGATCCCATTGAAGATTAGGATAGCTTTTAGGATGACTGGAAAAGTGCTTGCTACTTGAGCAAGCAACATGACTGCAGGATCTGCCAACGGGATTTGTCTGATTCATGTGTTTATTTCTTAGATTGTTAGTCATTATACTCATACTTTGGAAGTGGCCAAATGAGTGCATTGCAAAGGCTGTCTGGATTTCAGATCTTTGCTTTAAAGAATTCAAGGATTGAGAAAACAAATTCTGTTTTGCACTGCTTCTTCCTACAGCTATAACAATTTATCTGAAATCTTGAATCTTTGCTCACTATGTCTAATGTAGGTCTTGCTCTAAATATCTTGTTGGGTTTGGGGAATTTTTTTAATCATCCAGGACTCAAACTAGTTTGAGCATTGTAGGTTGCATTTAATTCCGTAATAGAAGCTACTGAATACCTATTGCAGATGAGAAAGAGATAATGTGTTCATTCTGCAAAACAACTCATGAGAGACCAAGTCACACCAGTCCTAGATTGTTTCAGGTGGTTACTAAATTCTGGACTGAGGTTTGATCCATTTCATTGCACTAATCTTCAAAACAGAAGTTGCCCCAATCAAATCTTGTCTCAGAACAAACTGAAGATGTTTAATATTTCACTGCAAATGGCTGTGAAAAAACATGTAGGGGCAGTATGAGGCCTAAAGCAACTCCAAATCCATTGCCTTTGTAATTAGATGACAAGCATATTCATATGAGAACACATGAATATCAGAAACTTTTAATTATTGCCGTTAATTAACTAAACCGACAACTTTCCTAGGCATCAAGGGAGACACGGGGCTTCCTGGACAGCCAGGACCAACAGGACCTCCAGGGGTGAAAGGTGCCATGGGAGAGATGGGCCTTCCAGGTTAGTTTCTGTACTTGCATTTTACTTCATTTTGGCCAAGTGTTTTCCTTTTATGTAGTACAAAGGTGGATGTGCTTGTGCGCAGTATCTAATAATATATTTAAGTGGCAGTGCAGATGAGGAATACATATAGCCCTACATACATATTTGTTGAAATACTGTATAAGAAATTGGAAATAGCCATTAAAACAGAAAATGAGAAGAAAAAATATATTGTAAATACATATTATTTTAAAGTGCTTATGGATGTAGAAGCATAATGATCTACATTTTGTAACTTTCATATTATTCTGGTTTCTCAGATTCCACTCTGTGAAAGTTCAGAAAAAAGATTCTCTAAACCCACCTGTCGGAAAACAGACATCAGACACAAGTAAAAGAGGAAGGAGAAAGTGAATTCCGTAATTTAGAAAGATTGCTGAAACAAAAATTCCAGTTTCTGAGGATTGTAATATTAAATTGTGCCTAGATACTACAATGAGATATTTTGGTTTGTGTATATTAAGAATAAAAAAAGAAAGCTTAGAAATGCCATGCAAAAAGCCGTGAGAGATTTTTAGATAATTTTTAGTTTGTTTTTAAAACCAAAACCACTTAATTATTCAAAGCCAAACAGTCAATTTTTTAGTCCTTTGTAGTCCAGTTGCTGTAATTTGAGTGATTTCTCTAAACTGCAGAAGTTTATTCATATTTATAAAACTTGTATTTTATCGTTTTGACAGGTCCCCCAGGGATTAAAGGCAGCCAAGGAATAGCAGGACGTCCAGGGCAGCCTGGGCCTGCAGGATTTCCTGGATTGAAAGGGGAGAAAGGTGACCCTGGTCTTTCAAGCATCGGTATTCCTGGTCTCCCTGGACCAAAGGTACATAAACCAAATTCTTCAATAGAAAATTCTATGAGGAAATTTGATTCTGTGTTGATGATTACTTTTTTTAACTATAATTTAATATTTATGATGTGTAACTGTAAATGTGTAGAAATATATTAATAACAAGCAGGATTGACTGTAGTTTGTTCTTTTCAGGGGGGAGCAAAAATTTCTAATTTTAAAGGTGAAAATATTTCTATATAATTTAATCTGGTTAAAGGAAAAGTTTGTTTACCAGATTTTTAAGTTGGATTCAGTTAGTGGCCTAGCCGGCATTGTGACACATGCTGACATTTTGGTAGTTGGTAGGGATTTCTACAATTATACAGTTGTTCCCACGTCTAATTCTGTAATTAATTCTAAAAAAATTCGGATAATATGCATTTAAGAATAAATTACTAAGGAGCTGGTATATCATGATTACTGCTGCTTAAAATTTTAAAGTCTACATAAAGCATTTGCACTAACATTTACCTATGTCATCCTTTCTTTCACCCACAAAGAAGTGACAAAAAGACCTACAGAATATCTAGCAGCCTTCACTGATGCCTTACAATTGATGTTGTGCAGTAATTAATTTAGCAAAAACATTGCATGATTAAAGATCCCAAGATTTCTTTTCTTCTTCATCATTATCATGGGGTAAAAATACCTGTCTCTTCTGAAAGAAAAAGAACACTTTTTTCTTTAATGTAGGCCAATTCTGATGATACTTTATACAAAATTTTAGGGGGAAGCTGTTATAGTCTTTACAGTTACTATTTCCAACTAATTTTTTGCATGAGATGGTTAACATTTACTGGATATACGGAGAAGTGTACACAATATAATGGTGAGACTGGTAGGATGGTAAGACTGGGAGTGTACAAGAAGAGCTCACCCATCTTACAAAGACAAGGTGCTTATTTCTGCTTAATGTTTTCTAGGGTGATCTTGGTTTGCCTGGATACCCAGGTAGTCCAGGCAGCAAAGGTGTTGCTGGAAATCCTGGTTTGCCTGGATTTCCAGGCAGTCCGGGTGCAAAAGGAGAACCAGGCCTTCCTGGATTCCCAGGTAATTCCAAACAGGGTTTTTTTATTTTCCTTCTTGCTTATATTGGTACATGCATCTAAACAAAGCAGGTAATTGGTGAAGGGCTGCAGCTTCTCTCAAAGTTTCTAGCAATCTGCTGCTTCTAGGCTTTGTGCTGTTGGATTTGTCACTGCAAGAGTGTTTGGATGCATCGCTTAAGAGAGCCTTCTGAAATTATTCATCTGCTCTGGGGAGATGCAGCAGTTATGTTAGCTAATGGTCTCCGCTCTGCAGCAGTCAGACTCTCGCCTCCTCTGTCCCACAGAATATCTGTTTGGCTCCATATTTTTTCTTCCTGAATCAATAAAAAAAGCATCATCAGGAAAACTGGGCTTTTTTAATAGCATTTATTATCTAAACATATGTTCTAAAGAGAAATCTCTTTCTGAAACATAATGAAACTAGGTTTTGCACTCTTCTCTAAAAAATATTAATAGAGATTGTTTATGGGTACATGTCAGTTCTTTCATTCTCAATTTAAAGAAACAAGGTGTTCGCTCATACTGCATTTGCAGCAATAGAGGCTGTTCTACAAACATGCTTGAGCTCCTTTAATGTAGGAAGTTGGGGATTTATAACAGTGTAGTCATGGCAGTAGGAAGCTTAGAAGATAACGAAACCTGGCCATGAACCTCACAGTTTTTAAGCTGTGCTTCATGACATGCCTGAAAGACTGTGAACAGTCAAACCAGTGTATTGAGACACTGCCTTTGTCAGGCTCAGATGCTGTTCAGAACAGACGTGCTGCAATGGATCCATTGTTTTTCCTACCAACCACTCAGTTCATGCCATAGGGGTGAGAATCCAGTGGAAATTCTAACTAAGACCATTTTTATTAAGATGCTTTTTCAGGAAAGGAAAAGAGGACTGGGGAAGGACTATCCAACCACAGTTCAGAATGCTTTCAATTTGTTGTCTAACAGAACCACCTGTCTCTAAAATGGTGATTTCCTAGCAGACTGCCAGACTCGCTCTGTCCTTGGCCATGGGCACTCAACAATGAAGAAGACAGAGTCTTTAGAGTAGCAATAAGGACAGTTATGCTAGTGTGCTTTGTTTCTGTATGTTCTTTAGTTTACAATTCATCTCCTTGATCAGCTGTAAATCTGCAAAATGAGCATAAATACAGTATCTTGATACAATTAGCTCGTTTGTTACTCGGGGCATCTCAGATTATGGTATTTCTGCTGAAGAGCCAGTTTTGTACTTAATTCTTTTGAAATGCTTTTACTTTACAGGAACACCAGGAATTCCAGGACCAAAAGGTATCGAGGGACCTCCAGGTAATCCTGGCCTGCCTGGACCACCTGGGCCAGTAGGTGAGCATCAACAGTGCAGCAAAGGTCAGCTGCTTCTGTGAAAAACATAACACGTGAAGCCACTCCTTTCTTCTTATCTTTTTAACATCATGAAAATGTATCTGTATGGATGCTCAAACACCATTACACACACTTAGTTCACTGAAATTAAACGGAAAAGTTTTAACTTTCTCTTGATGGCTTGTGTCTGCTGTCATAGTCATATCGTTAGCTATTGAAACAAGGAGTTAACTGTTTCAGTCTTTACCAGCGTTGTTTATGTTAAGTATTCCTGTGGTCTAACCTGTTTTTACAAGAGCAAAATTCTAATTTATCCTAAAGGGAGGCATTATGATATTTTTAGCAAACACTAACTGCTTAAAAGGTCACAGGCCTAAAAGCCTTTTCTAAATTGTCAGGGAGGAGAGAGAGAAAGGTTTTAATTTTAAGATTACATACTTGTGAATTTGTTATTACATTGTCACACCTTTGGATTCAGATGGTGGCAAGATTGCTTTTTTTTATTGCAGGTTAGATATTATTGTGATAAACTGTTCTATCCCCCTTTTAGGTGATATTGGCCGTCCTGGCCCTCCTGGTCCTTCAGGAGAGAAGGGACAGCCTGGTCGAGACGGTATCCCTGGACCAGCTGGTCAGAAGGGCGAACCAGGTTAGGTATCCTTCCTCTTTGTTTTCTCCTCTTCGCTCTGCGTTGTGATGTCCTGCTATCACTAGTCTATTTTTCCTGTAACTGCCCATACACCTTCAAAGCTGCTCCTGTGGTTCCCAGCTGCTGAATGGTTCACAAAGGGTGCTGTCAAGCTGCCAGTGAAGCATGGGACAAGAATTCAATCAGCTCTTCTTAGATTTTTTTATTACCTGACTTCAACACCAGTCCCTGTTCCTGTATTCCATGGTAGCTGCATTGCTTCAACTCAGTTACAGGATGGATAAACAGCGTAATGTCTGCCTTAAAGATAGAACCTCAACCAAAAATGCAAATGTTTTATCTCCCAAAATCTGAAAGAGAGTCTTGTGAATGAGTGGAAATACTTATGAAAGTTGCAGATGCATTTTGTAGCAAAACCTCTAGCTTTGGTGTCAACTGGTGAGTGAATGAGAATCCCGGTAGTCTCAACGATCAGAGATTTAGACAAACTGCACTTTAGTCATTCTCAGCCTCATGTTCCTATTCCTGGAGAACTGAAAGCTAAAAGTTTATTATTTAGTGAATATGTTTCTTTTCAGGTCTACCAGGATTTGGGCGCCCAGGACCCCCAGGACTCCCAGGATTGTCAGGTATAGTTTCTCTGTTGTTCTTTGTTAAAAAGGTTGAATGTAAAATATATCTCTACACCAGAAAAAGGTCGTGTTTTATGTTCTGCAACAAATGAATGCCATAGCAACAACTAAAATAACATATTTTTTTCTCACCAGACCGTTTCAATTAACCACGGTAATAAAGACACTCATTACTGACTACTGAATTTTGTAAATTAGCAATTATGCAGACACAGGATAAATCCACCCAGGATAATAGTCTACTGCACTGTGTGGAACTTGGCTGATTTGTCTCAGTAAATAAAACATTCATACAACAGATGACAAATGAGGCTGCTTTGAAAATATAGCTGCTTGCTATATTTTCAAAAGCAATTTCACAACCTAAGTTACATTACTTTCCAGTAGCATTAAAGGTCATAAATTTCTCAAGCTTATTTGAAAATTTTGCAAGTATTTCTTAACTTTCAGCAGTATCCCAAAAAAATGAAGAAATCTTAACACTGACAGGTTTCTTCACAGAAAGGATGGCTTGTAGGCTTACAAACTCAGAGGATGTTTATGAATTAGAGCATCACTGAGTAGTAAAGTGAGACTTAGTAAGACCTTTTAACGTGTCAGAAGCTATAGCACTTTCTTCTGCAAGAATTATTAGCCACAACTCTTTTCTGAATGTTAGAACAATTTTATACTGTCTCACTGTGCAAATGAGGTGAGTTGTGGCCAGACTTGCACCTTCTGCCAGAGAGAGAGATGGCTCTGCAAATTGACGTTTGGACTTTTTTGCATATCAAATTGTCACAGTATTCATAAACATGGCTGTTTGGTTTTACAGGGCAAAAAGGAGAACTGGGGTTACCTGGCCCACCGGGGCCCCCTGGACTTCCAGGTCTGAAGGGAGAACCAGGTTTCCAGGGATTCCCTGGTCTACAGGGTCCACCAGGTCCACCAGGATTACCAGGGCCACCTCTGGAAGGTCCTAAAGGTAGCCCTGGCCCACCAGGTGTTCCAGGAAGGCCAGGTAAAAGTATGATCCATACCTATCAATATCTGCCAGTACTTTCATATTTTGCTGGTAGGTTATCAGCCTTTAAACCTTCTCAGTTTATTTGGATGGATAAGTTCAAGCCTCATGGCATAGATCTTAATGTTTGTGGGCAACCAGAGGATTTTGTTGCCAAAAGTAACAATGTCTACAAATAAATCAGTCTCAGTTTCTATTAATTCCTGATACCTAGCAGCAAAAGTCTAATGCGCTAATAAACGGGAGATTCTCCGCATGCTGTCACAGTAATCATCTAGCGAGCACGATACCGACTTTTGAACATCTGATACTTTTTGCAGTATTGTCACGTGATCAGCAAATGTCATCGCGCACAAAAAACCAAACGTAACAAACCCCATCACTTTGAGTCATGAAAATCAAATTCACGCTAGCATCACAGCATGATCAAATTGGATAGCTGCCTCTTCATCTTCGTGTCATGTAACATAAGTCATTTCTCCATTGTGTCATGTGGCTCCCATGGACTCAGTGCACCATCATGCCGTGTTCACCTTTCCATTCCCTGTTTGCATTTTGTTCCTGTGCCAACTAACTCTGGGAATGAGTTAACATTGCTGAGCAATTCCCTGGTGTGTATTAGAATTTGATTTAAATTTTGTGTCATAGGATATTTATTTGCATTTAGGCACTGCTCTTGAAAAATCTAACTGTAATGAACCTCTCACAGCTCTGGCTCAAGCTTATTGCTGTATCTTGAGTCCAGAAGTACTTTGCCACCAGTAAGACTCATCTCACTTAACATCCTTGATGTTCTCCTTAAAGGAGACTACTTTCAAACCAAGCTATTGGTTGATTACTTTTTTTTTCTTTGCATATTAATGGAGAAGTAATATTTTTATTTATTGCCCTTAAACTCTGACCTCAGATTTTTCTGTTATTCAACAACTTGTTAGGGGAAAGTTAGTTTTGAGTTAGTATATTTGTAAAATAGCTGCTACACATATATTGTTCATTTTTCAGTATCAAGGAAGAGTTTAGTTTTGCAGTACACACTTGGGAAGATTTTAAAATTTTCTTTTTCCTAATGCTCCTTCTGATACAGAAGGAGGCAATCACACTGAAAAAACATTTTTTGAATGGAATTTTATCAAAGTATTTTCACAAGAACTGGAATTGAGTAATATTTGATTATTCTCAATGGCACTAGGAGCTTTTCTCTCGTGCAGAGTAGGCTATGAACTCATCTATCTTAACTGTGCATTTAAAAAAAGAGTCATTATAAGCAACATTTGGTTTTAATTTATAACACCTTAAAACTGAGGTGCTGTTTGCCCGTATAATGAGGTTTTCTTTTAGTCCTTATAAAAATACTTGAATTGTGAGGAATGGTGGGACTCATTTTGTGCAGTTTTATGAGCACTGGGGAAACAACCAGTGAGGTTCTGCTCAGCCATGTTCTCTCTCTCTCTCTTTCTCTTTCTCTCTTTTATTTCCATTTTTGTTGCATGCAATGTATAAAGTGAAGCATTTGTTTTGCTCAGTTATGCGTGGACTAATGTGGATAAACCAAACTATTATTGCAGTTCTGGTACAATCAGCACTCCAGCCTTTTGTTTCAAATGATAACACAGTCTATTGTTGGAATGCTGATTTTGTAACATTTCAACATAAGGCAGTTAGTCATAAAAGCAGCTGTGTGGCTGTCAAATTACCCCCCTTCTAGGGACACAAACAAAACCCGAAGCTGTATGTGTATACTGTTTGTTGTTGACTTCTGAGCATATTCTAAGATTAGTGAAAATGATGAAGTCAAACAGCTCTCTGACTTCAGTTCAGTTGCCCCTAAACCAAATGTTGATAGATGGTGTTGGGACAAATTTATTAATTGATGATAAAATTAAGCCAATTTCCAGGGCAACACAACATTGCTGTTACTCCACATGTCTATTTTCATTGCTCTGAATAATAGTTTGGTGTTTTGCATACTGTATGTAAAGGAATATTGAGCTAAATCTAAAAAGAAAGGTTTAGTTGAATATGGTAGCTTGTTGATATTTCTAACAATTTTGATGTTTTTCCCCTTGTTCTAATGATGACCTTGGTGAACTCTGACCCCCTACTCCCAGGTCCCTCAGGTTAGCCCCTTAACTCCAAAATAATAACTTTGCATGAGAGTGAATGTATATACTGTTGTGTCTAAACGTAGATATGCTGAGTCATTTTTCAGACATACCTTTTAATTTGGGGTAGAAAAGAAAAGCTCAGAGCTGGCTTTCAGAACTCTTCCTCTGTGGTGTTGTAGGACTGACGTGGGAAGGGCATAGTGTTGCTCTCCCCAAGGTGGAAGATCATGTGGGTCCAGATTTGCAAGGCTTTTATGAAGTGTCCCCAAGCATGAAGCTTGTTTTAGCGTATTTCATAGAATCACAGAATGGCTTAGGTTGGAAGGGACCTTATAGCTCGTTTAGTTCCAGCCCCCTTGCCTTGGGCAGGGACACCTCCCACAAGACCAGCTGCCCAAAGCCCCAACCAGCCTGGCCTTGAACACTCCCAGGGATATTTATTCCCAGTGCAGTTGAAAACAATATATACTGGTTTTCATCTTTTTTAAAAAAGGGCACTGCGCCGTCCTCCCATGTCTTTGCTGTATAATTGTGTTTGCAGCTCAGCTTGGGCAAGTGACAGTATTCATTTTTCTAACACCTGCTGCTGTTGATTTTGGATGCTCTCAAGGGACTTAAAATTAGATGCCTCTTTTATACCAACAGTGTCAGCAGGAAAATCTATGCAGAGTAACAGCGATGCTTTATGTTCACAACTTGGAGCATTGTAACTTTCAGTGCAGAGAAATCCTTGTTTCCATTGTTTTGCTTCACCAGCACATTTAGAGGAAATGAGGAAAGCTCTTCCTTTAACATGTATTTAATGAAAAAGAGGCATAGAGCCCTCCCCTCCCTAATGCTAGGGCAGCAGAACAGGATTGGTAAAAACATGGTCATTTCCACAAGCTTATCGTAATTTTAGCATATCAGCATGGAGCACAAGCCAGCTCTTGGGAAGATTTTTAACACCTGTGTCTAGATTGCAAATGACTTGGTATATCTACGTAATAATAATGACGTCTTTAGGTTTTGCTATGATGGCTTTCAGGAAGCAAAGAACTACCATCAAAATTCATAAAGGAATACACTTTATGTTTTAGTGTCCTGTCCTAAGCACAGTGAGGTAGAAAATGTGGTAGCCCCTGATGGTTGAATCCTAGCTTTATGCAGTAATGTAAAAAAATGAATGTGACTTTACCTTTTAATAAAACTGTGATCATGCCAAGCAGTAACCACGCTTTCAAAGAGGGCTACCGTCATGGGTATGCTGAGAGGAAATTAGCAATTACTTCGTGTTTTGTTCCACCCTGTGACTGTGCCCAGCCAGAATTCAATAACCAACAAGTGTAGGACAGATCTATACCTCATAGCAAAACTTATGTCTAATAGTCAAATATAGTTTATAAATATTTAACAGTAACAATGAAATGTCCGTGTCATTATTTTTAACAACTGTATTACAGTTAGTATGTAAAATAAGTTACCAAATAAGTAAGAAATAGTGCATTGAGGTAAACCTGACATGTATTTAATGTAGTTTTTAGCTGCGAATTGCATGGTGGTATGTTGATACACTTAAATCATCTCACTGACGGGAAAGATGCAAGTGGCACGGGAGCTAAAATATGTATTAATTCAGGAGCGTAGCAGAGACAGCCACCTTACCTTTTGAAAGAGGACATTTAAATGATTTTTCTAAGGATGTTATCACATGCCATTCTCCAGAATAACCTTAAACAGGCAAATTAGCATCTTGAGGTATTTTTATAAAGAAAAAATAACACCAACAGTAAAGACAACAAATTCTAAATTTGTAAGTTCTGCTGTAATTTTGCTTATAGCATTTGCAGCCCTTTTGATCCATGTCAATCCTGCTTACCGTTTTGAAGAGGGTATAAGCCTACTTTTCAGTCCTCGAATTGTATTCACAGAGAGTTGAGGCTCATACCTGATTAGTGGTGATAAGTCCTTCTGTTAATCACACTCCCCCTCTGCCCAACACAGAATTTTGCTCAAGAGTAAGTTGTGATTCACAGTTTACCTGCAGATTTGCCAAGCTCCAGGCCCCGTGATGTTGCATGTTGTCAGTGAAATGGTTAGATAGTCCAAACCCCATTGTGTGTAGGACTAACCAGCCACAGGCTCAGCTGTAATGTTAAAGCAATAACACAGTCTTTAGTAAAGCTTTAAGTTTGCTGTTAAATGAAGTGTCAAATTAGTCTTAGTAGAGCCTAGTCACCAGAATAACTTGTATCTGAAAATACATATCGTTGTGTATTCATGTATGGTTTTATGCATGCATGTGGATTATATTGTAAATACAAAATATGCTGGTGAAATGGGTTGTTGTGTAGTGTATATGCTGTCATCTGTGCTATTTCTAACTAGTAATCTTGTTTTGTACTGTGTGATGTCTGACCCTTCTAACATCGATCATTGGGCTTTGGTGAACTCTGATCCTTCCAGGTCCTCCAGGTTAGACTCTTAACTCGGTCAATTTATTTTACTGCGTTGCACTTGATGTAAGAGAAACAGATGTTTTCCTGTAATTCTGTGATTATCTTTTTAAGGACTATGGTTACCCTGTATTTGATTAGCATGCCTCAGATGGTAACCTGTTATTATTTTGCATATGTACAATACTAGACCAGTATAAAAGACCAAAATGAACACAAAAAATCCTTGCATGATGGGATGTTTTCTGTAGCTGAATCTGCTACAGAGTGTGAAGTCTGGTACAATATTGCTGTTGATTTAAAAAAAATTTTTGGAAGGCATTCAATACTCAGATTTGCATGCAGAAATACAGCTCATGAAATTTATCCGCTGAATATAGACTATGAGGATGTCAAAGGTGATGTTAAATGATTTGAGGTTGCAGAAGAATTGAAAATCCAGCACACTGATAAATGTTATTGGATTTGTTGTACCAGAGGGGAGAATGTCATAGCACTGTCCTGCAAAGAGATCCTTTTCTTAATCCAATTATGAGATCTAACTTGTAAAATGTTATTAGCAGTTGCTGCACTTGCATACAGTTTGTTTTGCCACGAATTAGTATCAGTAACCTTCTATTTAGGTGGTGTCATAAAGGCGGGGATCTCGTCTTTCAGTTCTCCAAATACCTAAGTTTCATTTAAATCCACTGCTTTGCTTTGGATTAATACGGCTGTAGCAAAGGGAAAATATTTAAAGGTCAGCCCTGTTCCTCTGTTGGATTTACACAGCGTAATTCTACTAAAGATAGACAAATCGGTTGGCGGGAGAGTCATTCAACATAAGAAGTTTCTGCAACTCAGATTAGTATTTAGGAAAGGCAGAATGATGGGCTTCCTGCTGCCCAGCAGTCAGTAGATGGTATATACTGGGCTCCTCAATAGGTATGTTAAATTCTAGCAGAAAAAAAGCAGCAATATTTTACATTGTTGAGATTGGCTTTCGAAAGGAATTTAGTCTGTTAAGATGGTGGTGAATGTAATGCAGGTCATCAGAGGGGATATTTGTACCATCTAATTTTGGGTTTCTTGGCTCCTGTAAAGGCACCGGTCTGGTCGCTGGTAAGCTTCTAGCGCAGGTGAGTTGCAGTGCCTTCTGGCAAGACCTGCTTCTCTTCATCAGCTAGATAAGGAAGCCTTGGTTCCCAATTTGGGTAGTGCAAATAATCCCTCTATTTGTTTTCCTTTTAGTTTATCCTGAATTCAGCATTGAAATAGAGCTGGGAAGGCAAGCCAAAAAATGTTTTGTTTTGGTTGGGTTTTTTTTTTTTTTACAATGAAGGCACAAACTTGGAGAGAATAGTTGATGTGTACTGATATATGTATATTTGTTCTGCAACGTTAAGGTCCACCAGGCCCAGAAGGTCCACGAGGGCCACCAGGCAGTGGGGGACTTAAAGGGGAAAAAGGGAACCCAGGTCAACCCGGCCCACCTGGCCTGCCTGGCCCAAAGGGAGATCACGGACCACCGGGACGCCAGGTACTACAAGAAATGGAGTTTTCCCCCTAGTTTATTTTTAAATGCAATAAAAATTCAATATATTTGGGTGGAGTATGCAGTTTATCATAGTAAAATAGAAGCCAAAATATGGTAGCTAAACCCTGCCTCGTAGCAAGCAAGAGGATCTTTTCCTTTATTATCCCCCAGTATCTGGGCAGGATGTCCCCGTTACATTCCTGTGGGAGCTGGAGCTGTCAATGCACACTTCACGTTACAGCCCTCTCTGACAGCAGCCGGTGCAGTGAGCAGAATGCCTCCACCCTTCAAAGCACCACTTCACAGACCCAGAGTGGGCTTAACTGTCCCCCACCCACATTTTCTATCTGTTTTTCTGAAACTGCTGAGGACAGGAGTGAATAACATGAAGCTTTTCTGTTCAGGGGGATCCTGGTCGTCCAGGCCTGAACGGAATGAAGGGCGACCCCGGGGTTCCAGGAGTACCAGGATTCCCAGGTATTTATCTAGTGTTTCAAGTGAAAACCTCCAGACGCAGTAACAACCCCTCAAGGAGAGAGGCCTGATTTTGGCCATTGCTGCAGCAGATTTTGTAAGACAGCATGTTCTTTCACTGTGTAACTGTGTGAATTTGCTGTTTCAGGTATGAAGGGTCCCACTGGACCTGCAGGACCCGCTGGCCTCACAGGCAGTCAAGGACTGCCAGGCCCACCAGGTAGGAGTCCTCAGTAGTGTTATTGTCACCTCTGCTCCCTGACAGTAGAATTTGTTACACAGGAGCAGGAATGAGTCAGTTTCAGCCAGCAATGAAGGTAGTTAAGGGAGCAACAGCTTAAACACAATTCCAGGCTATACTTTTTAGCCCTATGAGTAATCCTACCATATTTTATACTCTCTGTCCAGTTTACATGGATTAACCCGTGCAAGAGCTGTCCTTTGGGGGCTGGGGGGTTTGTCTCCAAAAGCACTTTCATGCCTCATATATACACTCATTCTTCGGATTGATAGAGCTCTTGGCTTCTGACTTTGCAATACAGAATAACAGAAACAGTTTCCAATGCTCTCTTCCACCTTGGTTTATCTAATACTAAGCTGCTTTCTCTCAGGTCCACCAGGTTTACCAGGTACCATTGGACGAAGCATTGTTGTCAAAGGAGACCCTGGTCCCCCGGGTCCTCCAGGACAGCCTGGGTCAAAAGGGCCACCTGGATTGCCAGGGCCACAAGGATTGCCAGGTATGATCCTAGAGGGCTGCAGAGAAAATGACTCAGAAGTAGAGCTGACTGCAGGGTGCCATGCAAGTCACTTGGCGTGGGCTGCAGAGATGAGTTACTGAATTCAGCAAGAGGTAATAGATAAATGTAGGGCTCTGCCATGGAAATCTGATTAATGGTCTGTTCTTATCTCATGTACCATGAAGAAACAACAGATAAGTCCCAGTCAGTTTAAAGATTTCTGTGTGAGATTTCAAGAGCTTTTATTTCACTTAAGCATTTGTCTATTCTAGGTCCAATTGGTCATCCTGGTGACCCAGGGCGAGATGGGCTACCTGGTTTTGATGGTCCAGCAGGACGTAAAGGAGAGAGAGGTCTTCCAGGCCAGCCAGGTATGGTTTTATCCTATGACACCCAGTGGAAAAAGAGATGCTCCCTTTTTTGTGAGTGCAGGCTAATATTGGGAAGAGATATCTTTGCCTCATGGGAATAATAATAAAATAATAATTTTAGGATTTTCTTAATGCAAAAATATTACAAGCAACTGAACATAACTTGGTTTGGAGTGTTCTTGGAACCAACACATTGCCAGTCATTGCTGAATAATATTGTGGAGTGCTTTATCTCAACCTTAATGGCATCCCCTTTGCAGCACAGATGATGCACAGGAGATAATGAAGATAGTAAGGAACAGAAGAGAGAGATTAGTAAAATAATTTTAATTTTGCATGGAAATCATGAATCGGGAAAAACAGACTTCATAAAGGAAAGAATTTCACCAAAGGCAGAGATCATGCTACCATGCAGCTATTGCTTAGAATTACTGAATTATAATTTGAGAAAAGAAATCAGACTAGGCACTGGCACAATTTTCTAAAGAAGATGATATGTATTAAGTATCTATATATTGCAACTTGTGAGGAAAAGTATTAGAATTTAAACAGCTAAAACTGCACATAAATCCATAATGCCTTTTTTTGCTCTTTCTCTGATTAGATCTACGAGATCTGTTAGGGTTATTTTAGAGAAAAAATGTGAATAATAATGACTGTAGAATAAGATAGTAAAAATATTTGTAGTTGGATTTCCTGATATTTTTGCTGTTCAAGAACAAATGCCTTTTCTGATACCTTTCTCAGCCATACAACTCACTCCTGCTGTCATTCAAGGCTGCTCTAGCCTATTTCCACTTTTCATAACCTACTCCAAAACTGACTGCAGCTTTTCTGTTCGTTTTGGTGGGCCTTGGCTCAGGTGTTATCAAAGCATGCCCTAGAGTGAGATTTGCTTCTGTTTCTGGCTCTGCCATTTATTTTGTGATCTTGAGCAAGATGTTTCAACGTTATCTTATGACACTGCATACACAGATTAATACATTTTGGAACTGGGAAGCTGATTTGGACTCATTCCAGTGGCTCTCATGTCCACTGTAGTTATCTTAGTGCCTCACAGCTCTGAACATGCTCAAACTTCAGAATACCCCTACAACACAGGGAAGTTGCACTGTTATTTTATAACTAGCTATGACAGCCTCAGTGATTTAATCAAGCTCACGTGAGAAAATAATTTGAGGAAGAGGGTGGTTGCAGATTCCAGGTCCCCCAACTCACAAGCGCCTTAATCACAAAACCTTTTGGAACTACATTAGTCCTAAAAGAGCAAGAAATGGTGTTAGTAAATACTGTGTGTTGTGTTTCTCTCATGTGAACAGGTTCACGAGGAATACAGGGACCTCCTGGTCCTGATGGCTTACAAGGCCCACCTGGTCCTCCTGGAACAGCTTCTGTTGCTCATGGATTCCTTATAACTCGGCACAGCCAGACAAGGGATACACCACTATGTCCACAAGGAACGTCACGAATATATGATGGATTCTCTCTTCTATATGTGCAAGGAAATGAGAGAGCACATGGCCAGGATTTGGGTGAGATGTTCTTATACGCTGTGTGTAAGGGGAAAGAGTTTGTAGCTGCTTTTTCAAATGCTCTGGTTCTCTGAAGGTATGACAGTCTTGGAGATTTCTTAGCTGAGGATGGGGCTTACGTGCTAAGATCTATTACCTCCAGAGGTTGCACATTATAATTCCGGATGAAATAATGTAAACCAAAACTGAGAAGTTAAGTTTTTCCCCCATGTGACAATTTGATAGCACCTACTGTGCACTCACAGCTGGAAAGGAAAAATACACAATTACTGTTCTCAAAGAACTGCTATAAAAAGCAATGAAGTGAAAACTTCGCTGTCACATTTTGTGTGTCTTACTCTGTAGGTACTGCTGGGAGCTGTCTTAGGCGTTTCAGCACCATGCCCTTCATGTTCTGCAACATCAACAATGTTTGTAATTTTGCATCAAGGAATGACTATTCCTACTGGCTGTCAACTCCAGAGCCAATGCCGATGAGCATGGAGCCACTGACTGGGCAAAGCATCCAGCCGTTCATTAGCCGGTGAGACAAAGCAGGCTATCAGGCCTCTTTTTTTTTGATACCTGGACAAACAGCACATCTCATCCATGTATTTCCAACGTGCCAGTTGGTTATTAGGAGATGAATCTGTCATGTTTTGCTCTGGGAAATACTAGGAAAATAGCTTGTTTTAAAGTATGTGTTGTCTTAAAAGGTCTGTCTGCGTGCAGCAGTGATAATTAGAGGCTGAAAGGCTGTCAGCAGTCTCCATGACCAAGGAGGCTGGGTGGTCAGCGGTGCAAGATCGCCATGGAAAGGAAAGGGAACATGAGAGCCATTAGCTCTAGAATGAAGGCATTCACTTGGGGACTTTGAGCTTCCAGTTTTTGTTTCAGGACCTGCTTCAGCATTTTACAGAATGGTTGTTAGTGGAAATACAGGCAGATCTTGCACTCCAGCATACTGTTATTGCAGTTACAAAACACAAGAGAAGTAGAAGCCTAGATTAAAGAGACAGCCTCTCACAGGCTAGCTTTCCTCCCCTTCTCTGTATAAGAGTTATTAATAAAACATACTCATATTTTAATATCACGTATTTCTCCTCTGTCCAGATGTGTTGTGTGTGAAGCTCCTGCTATGGTGATAGCTGTCCACAGTCAGACCATTCAGATTCCTTCGTGTCCTCCAGGCTGGGACTCCCTTTGGATTGGTTACTCTTTCATGATGGTAAGAACTGTCTCCTACTCCAGAGGTGGCCAGTACCCACTTGTGGCCTCAACTATCTGCTTTAGGACTTTGTTAAAAACTACAATGGCTGTCATTCGAAAGCCTTTCCCTTCAATTACTAACCATGGCAGCCAAGATTAACAGTGATGTTACAGTACGCAGAGCCCAGTGCAGGGAGGTGTCTTGACAACGCATTATCTCAACCGAGAATGAACAGTGGCTCTTTTAGTAGCTGAATGCTATGCTATTTAATTTTTAGCACCTACTGTAAGATTCGTTTTTGTGTGTTTCTTTCCTCCACGCATACACCAGCACACCAGCGCTGGAGCAGAGGGCTCTGGACAGGCCTTGGCCTCGCCTGGATCCTGTTTAGAAGAATTCCGCTCAGCTCCGTTTATTGAATGCCATGGTCGTGGCACTTGTAATTACTATGCCAATTCATACAGTTTCTGGCTGGCAACTGTAGAGGTGTCAGAAATGTTCAGGTAAGATGACCTGTTTCTTGTAAATTGCCTTATTCCAGAATGAAAGCTTTGGAAACAGAATTTATTTTGAAGATCAAAAGAGATTTGTTTACAGGGGTATAGGGAAATAATTTAGTTTGTTTACCCCCTCACAACCAGTTTTTCAAGCATTTCCTTGGTAAGTCTTTAATATTATGTAAAAACTTGCTGGGGCACATTCTGTTTTGCAAGGAGTCTGATTCTTTTTATGTCAATTCTTATTCACATTTAGTAGTACCTTCTCTGAAAAGTATTCCTAGTGTAGTTACTGTATTCGGAGCCTAAAAGATGAGTTTTGTTGGTTTTTTTCTTGCCAGGCCTTTCAAGAGAGTCAAATATTTGAAAAAGTAGTTCACAAATAGTTCACAAGGGAGAGGTATGAAGGGCAAGTCTACTTAAACCTATTAAGGCAGATGTTCATATAACCTGTTTTTAGAAGTCTTGTTTGAAGGTTTCATACCCTCTGTGGCAAGCGTTTTTTCCAGTACAATTAGGATGACATTTTGGCAGCGAGGAAGCCAATGGACATTTTGTCCTCAGCTTCTCCCCCGTCAGCATTTCAGCTGGAGTCTCTCAGCTCCTCAAACTTTTTCCCTTTTAACTCAGCAAAACCATTTTTTCTTTGAAAAATCATTTCCTTTTATAGAATAAATTGCTGCTGCTTTTTTTGTGCACTGATAAAAACCTCATAAATATTCCCAATGCCACCAAATGGAAAAATGTAGCTTTGTGGTACAGGGCTGGCCATGTGCACTGTGTTGCACACTGAGCAGTAGGGGCCCCTAAGTTGGTTTTGTGTAACACCTACAACCGTGATATTTCCGGGTAGTCAATCAGTGGTAACTCACTAGTGAAAAGTGCCTACTAACAACTACCACGCACCTTTGACTTTTCTGTCTCTACTATTTTCTGTCTCCCACAAACACAACTTCCTTCTTTATTCTATTTTTTTGAAAAGAAACTTTTAAGAATTGGCCTTGCTGTGTGTATGTGCATATTACTCAAATACATTATATCAACCTCCCGCCTCCCTACCCTTACAGAATATAAATAAATAATTTGGTAAAGCCATCACTTAAGTACATATTTCATCATAGCAGTATTTTGTATGGGTCGTTAAAGTACCTGTCAACTGAGAAACCCAAAGGCTACAAACAAAGACCTCAGAAATACTATCTCAAATGTACAAAATTCACCTTCCACTTGGTTTGGTATTTGTGCTACATCATGTGCTAGACTGAAATAGGTGGTGAGCGTACCTTGTGCATACTGAGGCACTGGCCAAAACTCAGCATCTGTCACCTGGTGTTGAAGACGTACAGAAAGACCACTCTTAAGGTAAACTCTCAAATACAGGAGTAATTCCCCAGTTATGTACGTCGGTGTTATCTTAAACTGTGAGTTAAGTCGAAGTTTAAAGGAACAGTTTTGTAAACGAAGAAAAAAGCTAACCTAACCTCACCTTTGTGTCTGTCAACCAGTAAACCTCAGTCAGAGACACTGAAAGCTGGAGACTTGAGGACGCGTATTAGTCGTTGTCAAGTTTGCATGAAGAAGACGTAACGTCTTGGAGAATGTTTTATAAAACAGTTGAAAATTCCTAAGATGCACTGTCTTCCAGCTGCAACAATGGTGCTACTGTGCAGAAAGAAGAGAACAAAACAAATCCAAACTGTTTTAACCATGCAAATTCAAGTGTACCTCACTCATGTGCCAAACTAAGGGTTCTTTGGTACATATTTGACAACAGGACTAAGATGAAAGAATTGACCTCTTGGAACCAGAAAAGAACACTTGAGGTTCACAAAGGATCAGAAGATGAAATTTTTCATTTCTCTCCCTGTACCAAAATGGCACCTTTTTGATCAACCAAGAGAATAAAGAAAAACACGACGCACTGAGTATGTTTAAAATAACAAGACTGCAGTTTTGAAAAACATTTTTCATGGTGCTACTAACCCTACTGTATCCCAGGTTTTTAATATGAAATTTTAAGCTTATTTCTCTTTGTAAGTAATGAAATGTGTATATTGTGTAAACACCTTTTTAGCTGAAACTTTCAGTCACTTAGAAACAAACCAGACTGATATAAAAATGCTTATGTCTAAAATTAAAACTTATGACAGTATTTTATTATGAAACTTGTGGTACAGAGAGAATTTACCCTTCTTACGCCAACTCATTCATTTAATATTTCATTTCCTTCCTCAGTTGTCAACCTGATATATTTGGGGAATGCACAATTATTCTGAATCATTTTGATCAGGGTTTTAAATGTTGTATACCATGCCATCAGTGGTTTTATTTGTGCTTAAAGATCCCAATCCACTTGAAAAGGTGTGGGGGTTTTTGTATCTTGTGAAAATATGTGACATTATTAGCCATATTCTATTATCATTCTTTTCTGAATACAAGTCACATTCACATTTTAGCAGTTTGGTTTAACAAAACCTGGTCCTTGGGAATATCCAGTTACCAAAGCATTTGAGATTATGCTTACATGAAACCTCTACTCTGAAGCAGTGTCACGCATTTATCCAAAATAGTGTACGCACTAAGAAACCTTCTAAATAAAATAAAGCGTAAGCTGGTGGAAACCGATCTTTTCCTATTTACAAATTAATCTTTTAATCTTATGTGAATTTGTACACATCCACAATGTATTTACAGTATACAGCAGCTCCTGTGTATGTATAGTTCACATAAGGCCTTGAAAGATGGTGCATGCAGTCTTTCTGATCTCATTTTGTAAGAATCCGAGTGTGTATGTCTTAGAGTGTCACTACTTGTGCAATAGCTGAAAACTGATCACTTTTTGTATGCATGACTGTTCAGCTTCTATGGTCAGTGCTGTTTCATTTACCCTTATGTATAAACGGAGCTCCCTGACAAAGCAAGACTATTTTTCAAGTGATGATACTTTAATACTTTCATTGTATATTGCCACCTCAACTATCAATACAACTTAACTTGTGAATTAACATACTGCTTTATACAGGTGAAGTGTATTAGTTTATGACTACTGTTAAGTAATTTATCTGCTAATGGCTATTCATTCTTACCTTTCAGTTATCATTATAAACACGGAGCGTCAGACGTCTCCTTGTTTTATGCACATTTGACAAAAGACATAGGACTGGTGACTGACCCGGTGGCAGTGACTTACACAGTGAGATTGGTGCTGATTTCAAAAGCTTTCAACTAAGTATGAAACTGAAGTTCCTTAGTTTAAAGTGCAAAATATTAATAGCTTTGTCTGTTTTCAATTAGCTGCAGTTATATATGTTGGTAGAGAGTGGGCAATTCAGCAATGTGCATCCTTCAACTCATTTCATTTTGGTTTGCTGATGCATATAGAAATAAACTGAACCTGCTGCTACCTCCAAGTCAAGAACTTGTTACCAAAGCTGAAATAAAGTAGTAAGTCTCCTACTTAGACAAGCCCTTATCTTACTGCTGGCGCCTCAGAAGCCTAAAATGAACACAGCAGCCTCTCCCCAGCCCCTAAAAAAGTGTAAGAATGGGTGCTTGGGTTAAGGAGCGTCCAGAGGAAAGAGCTTTCCCAGCCTTCCCTAGCACCTGCCTTGCGCTCACCAACGAGAAGCGTTCATATATGGGGGAAAGGGCAGAACATAAACAGTTCTGGCAGTGCACAAACAGCACATCTTTCTAAGATTGGGGCTTCTCTTGCAGCATGTCAAATAAAGCCCACTGAAGTGAAAAGACAGGAGATACCGGTCTAAGGTAGATAGCACCCGGAACAGCTAGTCTTGTGGCAGCTTTAGGTCCTAAACCTGCGAGATGGCCACAGCAAATGAAAATATGTAAAGTAGCTACACTTCTGACAGATACGTTCTCTATTCTGTTCCTGCAGCTCTTACCCTGACCTGGACAACAGTCCTGAACTTTAATCAGCTTTAGGCTGAGACTTCCAAATGGGCTAATTTTTATTAAGATAATAGGGGTCTAGAGAGGAAGGAACATCTTTTAACTGAGACCTGCAGCAGGGATTCAAGAGATGTTGGTTTAATTCTCACCACACATTCTGTGCCTTAGAGCAGGTAAATCACTTGACTTCTGTTGGATCGGAGTTACTGATCTATAAAAGAAAGCATGGTTATTATTTTCTCCCACTTCTTCTTGACTGCTTAGACTGTAAGCTCTTTGGGGCAGAGACATTGAGGAGGCTCAAATGTTGGTTGGGGCCTCTAGGTGCTATCCATCAGTATATAAATATTAAACTACAGGTAAAAGCTTGTGTTTGCAGATTTATTATTAAAAATTCTAAAACTGTTTTAAACATTAGAACGTAGCCTAAACATGATCCGGCTCTGAACACCACTTCGTCACCTACACATAAGGCTCTTTTTCCTGAAGTCTGATTTAATTAAAGCTTTTATTCTCTTAATTAATCATGTAAAGTTAGTCTATTTTAGTTAATATCTTGAGGAGGAGCCTGGAAGACAATGGTATTTGAAGTTGTGCGGGGACAAGTTGCGCACGTTAGCCACTCGAGGGCACCATGTAGCTTTGAAAGAAAGCAGGGCAGACTGCGGAAGCTGGGGGGGGGGGGCACCTTACCTTGCTTTGCTGGTGGCCCACTTGTTCTTGCTAGCTTGCTGCAGGTGCTGTACCAGCAATGGCAGCTGGGCTGAGGAGTGAGAAAAATGCAACTTTCTACAGGAATACTAGCTTGAAAATCCTAAAAACAGCAGCTTCATGCATACCTTGGATGTACACTGTCACAGTATTAAAGAACAAAGTTCTGCTCAACACAGGCTTTTCTGTAATTTCCTATTATAATCCTCAACGAAAAGTAAAAAGCTTCCTTCAACCTCAAGTTCACTTGTAAGTTGGGATTTAAACTTCTGAAACAATTCTGCCGTCAAAGTACAACCTATAAACCAAATTGGGCACCCAGAGCAGTGCAGCAACATTTCCATACAACACATGAGACTGCTGCGTGCAAACTCAGTGCTCGAGAAGCTCTGAAGCACACCGCATTTCCTCCTCAATTGTAAAGGTCAATCCCCTCTAGCGTGAGGATTTCTCACGTCAAAGGGTGAAGTACTTATTTTTAAAAGTAGTTTTAGAATTTGAAAAACTGATACATTGATTTGGCAAACAACAAATGCTCGAGTTCTAAAGCGTGATCTTCTGCAGTTATTGCCTATGTACTCTGATGTCTAGCTTACGCATTTTGCGGTCAGAATGCTGCCTGAACTGCGCAGGAGTGCCATCCTAGGGCCACCGCTCAGGCAAGGTCGCTTTGCCAGATTTAGGGCTGTCCTGCTGGGAGCAGCACTACGTGTTTTTAACAGGTCCTTCCAGAAAAGTTATGCTTGAGCCAATCCAACACTTCTGCTGCTGTGGCTGCTTCCACTAGAAACACAAGGTGGACATTGCGCGAGAGGCCTGAAGCAGGACAGGACTGCTAATGGCCAGCAGGAGCAGCTTAGCTCAGGGGAGCAGCAAGTGTCCTACATGTAAAATGTAGGGTAAGTATTTAGAACCATTAGCTTTTGAAAGAAAGATTATTAACTCAACCCAGTTGTAGCAGACAGGTGACCGCTGCCCAGGAACAGCCTCAGCTGGCAGCAAGGGGAAGAGGAACTGGTTGGTAAAGCAGGTAAACACTGTCCGTAGTCACGGTACTTGCTAGGTGGGCCACGGAGCAGTAGCTGAGGCTACTGTGCTAAAAAGCAGCTTCAGTGCCCACTGTGCTAGATTTTCTGGCAGTCAGGCTCCTATAACCATAATGCCTCTTTAAAAAGTTTTAAATTAACTCTATAACTCAGAGGAAAACCAAAGAAACAGAGCTTGGTGTGCTTCTTTATCAAAAAGGGTGTTGGGGAAGAAGTTCTTACCTGCCAGATACATACGGCAAGCTCAGTGCTCCGGCTCTCTCCCCCCAGACATGTTGCTTTACAATTCTTCATGTAAAAATTAGGGGAGAAACTTATATTGAAGAAACATTATTGCTATCACCAAAAGAGGATGCAGGGAGTTAAAAAAAAAAAGCAATACAAGTTGTATTGTTACCTGGTAAACTCTGAACAGGTCCTTCTTCCCTGCTATGAACCTCTCCTTCCCAGTCAGTTGATTATTCCCAGTATCACACTGCTCCGTGAGATGCAAGGTCCATGAGAATTGGTCAATGTATTTCAAAACAAAGACTTTTAGTACATATTCTAGTGACTGTCTTCAAACTGAGATACGAAGTCTGACTTACCTTCTGGTTTTAATTGAGGGCTCTCACCATGCCTCAGAAGCAAGAGCGGTCTGTCAATGATTCACCCGAAGGGGGTCGAAAAATCAGTGCAAAACTATGTCCGTCCGTCCGTCCCCCCCCCCAAGAAAACCCCCTCAAGCAATTAGCCCATTTCAGACCCAATGAGACATCCAGTCAAAGGTCTCTAAAAGCAGTCATTGGGAGACTGTTGCAACAGTCTTAACAGTGTTTGGACAATTTTCCCTGTTTGTTTACTGCTGGTAGGGCTGTTTCTGCCATGTATGAGCAGCACTGTTTTCTTCCCAACACAGGCCATGTGCTATAAAGTGAGGCCCTGGGTAAAGGCGCTGGTTTATTTGAGGAAAATCCTGTTCTTGCAGCAAAGTTGACTCTTACAGGGACTTGTTTTAACGCACTGAGTAACAGGGCAAGAACTAAATCAGGTATCTTTAAAGACAGGAAAGTCTAATCCAAGCCATTTCACAGTAATCATCTCATGTGTTTATGGAGATCACTCACATCTATGGATAAAAACTCTTTCTATACACAATTATTGACGTATCCTTCACGGCAGCAAGGAGTTTGCAAAGGCACTACATTGTGTTGACATTTTCCAGCTTAAATTTAATTGTTTTACAAGTGAGTGCACAACCTGAAATGATGGCTTTTGGTTTTACATACTGAGACCTTATTTAATACCAAACCAAAGTATTCCTGCAAACTTACAGTAGGAAGCCATGCTTGTTACCTTCTCCCCTGAGCTCTAAAGACGGGAACCTATTTGACACTACACTGGTAAGCATTCCTTCCAGGACTAGCACTTCTTGATCCCAAAACTTCCATACCAAGTCATGGACAAAGTTACAACCAAAAAACTGCCAGTCTCTTCTGCGTTTAAAGCAGAAAGTATCAGGCATTGATTTTCTTTTTCATTCAGAAACTGAGTTGTTTACCAGCACTATGAATGTATGACAAAGAAAAACAACTGGGTGTTTTGCTGTATGTTACCTTTTACACTAAGCGGCAGAGAAAATTGTAGAGGCTGAGAATCTCTCCCCTGAAATATGCTAAAAGCTTCTCCAAATCTTCAGGGACACGGGGTGACAAAACCACTTTAAGAAGAAAGCCGCCGCCGCAGGATGAAAGCATTTCTGACAGAGAAAACCCAAAAGCTTGCTTAAAAATAAAACCCAGACACGGAGCTACATGAACACGTATTTACTGCAAGTAGCTCTATGGAAAGCCAAGTCAGATAAATATAAACACTATACAGAGCTTCAAGCCAGTCTCCCAAAACCGCAAACGCGATGTGTTTTACAAAGAAAACAACATAACAATATTTACAATGGAAGACAAAGCCAGATCAATCAGCTCAACTTTAAAACAGATCTGTGAAGCAGAAATAGCAAATATAATGAACAGTTTCAACCATATATGTTTTAGTTTGTACAGACAATAACTGTCCAATATCAAATTAAATTTACAGGACAAACATTGTTCTATCATTGGTATTTTTGTACTATACAGCAGCATAAACGGGTAGCTGGAAGGTAGTATATATAGTGATATGTTTTACATCATCTGAAAATGTTCTTCCAGCACAATACTGAATAAATTAGTTGCTGTAAACTAAGAGATTCAAAAAGATTGCATATTTATTATGCCGTACCTATTAGTATTTGTACCACTATACTTGAGGTTACCCATTTACTTATTTATTCAGCATTTATTAAATCAGTGCTGTATATTGTACACTGGCAGCCTCAGGGATCTAATATGAAATAAGTATGTAACAAATTTCTTCAAAACAACCTTTGCCTTTCACATTAAATGTTTAGAACTCTCGGCATCCAAATTTTGATTTCTTAGAAAAAATGTAAAGCTTTATAAAAAGCTGTCTACATATTGCATTATTAATTTACGAGACCAAACAAAAGCTGTATGGCAAGACAGTATCGTGGTCTGTAAGAGTGGTCGTATTTTTAATTAGTGTATGTTTAGCAGCAACAAGTAACTGTACCAACTTAAAATTCTCTTCCAGAATCAAAAACAGATCTGTGCTTTTAAACCCTGTAGCAACAGTTTTTCCTGTCACTAGACACTGCGCCAACTGATTGGTACCGTGTTTCCCAAAAAAAAAAAAAAAAGTCTTTGTATTTTAGTGACATGTACATTTTAACACTACTCAAAAATAGATTTGGGTACACATCACCGAACAATCCAAGTTGACAGTGTCTAATTTGTTATAGAGACTGTACTAGCAATTTAGAGGTTGTACGTTAGAGGCGAGGCAGGCTGACACACGAGTTGTACAATATACACGGTAGAGGATTACCAGCTGTGTGGTGCAGTACAGCATGAGGAGTTGTGTACCACTTCTAAACCCTTTATCAATCGTCAGTGCCTTCTGTTAGACATTGCATGTACCAACGACTAGTGTCATGCTCTTTAAGTTCATAGCGGTGTTAAAAATCTAAATTCATTTCAACCCCAAAAAATAATTCAGTACAAGAGTGAAGCACTTAAACTGTAGAAAAATCAGGGCTTATTTTAAAAATGTCAAATAGTCATTGTTTGCATTTCTCTAAGTGGGATAAAGACAATTTATGACCCAACATTTTACTTTTTTTCCCCCATTATGCCAGGAAGAAAGAACAAAAATAGTCCCAAATTAAAAATGGGGCTTTGGCTGAAAGTAAGATCAATTAGGGTGGTTTCCCTTTCAAAAGCTACAGCTGACAGATATAATGCAGAAGTCACAAACGCTGGATACGACTCTGCAGTTCTCCATTTGAATGCATGAACAAAAACCTCATTTTACACAATTCGTATTTATAAACAAGTACCTTGAGGGTAAGAACAAAAACAACCTACAAGACAACCAGCCCATTAATCCTACTTTGTACATACCAAAATTCTGAGCAAAAAAAAATTCAGTTTAAGCTCTGACAGACATTTGATTTAAAATATTCTAGCCTATGATCAAGAAATACCTCTTGTAAAAAAAAAAAAAAAAGAGGCAGAAGAGGTTTGTCCTTCTCCCAGCAGTTCAGCCCAGTGGGATCCACCCCTCAAGCCAACGTGCTCCTCTCCCTCCTTCCTTCCACCCAGCCACCTGAAACAATCCTGAACTGCCAAAATATTTCTAAACAATACATGTTTTAAGCTAACCACTTGTTAATGTACCAGAAAAGCAAACCCCATGTTAAACAGACAATCAGAAACCAGCTTTGACTTCTCAGAATATAAATTTAAAAAAAAAAATATATTAATGGGAGAGACAGGAGGAAGAAAGGGGCATACAGGGATCTCCTATTAGCATTCACACTGCCTCCCAAATAGATAGGACATGAAAGACCAAATTCCATCACCAAAGCACAGCTATGAAAAGAATCTCAATTCAAATTAATTCGACTGTAGAGAGCTGATGTCTATGAAAAAAATTAATTAAAAGGATGTGTGTCCATGTCTGTGCTGGTGGAAATGAAAGTAGCCGGCTGGAGCTGAGCTTTGCTTCCAAAAGCACCACACAGTTTCTGGAGTTACCAGCAGAAAAGTCTTCTCTTCCAACAATGGTTTCCATGGCAATGCGCTCAGTCTAGGAAGGAGGGGGAAAAAGAAAAAAAAAAAGTCAGTGACATTTTAAATGCAAGTTATATTGGAAAAAAATGTTTTCTAGTGAGGAGAATACATGGAGCGCATCCACTGCAGAAGGGACAGCTGCTGAATGCTGAGCTCGGGTCCCTCTCGGCGGGAGGGGGCACCACCAGGCGATACCCCTCCAAGAAACCCTGAGCCGAGGGGAAGAGCTCCCAGGTCTGCAGCGGGCACCGAGGAGCTGCCGCCACCACAGAGCTGCCACGCGTCCGCCGGGCAGGAGCCAGCCCCATGCGGCCAGCCCGGGCGCCCTGGGGAGGATCACAGCTGAGAGCCACCCAGCACCCATTTCACTGTCCATACTGCACTTAATGAGATCTCCATCCTCCCCGCGCAGCGGGGAACGCACGGAGCGGAGGCTGTTACCGAGCATGCAGCGATGGATGGATGGATGGATGGATGGAGAGCAGCTCTGCTCACCCAGGGGAGCGTCCATCCTCCCACCCACAGCAGGCGCAGAACGGCACCACAGACACTCCCCACAACTCCGGCTTCAAACAAGAGTGGAAAGTCATGGCAGCTGCGTGCCCCATCCTCAGCTTCTCAGGAAAAAGCTTCATTTAGTTATGACAAGAAATACCTCAGAGTATAGTTTTCCCTTTTTCAAGGAAGTCTCAATAAAAGGCCACACAAGGTACAAAAGCACAAGGCTACAGCAGAGCCACCTATACTGCTGCCAGCAAAAACCAGGGGCTTCAAACTGACTCGGAAAGACAAAATACGAAGTGCTCGGTAAAATGACAGGAAAAAGACCAAAATTGTGTATTACAGGAAGATACAGTTGGATGACAAGGCAGAAATGGAAACAGGAGAGATGGCGACCTCAAAGCAGACCACCAGCTCTGCAATTAATCCTGGACACGCCAGGGCGAGAGTGCCTCAAAAGGTTCCTGACAGAATAAACCGATGAAGGGGATGCAAACACTTCCTGCAACGGTGGGAACGCAAATTGAGGAATGTATGGAAATCCACTTTTCATCTCACTACAAAACCCCTTCCGCTCCCCGCAGAGCCAGCCTGAACACTGATTTTCAGTCTGGCGGGGCGCTATCAGCCAAATCACAGGTTACGCTGTCTCCCAGTCCTGCCAGACCGTCCTCTTCCACCACTTTTGTCCCCTCAGCCAAGACGGAGGGCACTGTCCTCTGCCAGCCAGGTGCCTTTGGTGACCTTCTTTTCAAGGTCCGAGGTACGCATCTGCAGGGTCCGCTTCCTGGCACAGGAGGGAAGAAGGGAACAGCAGGTTGCTCTCACGGAGAAACAACCGCTAGCATTAGAGATTTAGTCTTCAGAAAGCATCAGACACAGAAGCGTGGTCTCCTTTCTCCCCTCGAAGCCAGGCAGTCCAAGCTGTCTCGCCACCACTGGGAAGAGCTGCAGTATGGGGAATGCTTCGTTACAGCACACGGCGATGGCAGCGTGTCCCACTGGAATGAAAGAAGGGGGTCTGAAGCTGAATCTTGCCCACACAGGGTCACAAGGAAGTCGGATAAATCTCATTGCTAAAGCAAGGAGAGTGCTTCACTGCCTCTGCCACGGGAACACGCTGAAGAAAGTGTGACCTTCTGAAGAAGCCGCGCATTAGGTATAGCAATGCAAACCTGTATGTTTACTTACATACCCAATCATACAGTATGCGCACTCAAACTCCACCCTGAGCTACAGCAGTTCTGATTTCCGTCCAGCTAAAAATACTGTCCCTTCAAATGAAAAAGAAAGAAAGAAAAGAAAAGCAAGCCCCAAGCTGAGCTGAGCTGCACCGAGCAGCCCTGCCCCTGCCACCGCGCGGGGCCAGCCCAGCTCTCTACAAAGGCTGCCCACGGCTCTGGAGACGGAGCAGCAGAGCCCATGGCAGGGCTGGAAGCAGCACAGAAGCACAGAGGGGTCCTTCGGCTTCGGGGGAAACTCCCTTTCATCCCTACATGACCCACACCGAGGTCTGGGTGGCTGAGTCTCATTTTTCAAATATGTAATGATTTCAAAAATACAGTAACTTGGTTTTCCACAATTCAAGGAAGAGGCAGCCAAAACACACCCGCAACTCAACAATCTCCATTGGTATTATTTCACAGACATCATAAGATCACTACAAAAAGCTATTGCTTGTTACACACAGAGCGTGATGTGGTTAGTGATGGCTTTGTTTTCACAAAAGCCAAGCGAAGCTATTATTTTTGAAATAGTTTTCCTCTTAAAAAAAAAATATTATTTTGTTGTCAGACCAAAGGATGAAAATGTGCACCACAGCTTGCAATGAATCACACCTCAACAATGCAGGCAAATCAAACATGAACACAGTTAAAGCTTCTATATTAAACTTATATTCAGTAAAAATTAACATTTACCAGCATCCCCCCACCCTTTCCTTGCTGCGGACCTATAAGCTTACATAAAAGGAACTTCAAAAACTGTCTCTGCTTTTGTCAGGACATTTTTCCTCCACGCCTAACACACAAGGCACACCTGAAAGCTGTTGGACAAGTTATTCTAATCTCCCCAAGCACATCCCCAAAACATTCTGAAGAGCAAAGGCCCGGTTGTTTGAATTGGACAATCCCATGTGGCGGAACTTGGTATTTATACCTACAACTTTTTGAAAACTTTAATAAACTTACACCAAATTACATTTAAGATACTTGGAGGGGAAGGGGACGAGTTTAAGAGACAAAAAACCACCAAACCTGCTTAACTCATAACTTATATTCTTTGAACAAACCTGGCATAACTCCAAGGCAGCAGGATAACAAAGACTAAAGCTCTCCAGGTAACTCCAGTCAGAGCCCAGACTAACACAGATTAATTTACAAGAAACCAGGAGAAAGTATCCTCAGCTAAGCTTCACTACAGCTTCTGTGTTCTCTGGATGTCCTGGCTCAAATACAGAGTTTTACAGCAGCGTAAAGGCAAGCTCAGGACCCCCATGCAGTGTCCCCCCTTCCCGAAACTCTGCTCATCAAACAAGATGGCATTATTTTGCCCTCCCCTCTCCCCATGATTACAAACCATACTTCAGCTCCTTTCCTCTTCATTTTCAAGGGAATTGTAAATAAATAAATTGTAAATAAAGGGAGTTTCACGTAAACATTACCTACAAGCAGGTAAGAGTCTCATGAAGCTATGAGTCTCTCAGACATGGAGTTATTGGTTGTCACCACTTCTCTAATCCCCTTCTAAAGCTGAAAAATTCAACACTGCAGCTGGAGCAGTACAGCTGGCTGAAGCCCTGAGTTATCAGCTCTTTGGGGGGATAAAAGCATCATAGATACAAATATAAACTGAGATATATATGTATGTATGCGAACACATTATCAGTATCCGATAGAAAAGGCAAAAAGAAACTCGTGAAACTTAAACACATGAAAAAAAAACGCCCTCTGAAGTCTAAGAGGAGAGTGAGGTCTTGTGAGATCCCTCCCACGCACTGTCTGCAGCCACCACCCTCCGTGAGGGCGGCACTGAGGAGTCCGTTCCTCACTACAGCGGGACCACAGCCAGAGAGGCCCACAGGTCTCCCACCACCAGCCTCCAAGGCAGCAAAGAAATCCCAGAGCCTGCGTCCAGGGGCAAGGGGGGTCTCCAGCAGAGCCAGGGGTCATTTCTGCAGTCACCAGCCCCGACACTGGTTTCTGAACCGTGAAGCTGCAGGAGCTCCAGCTGACGTGGTTTCCCCCACCACATCCTCCCAGGAGGTCTGTGCCGAACCACCCGCCCCGCTGCCTCTCACAGCCTGGTGCTACAGCTGCCGCAGGGAGCGAGCGGAGCCTCCGTGCCAGCAGAGCAGGAGTTTTGTCCATACAGAGGGACCTGCACCAGCTGTGTGAAGGCATCGCAGGTGCACACACTCCATAGGCAGTTATTAGCCAAAGCCGTGTAAAACAGGTTTAGTGTAAGTGAGAACAAGGCCAATGTCTGTTGTGCTGCTGAAACCCAGAGCTAATTTCTGGATTTCCACCTCTGCTGTTCCTTGCCAGAAGGATCACAGAACCATGGAATGGTAAAAGTTGGAGGGGACCTTATAGATCATCTAGTTCCAGCCCCCTGCCCTGGGCAGGGACACCTCCCACCAACCCAGGCTGCTCCAAGCCCCATCCAGCCTGGCCTTGAACCCCTCCAGGGATGGGGATCCTCAGGAAGTGACCTGGCTTAATTTAGCGAGGTTGCAAGAGCAGCCACGCAGTAAGCTCCTTGGTGGCCCTTCTCTCTCACATCTGACCCTCTTCCATCTTTTGACCAGCCAGTAGGTGAGGGTAAACTAAAGAAGGATGTGAGGTACTCAACGAAAACAACAGTTTCTGTGAAGCTGGATGATCTTATTCCGGTCTTCATAATTCAAGATTCATCAGACAACAATTTTCTACATTAACAGTAGAAATATGAGAATTTCTGATCAACAACAAAAAGCAGATTAGCATTTCATTATAGATACCATATAAACGTATTTGACTCAACACTGATGGAACAGTAAAGGAAGCTGTCAGAGAAATGGAGAAACAGCTCTTCCAAAAGGAAAACAAATTACAAGAGGCGAATGAGCTGGGAAGAGAGGAACAATGCTCACAAAGCAGCCCATTGGTCCCTTGGAGTTCTCAAAACATAAATGCCACCAAATGAAATTCAGTGGCCAGATCAGACATGACAAGTTTGAAGATAGCTTTCACTTGCAGTGCAAACACGCTGCTGTTCCTGGACCGTCACGAGCTCTTCCAAGAAAATCTGCTCAGTCTACCAAAGAAAAAAAAAATCTGATAACCGATCGTTACAACAAAACAAGCAGCAAAGACCTGAACTCAGAAAACCTCTGCACTTCTGAAGCAGTCTAGAAATACGCTGTTCTAAGTAGTTTTCATAGCACCCTACACTGGGCTTTTCTGTTTATTCCAACTTTAGCTCCGTTAACGGATTCTACAGAAAAGCTCCAGCCCCTATTCAGAATTGAGCTCTACTGCTTCAGAATACCGAGAGCAACACAAATTCAACTTCCTGTGAACATTTAGCATGGAAAATGAGCCCAGCAAGCATCCAAACATTTTCACAGATCACCTCTCAAAATATATAAGCAAAGTTTAGAAAATTGAAACGACGTTCTCTTCATTACACAATTCTATTTAAATTCATTGTTTTAAGACAGGATCGGGTTTTAAAACTAGACACAGCTGCTGGAATCTTTCTGAGGGACAACCAGATGAAAAGAATCGCAAGGGCAGAAGAGAAACTAAGAGGGCAAATATTTAAAATAGGATGGCAGTATGCCATCGCTCAAAAAGGTTTTCTTTGAAATGAAGGAACACACTGAGAAAGCGTACTGCAAGTTTTGTATGCAAAAGGAATTTACAGTTTTATAAAACTTAGGGGCAAAGGATTAGATTAGTCTTAATTCATCACATGGCAGACCCAGCGTGTTCCATTTGAAAATGTATCAGAGGAGAATACAGCCAATTTACACTTTATTTCCTGCATCTGAATTTTAAGGTCAGGAAAGTCAGGCCCCTTTGAAACAAACCAAGAGGTTTAAAGAACATTGCAGACATATTCTAATTCTCTCAAAGAAATCCATCCTCAATAATATCTGTTTTTACAGGAAAGGCTTTTACTGGCATAATTCTGCAACTGATTCCTAAAAGGAAAAAAGCTTTGCTTACAGAAGATATTAATTTAAGATAATTAAATGATTAAAATCTCCACATGGAAGACTAAGACAGCTTAATGCTTTCTGGAGAACACCACTGAAGTTCTCCATTTCCTGAACTTCAGGTTAGGGGGAAACGGGAATTAATCCGACTCAGGCAGATCAAAAGCGGCAGAACAGCTCTAGAGTTTCTTGTGCATGCAGCCACACAATATTCCTGTTGTTCAGGAAAGGGCCAGGTCCCAGCACAACCTCGGGACACAACGTGCGTGTCCAAAAGGCTTTTGCTCGTGCCAGCGGGACAGGGCGGGAGGACTGCAGCGTGTTACGTTTCAGGCCTTCCACATGGCACGCAGGTTGGGGGGAGGGAGGTAATTTGCCCAAATACATTCCTCACAGATGAGTGAGATTTCCCCCCCAGCCTTACCAGATACACAGTTACTATCCGACCTCATCATCCTATTTCTTCAAGTTCTTTTACTGGCACAGCTTTAGACCTCGCTAGAGGCATGTGGTGTTATTTGAGAAAAGCAGAATTCCTTCTTAATTTGCACACCCAGTTTACAAACAGAAATCAGAAAAATGGCGACATTCGCTGTGGTCAGTGCACAGGCAGTCGCTGTACCTGGGGAGCACAACCGCGGCCCTGACAGCACGACATCCCTCTTTGGGAAACATCTTAAACCGCACGCTTACCATTAAACACATATGCCACACGCGTTCTTCATTCTACAGCAAACTAATGATGCTCAAACTGAGCTAATGAATATATTTTGTACCTATAATTTTACTGACTTTCCACAAGCAAAAAAAAAGCAAAACTTGTTTTAAAAAAGCCTGTTACATGACTCACTTTTCATTGGGTAAACACAACGACTGGTAACAACACAGCCCAGTAAACTGTGTTCCTCCTCAAGCTGTATTTCTAAAATTTAGGAGACAAAGTTACTCTTATAAATAATCTTTATCCACGCTTGTTAATTGAAAACGTGGTTCCATTATTCTTAGTGCTTAGCAATTTCATGAGCTAAAAGACCTCTCCCATGCTTTTAAGATCATTTTTATTCACTTTGCCAAAATGTCTTATCTTTTGCAACAGGAACTTCTTTTTCTGCTTTAACAAACAGCAGTGTTGTTTCTAGGAAGGCCGCGTGCACACTCCCTAATTTCATCTCTTTCACCGATACTATTCCTAGAACTAGGAAACCTGCACACAGTTTTGGCAGGGCCCTCGCACCAAGCCAAATTGCACCGGATGGCTTAACAAGGAGTTGTTGGGGGTTTTTCAGGTCTGTTTTTTCTGGTGGTTTGTTTCTGTGGTTGTTTTTTTTTTTTTTAAACTAAACTTCTATTGCAATATAGTGAGACAATACTAAAAATTAACTTCACTTAAAAACACACAAGTTCAGAATTTTAGATTTTCATGTTGCAGAAGAATGAAAAAACTGCTCTGCTTTCAAGAACACTCTCACGGCAAGTGTGTAAGGTATGAGACTGACCTCCGAAACTGCAGAAAACTTAGGTAAATTTTAGCAAAAAAAAAATAATCTTGTTTGTGTGGCTTCTGACAATACCACCTGCCACAGTTCACTCTGCTCTTGTGACAAAGGTCAGGAGCCCTGAAGTGCCAGTAGGGAGGAATATATTTCCTGCCTGTGCCCCGAACTGGAGGTTAAGAACTGCCAGGAAGCGAACAGGAAAGGAAAGAGCCGTGTCAACCAGCAGGGCTCAACAGCCCGCACAGCTCCAGTGCCCTCATCCAAAAAGGACTTGGAATAACTGGAAATTTCCAAGTAGTGCAGAAAAACTCATGCAAGGTGTGAAACAGCTTCACAGTGAGGAACAGCCAGGTAACAGGGGCGCTTCAGCCTGCAGAGAAGTATTAGGATGTATCAGGAAATTAAAAAATAAGTATTATACCGCAGGTCCCTGCTGTGTGCAGCACAGGAAGCTGCTGACGGCACACTGGCTAAGCGTATGGCAGGGGAGGATACAGCATCTACGCAATCCTAAGTGACATGGAGAGAAAAGATGGGGTTAGTTATCTCTTCCAATTGACAAACGAGGGGCTGTCAGTCAAAGCTGGTACAGAGCAGGGTCCAAAACGGAGAGAGGTCTGCACACGGCGGGTACTGACTGACCACAGGCTGCCGGGGATACAGGGAGTTTACACAGCGCCAAAGACAGACTGGAAGAGTACTTGGATTAGAGGTCCATAAAGGATTATAAAACAGACAAACTGCATCAGGCTCAGGAAATCCCCCAAGCTGAAAAAAATTTAAAAAAAAAAAAATCAGAGTCCGGGTGAATGTTTGTGGGGAAGTTTTATATAGGCCTGCCCTGCTCTTCCTCTGCTGGGTGGTGTCTGCTTGCAGACAGAGGCCTCCAGTTTGAGTGAGCAAAACTATTATAAACAACTAAGAGAAAGGCCAGTGTCACTCATGACTAATGAAACCACTCCCCATCCTTTAAGTCACCTTTCCTGATACTTCCTTTCTACAGAAAGTTTCACCTGTTCCAGTTCATCCCTTTGCTCTTCCCAACCACTGCAGAACGCATCCAGCACTGCCTTTTTCTTTCACCTCTACTGCCATAAACGACCGTCAAAGGCAAAAAGTCACAACACACCTACGTGTGCCTGCACCAAAAAATAAATAAAACTTTGCTATCAGCCACTACCTGCTACCACACACAGCAGCGGCACACATCAATTTTTAACATTTTCAAATTATCACATTATTGAGTCTGCATTAACATGCGGATACCCAGGCCCCTGCCTTACGCGGGTTCAGATTGCGCTGCATGCGTGAAGCAAGGTCTTCTCAAATCACAGCACATGCACAACAGCCAAGGATAGGGCCTTCAGCTTCCCACAGCAGCTCAGGAGCTCACAAAGGACAGAGCTGAACTCTGCCTACACACAGACAAGTTTTAATCAACACTGTGCAACTCTTGTTTAGTGTTTACCTTGTGGAACACATCAACATTAATATTTCAATCACACCCTCCACAGCAAATCAAGCCTGGCTGCTGCCACCACTTCCAGACTCACCCACAACCACTGGTGTCTGTTCAACCTGATCTACCGACACAGAAATAAAATCCCTTTCTCCCGTCAAAGCTATCCTTTGCACTCCAGCTTCCCCAGCCTGCTCTCAAGCGGCCAAAGCACCACTACAGCTGTGAGCGGGTGCCCTCAGACCTCCCTGTTCAGAGCTGGACTCCAAGTGCTCAACACACTGGTTACAAACCCTAGAGGTGAATGTATCTCTCAGGCCACGCTGCTGCCTCCTCCCCAACGCTAGAACATCGCTTGGATCCCATGGATGCCACCTAAAAAGCCCCTGCAAAAACAAGCAGGAACCTGTAGTAACGCCAAGGCAGCATGGTCACCCTCACTGCTTCTGGAGCAAAGTCTCATGAAGAACACAGGATGCAGGTCCATGGAACACTAGCTGCCACGGGATGCTGCACGGGATGATCCTGTGCTCCCGTACGCATTCCTGCACCTCTGCTTGCACCAAATCTATCAGCCACAGGGCTGCAGGAAAACTTACAGAAAAAAAAGGAAAAAAAAAGAGGAAAAAAAATAAATCATCACATTCCACATCTAAAAGGGAGAAGTAAACACTGGGACATGCTCCTAACTCAGAGATACATGTTGGCCCACATTCCTCTTACCAAGATTAATATCCTGGCCAGTGTTCTGACATTTACCTCATTCTTTTCAAGTCACTTAAACCATTACAACCACTGTATTTATAGCTCGCTACCTTCCATCGCTCCCTTCCAAGTGCCTCTACCAGCTTCCCCTCCTGCAACCCCACTCAGGAGCCTTTTATCTCTCTGCGAGGCCAACTCTTATCTCACTCTGCCAATGGCAGCAGCGTTGATCCTTATCGGACTCTCCACCCCAGCACATTAAGTTTCATCCATCTCTTCAGTTTCATCTTTTAACTTGTAAGCTCCTTCGGACGGGGACCAACACATTTACATTTGCGGCAGGGTCGAGGGGCCCTCCGTCCTGCCTACCTGTTCAGGTTCTGCCACGAGTAGAGATGGCGGCTGGAGCGACAAGTTCTCATCACCAGCCTCACTGTCACAGTGGTGTCCAAATCACCCCAAGATCAAATCTGTTCATTTTTCCCAACTCATTTCTAACCGATTTCCTGTTCATCATAATCTGCAACTTAAAAACATCTTGTTCTAGAAACAAACAAGCAGAAGATCCACCCACCCCCCAAAAACACCACAGAATTAAACATAGATGGCAAATACCTCCCAAAGCATCTCATGTAACAAAAAGCAAATGATCTGGAAGTTTGAACAGCGGATGTTACTGCTGAAAACCCAAATGGCTTACAATGTTTTCTAGCAGACTAATACAAAAAAATTCCATGCAGCAAACAGTATCTTTTTGGCCCCTTAACCCATATTGTTTTAGACTTAGATCTTAGAGCACGTTCCTTCATCTGTACTGGTGGAAGTTTTACTTGCATCCACCTTGCGCTGAATAATGTCCTCGGCCAACCCACCCACAAACAGGCTCCGGTGACTTAGACCAGGAACGGTCTAAATGACACAAAAGCTGCAGAAACGCTAATGCCTGTCAATAACTTAAACAGAGTTTTCATACAAATAAGCTATCGCATGGCTCACATTAATAGCTTTTCTTGCTCTAGTACACAATAGGTTCTGTTATCTAATGGTGCATCTGCTTCACTGTCACTAAGAACTCTCCAAGCTCCCAGTAGCCTAAGAGATCTGTGTGAAAAGAAGCACTACTTCCCAAAAACGACTCAGGCTCAGGCTATCCAGCATCAAAAAAAAGTTATACTGCAAATTCAGCTCTTCAGCAAGAGCCATAAACAATAAAGCAAGCTGGCTTGGCACGAGTACAGGAACAGAATCGCACTATTCCCTGTGGAAGGAGGATATCATTCATTAGCACCTCAAACTTAGAAGCAAATTTTACCAGGTTTCTTGCACACCTTTTGGTACTATTTCCCATCATCTTCAGAAAAAGAAAAAAAAAAAACAACATTTTGGTATCCTCAGTCATTCCACAAAATCCTGTCCTACTAAAAGGGAAACCTTTCTCCTCTTAGGTAGCATATTTATGAACCTTTCATGCCCCAGCAAAAACCGAAACCCTATTCTTACCCATTTTATGCCCTAAATAATAACTCAACTGGATATTTATATAAGTTCATAATATACATATGCGACACAGCGAACACAAGCACTATTAATCTTTTAGTACCAATTTAAAAGTTTTCCATTTTCTTGAGTCACATTAAATTATATCATCACCTTGGAATTATAGCCAAATCTCAACTGTATTAATTTCAGCATAAGCCATCTCTTTCAAAAACCCTTTCTTCTCGGAAGATTAAAAGAGATTAGACCTTACACTTAACTCGCTAATCACTGGCACACAACACACACAGAAGCAGTCTGAATTGTTAGCATCCGGCCATGCAGATAAATTAACAGAAAAATGTTTTGAAATATGCAACCTTTGCCCCTGAAGATACAGCTCATGACTTAACCAGGGCAGAAAATTCTTGCTAACACTCTAGTACACTGCTGCTCTTGGGGTAATGCTACACCTGAAGCAAAATCTCCACAAATCCAAACACTTACATGCTCAAGATCCTTTAGATAAGATACTCGGCAACACCTCCGAAATGCCTTTGATGAGTCAGGCTCATTTACCTTTGTCTCCCCGCTGCCCTCAAGTATGTCACAAATCCCTATTGATCAAGGTTCTCAACTAAATCGCAACCGTCCCTAAGCTGAGTGACCTTTATGGAGATGCAGGGCTTGATTAAAACTAGAACAGCCATCGCTTTAACCTGCAAGACAACCCTGCAACTTGATCGTTGGATTGTTGTTAATATGCAAAAGCTAAATGTGAAAAAAAGTCGCAAAAAAGGGTGGGCCATAGGACGGCTCTCCAGCCAAGTCATTACATACCATTTAAGGATGAGTCATAAGATAATGCTGCATTTCTAGGACAAAACAGCAGTAATAACACATCCCCAGGCTCCAGAAAGCTTGACTCACTCTCTCACCTGCCTTTCAGTTTTATCACTCCATTTTCCTTCGAGTTGAAGAATGCCACATTTGATCACAACAGTATTTACAATTAAATTGTAGAGTTTGTTTCCTGCTTCGGATCAGAAAAACAAACTTGTTAGGGCAGTCAACATACTGGACACCATTCAGCATGGTTTTTTGGGAGCGCCACAGATCCACAAACAGGGCACACAAACAGGCACCGAGGTACAACACAGTACTGTGAGCTCTTTTTAGTACCATCCAAAACCTCAAGGTATAAACCCTCCCCCCAAGTGATAAATATGAAGAAAACTTATTAAAGATCCTTTCATAAAAAAATGAGTGTATGCAGAGGAAAAAAAACACAAACAAAAACAAACCCACACTCTACTTACTGCTAACATGCAACCGGACATACAAAAAGTCCCTAAGAAACAGGGAGTGACAAACCACCCCAGTACTCCTGGGCTGGAATACGGCTGCTGGAAGGACTGGGCGAGCACCCACACCCCCTGCTACTCCCACCTGCCGCCCCCAGCCACAAGGGAGGAGGGCAAAATATGAAGTTTTAGAGGCAAAGCTAAAATAGTGCATTTAATATTTCACCAAAAGACTTTAAAAAATAATAAAATAATAAAAAAGGCAGTTTGAATCAGTACCGCATTACTCCCAGAGCCCCCCACATCCTGCAGCGGTGCTTTCACCTACAGGCAGAAAGTTTTAGACTTCCAAAAAAGACACATACAACCATCATCCACAACTATGGATTTAGGGTCTGGAAAGCTGATTTCCAAAAGTATTTCAACACTGACTAAAGTAAGCGTTCTCTCTCAATGACAAGGGAACATTCCTGTCTCAGTTTCTCACCCAAGCACAAGTAAAACCCAACTGATTCTTGGTCAAATATGTCATAATTAGCTCACTCCCACGCTGCACGGCAAAAATCTGTTCTGCCTTCAGCAGCTCATATACTACTTGAGAAAGTTACAGCGTAGCTGTAAGTCACTCAAGACTGTTCAAGTGGCATCTGTTACAGCAAGATTAAAATGGTTTGGGTTTGGCTTATTTTTGGTGTGTGTTGTTTTTTTTTTTTAACGAATTATTATCCCAGCATTACTTCAAAGATGTAGGACACACAGCAGCATTCAGCTGTGCTTCACTAGGGTTCTGCAAGCTATTTTTGCATGGACCCATGCCTTCAGTCTTCTGCTGATACAACACAGCCCCAGTCTGAAGCAAACTTTTAAAAACCACTAGTCTGAAACCAAAAGGGGCAGTTATTTGCCTGGGATCCCATACACTGTAATTTACTATATTAGTAACAGCTAAAACTTCCAGCTTCTGAGTTTCTCAGAGTGTATATTGTTCATTACATTCTTCAAGATTTTGCATTTGAAACATACAAGTTTCCATAAAGGATCTGGACAACTTGGAACACAAGCTTTGCTTTACAGCTGTACTTGTTTTCCTTCCTCTCAGCTCCCCCGAAGTGTCCCCAACATTCTCGCTCGGGCTAGCGCAGGGGAGATTAAAAAGGTGAGGAACACTTAAATTATAATCCTGCACTTTAGAGAACTTCTGAAATAATATCTTACCATAGTGTTAGAATGTCAGGTAGAGGTAAGATTAAAGAGTGGGTGTAAAATAGGTGGACTGATATTAAAGTGAACATTACATTTACTCTGAACCATCTGTTTTGGTTTTGGGGTATCTTTGCAGGTTTAATATTTCTAATTAAGTCTGAAGAAACTTGCATTATACAGGACCCATTACGCAGTTTATTACCGCCCCATTCTCATTATCCTCCTCGGTCTCTATCAGGTCCAATAACAAGGTATACATTAGCTAAGCCCTGTTTGAAGTAGCTTTAGTGTTCTGTACTCCTAGCACAAAATTTCATGACTCAGATTCATGTAGTCAAAACTGCAAACCGCTTGCTTCAATATTGTGTAACACTTTCGTGATGAAACTGTTTTGCTAATGACCTCTTTAAACTTCGGGCACTGAAAGTCAGAACCTTATATTCTTTATATCATCGTCATTATCAACATAAAACTTGAGCTCAATTTTGCCTAAACCTAAAATAAAAGTTTAATAACAAGTCAGGCTTATTTACCATTTCAAGTCAGTGCCCTCCCCCTCCTCCATCTGTGTCATGAATGGACGAGAGAGGGGAAAAAAAAAAAAAGTTGGATTCACATCAGTGAACCTGAACCAGAAGCAGTTTGGGAATTACAATGAGGGGGCAGCGATGCATTGGAAATCCCTCTCCCACCCTCAGCAGTTAGCAGAGCAGAGCTCAACGACTCAGAACACAATATTCCACTTAAACAAACAAAAACAAAACAGAAAAGCAAACAATCCGAGGTTAAGAAGTGCTTTCCTTCCAGTAAAACTACAATTGAGGAAGAAGAGATATAAGTTTTCTACCTGATAGCATTTGATAAATACGGGATAGCTCCTCTCTGGGCAGTAAAGAAAGGGTAAACACATCTGCTGAGCATTTTTCTTAAGAATGGATTTAACCACAGAGCATTTTTCAGGCACAGAGACCAAAAGAGCGGGATGTAGAAGGAAAGAAAAGGCAGCACTCAGATCTGCTAAAAGTCTTCAAAAGTATTAAAAATATCCATTACAGGCACACTACACCTCCTCAGGTTTAAGAGAGAAGCTTTATTTTCACTATTCACAACGGAATGTGAAGGATTTTCTGGACTACAGAAAAACTTTTTAAATACTAAAATAAAACCTTTATGGCAATAGAACCTGCGAAGCTGTTTAAAGAATACAGACTTCTAAAATTATGCTTGCTATAGCTCAGAGACACGATTTAGTATGTGAAGGAGAACGGGTATCTTTATAAACAAGAATTTAAAGTTATTCCTAAGAAACAGATACAAACCCCCAATTTACACCCCTGTATTCAAGCCTGGCAAGCTACTTTTAGCCTGGACTGTTCCGAACTCTGCTCACCCCTCCCTGAGCCACCTCCTACAAGTGAACAATGTCAACACCCCACCTGCCCTCCTACTATATACCAGAAATATTTTATGCTGTCTTTATAGAAAACTGTTTGGCCTTGTTTTGGAGCAGTGTTTTATAATTTTGGGGGTGTTTTTAGGACTAGAAAAAACCCACCAACCTCAGCGCTTACTATTCTCATACCTAATTTCCTGCCAATGCCTATACACAGAGTTTCTTTCACTTCATTTTAATGCATGTTTCATTTCCAGAAAACTTCAGTTTACAGCAAACCCATCAGCTGTAAGTCTCTTGCCCCTCTGCAGCTTGTAATAGACAGGGGAAAAGCCCCAAGAACAGCGCTGTAGGTATTTTGCTGTAGCAGCAGTAAGCAAAACGTTTAACATAAGCACTATTTCTAAACACATTATCTCTTGAAAAATGTTTTTAATTGTAATATTTACAGCACAGCCGAAAGGAAATCATCTGTTGGGTTTTTTTCCTCCATTTTGTAAGAAGTTTTACTTTATAACACTGATTTTAGTCATATGAGGGGAGTAAGATCAAATAGGAATTCTGCTGTCTCTGGGGGTGCTTTTTTTAAAAAATAAAGAAAAAAACAAAACAAAAAAAAAGAAGGAAAAAAAACCCAAACCACAAATCAGCTCCGGCAATCAGTGTGCCTTTGACTTAGACAAATCTTTGAAGTGCTGAAAGACTAACTTTGGAAGAAGGCGCTTCTTGGACTGGCAACTTTCAACGTCTTCTAAATTTGATTCCAACCAACAAAACAAAGCAGAGGAAAAGAAACCACTGAGGCAAACCACACATTTCTGAGCAGCCCCAAGCAGTGCTGCCAGACTTCGAAAGGCATGCGAGCTGAGTCAGGCTTATACCTTCCACTATGAAAGGCTACAAAATTTTAAGCTCCTGCAACACCTTCTGCCTTTAAATGCTTAGTTTTAAAGTAGAACTAGAAAAAAAACCCTATCATTCCAGTGTTTAAGATTGCAATTAAAAATACAAAAGCCAGCAGCAGCCTGCCCCTTTACTGCTTTCTCTGTTGACAGAGAAGTAGACAAATATCAATGTCCAACAGCAATTAAATATTTCCTCGTAGTACTCATCAATTATTGACTACGCATACATTTGCAAAGAGAGGAAAACATCATTTCCAGTGCGTACAGTTTTCTACCCGGGTAAGACAGAACACTGTAAGGAGTTCAGTGGGTCACTAACACCAAAATAAGGATTATGCTTCCAAACTTAGGGAGCAAAGCAGCGCCTGCACAAACACTGCTGTTCAGCCAGCAGACATGTAATAATACCACCAACAGCTCATCACTATGTTTTGCTCCCACCTGGAGAGCAAAGAGCTTATCACATGAATAGGAGCGTCCCTCCTCTTTCCCACATTCTTCCTCCCCACCTCCAACACCCTCATTTTTTACGCACGCCTCAAACTGCATTACCTTAAGTTGGGTGACACCACTGATCGCTTGAAAGCCAGCAACCGTCGGACGTTTCAGACCCGGGAGACAGCCCTCAGAGCCTGCTCTGCCTCTATTCCAGGCATTCCCCTCTGTACAGCAAGGGAAGGGTTACGGCTCAGCTAAGCCCTTTGACCACTGCTGGAAGGTGGTGGGCAAGGGCTGCAGGAGCCCCCCACCACCCTGCTCAGCCACCAGGAGACAGCTCCTCCGCAGGGTACAGGGATACTTGGTAGACTAGAGCTAAAAGGAGCACTCCAAACCTTCAAGGGAAAAGAACTGAGTTCTGTTCACATAAGATTCAACTAAATAAATGCACATGAAAATCCCTAAAGCATCCATTTCACCTACATTTATGGAAAGAAACAGATCTAATCCCCAAATATGGATGTCTAAACCCAGTTTAGCAATTTTCAGCTTTCCCTATCCATGACACAAATTACAAAATATCAAGGTCATAAAAAAAAAAAAAGTGAAGAGTCATCTAGTTGCAAGAAGGGAAGAAGAGGAAAGCAAAAGTGAAGGGGAAGAAAAAAAAATAGTTAAATAGTTACCATAACCTCAGGACAAGAATTCACAATACAGAATATGATTAACGTTTATACTAGCAAGATTATTTTATAAAAAGACCAAGGCAGATGACAGTTTGATAACACTCCTAACTGCCTAGAAGAGTCACATAAATCCTTTAGGCCAAGGACCACGTCCCCTTTCCTCTTTGTTAAGCAGTTCGGATGCTGCGCTACAACGAGACCGGTTGTACCAGAATAACACAAAAGATTATAAAAAACATTTACCCCATTCCAGAGACTTCATTTTAGTATTAAGTGGAGGACTTAATTCTACAGTTAAGCAAGCATGAAAGGAAAGTGCTTTTAAAGTTACAAACCTTTTCTCGCAGCGTTACACTTCAGACCATCGGATCTGCTGAAATCTATGCTTACGTAAGCTCCACTGTCCAAACCTGAAGTACCATTTTGGAGATGGCAAGTTGGCGCTGTCATACCCGCCTCACAGCTTATAGGATCATCACGTAAATTCAGAGCGATGTAGTTTAAGCCGTTCTGAAATCCAGTTGAGGTATCCCTGGACATTTTGCTTTCCTGACCATCAGAAATGTTTTCATCTGGTTTTAACCAAACATTGTCAAATGAGGCAGAGCTGTGTCTTTTGCTACTATCTGTAAAGAAGGAGGAGGAGGAGGAGGTGGTCACAGTCCCAGCAGAAGAGAACGTTTCAGAACTGTGTCTCCTCCTGCCTTGAGGATCAGCTCGAATCACTTTCGGTCCCATAGGAGGTTCAGAGCTGGGAACAGAGAAGCTACTGCTGCCAGCATATCGATCAACAATGCACAGCCTATTAACTATGGACGAAGGGCTATCGATCTTTACACCGTCGTCCGATTCAGCAGCAAACGGCCGCGGTGGTGTTGCTGCCATGTTGAATGTCATCTCCGTGTAGTCATCAGTCCTGTTGCTTGCAGTGCTAACACAAGCAGTACCAAATGAAAGCCTAGCATAGTCAGGATTTGGTTGGTTTCTAGGAATACTGGAACTTGCATAAATTGAAATATCTGTTAGAGAGCTGGACAGGTCCTTCACTGCTTTTGGTGACTGTACATCCAAGTCAACGCTCATATAATCAGAAAGTGGGGACTGTCTGTGGTCGCTACTTGAGCCTAGAGATGATGGCGATCCTTCTGCAGATAAGGAATATGGTGTATTACTCGCCTTTTCATTAAAATCAATATTTATATATTCACCGGGGCTTGCTGGCTCAGGTGGAACTGTACGATCATACATCCGTGGGATAGTATTACTTCCTCTTGTACCTAGGGGGAGTCTTGTGGGCCTGGTAGCCCTGTTCTGCCCAAGTGCTTCCTCTGAACCTTTCATCGATGGCAATTTAGAGATGCCATTAGCCAGAGCCTCACTGTTGACCCCTTTTACATTTTCTGGTCCACCATACAAGAGTTTTCCAGGTGAAGACATTGGAACATATTCACTGTGGTCACCGTTTTGTCCTGATAACGCCTTAAAGCTTCGGGGCAAAGAAAAATACGAACTGAAACCTTTGGAAACAGAAGCAGTGTGAATATAATTCGAATCACTGGGGTGCTTTGGAGCTGAATTACCAGGTGACATATCCATATACTCATTGTTTATGATCTTCTCATTACTCCCTTTAGAAATAAATCCAGTTAAAGGACTTCGTACAGGTGAAGAGCTAGCCTTTGGAAACATCATCATATATCCTCTGGAGTCAACCTGAGACGGTGACCATGAATTGTTAATCTGTTTTGGAACAGACATACTTTTAGGAGTCATTGGCAAATAATCGCTGTTGCTGGATAGAGAAGATGCAACTCCTGGCATCATTGGCATGTAGCCATCATCCCTGGCTTTACTCCTACTTTGGTTACATATGGAATCAAGGTTAGCGTCACTGTACTCTGATTCATGGTTATCTTTCAATTTTGGTGTTTCAGAGTAAAGTAATCGCCCATGATTTCCTGCAGAATCTTCATCTAACAGAGCTGTAGTTTGTGTCGTCTTCTGCTGCACTGCTACAGAAGTTGGTTTTGTTAGAGAGTAAGTTCTTTTCCTGAGACACTTGTCAGCCTCCATATAATCATCTCTTGAGCCATCATCTGCCTGTTGCTTACTCATGGACATGTACTCACTCAGACAGTTCTCCTCTCTGATAGGCGGTGTGTTTCCCAGGGAATCTGGTGTATTACTCCTGACCCGAAAGTACCTGAAGTCTCCAGGGCTGGAGCCATATTCATCAGAAGAAATAAATCCCCCATCACTTGGGGAACCACAAACAGATGAGCTAGACGGCCTGGTTAACATGTCCGAAGCAGAGCCATGGCCACTACTGGAAGAAACACTGATGGGACTTGTTGTGGAGGGAAAATGAGAAACAGGCAGCGAAGCAGACCTGGTGTGATAAGATGAGCTGAAAGCAGCTCTCACATACCTTCCGCTCCCTTCTTGCCGGCCCAAATTCATCCTCGCAGTATTCAGGTGGATCAGACTCCCAGTCACCGACCTGAAAGGCCTAGTCATGGTTCCTTCTCCTTCGCTGGATGTTCTGAAACGATAGGAGTTGCTGCTCTTGGTGGTCGGAGGAGTCCCCCCAGCAACGCTCTCAGTTCTAGATCTCCTCTGCAAGCCCGTCTGGCTGGGGGGCAGGTTGCCCAAGTGCCTCCTGGTGGTGATGAAGGAGATAGGATTGGTACCGCTACCACCACCAGAAGACTGGCTCTTGCTCCGGGGCCTAAACTCTGCAAAGGCCTTTAGAGCTTTCATGGTCTCCAGAAAAGTCTCATGCATATTCTGGGCAACCACCGAGTCATCCACTTGCATCCAGAGTTCGCCAGGTCCAATGGAGGCAGACCTGCCCACTTCAATGAAGAAGAAGTTCTCCGAGTGCCCGCAGCGGCGAATGTTCATTAGCTGCAAGTGGACGGAGGGCACCTCCGAGTTGAGCTTGACGAGGTGGATGGCCTTGCTGGAGAGGCACAACCTATACACTCCGGTAAGGTTTTTCGTTTGTCCCAGCCCTTTGGGCTTCACGTTGACCTGCCACACCTCCTTGAAGACGGTGCCGGGCCTGAGGGCGGCCCCGTAGTGCTCATCATCCTCGTCCACCTGCTGATCGGCGTGGTCCTCCTGCTCCAGGAAGCCCCTCTTGCTCTGGCTCATGAGCTCGCTGATGGCCTGGTACCAGGCCTCCTGCTCGGCCTCGTTCTCCGCCAGCATGGCGAAGTACTCGTCCTTGGTGTACAAGGCGATGATGTGCTTGTGCTTGGCATCTGCCCGCCGGCTGACGGTGAAGCACTGGTAGAGGGGGATGACCCGCTTGGGCGGGGGGCAGCAGAGGGAGCCCGCCCCGCCGCCGGCCCCCGCCGCCCGCAAGCTGCTCTTGAACTTCTTCTCGCTGTCGTAGTACTCCAGCCGGGCGGGGGCCAGGTGGCTCTCGGCCCGCAGGACGAAGTACCGCTTGTGCCCGTGCTTCTGCTTCCGCAGGTAGCCGCACTTCCTCACGTCCTCGCCGGCGGCGGGCGCGGGGAGGCCGCGGCCCGCCGGGG
>VXBO01008608.1:262535-294021 GCA_013400135.1 Rhinoptilus africanus
CACGGACCCCCCGTCCCGAGCCGGCGGGGTGGCGGGGCCCTGCCCGCCGCCGGGCTCCGGGCGCAGCGCCCGCCGCCGGGCTGGGGAGGGGGCGGTTGCTGCGGCAACGCCGCGGCCGCCTCAGCCGCTCTCGCGAGAGCTGCCGCGGGGTCCCGCCGCCCGGGGGCGGGGCTTCTGTGCGTGACGGGCGTGTCGACTTCCCGCGCGTGCCACGGGTCTCCCTCTGTATAGCTATGTACTTGTCTTAAATGTGTAGCAGGACAGTACGGACATTGTAGGAAACACCAAGTATGCTGTTTCACCGTTTAAAGTCATTAGCAGTGGGTGGTTGCTTTTTTTGTTAATGTGAAATGTACTAGTCTTGTTTAATGGCTGCGAAGTGAAGTAATGCTCTGTAGAAGGTAACGTGTGTGGTGCCCTTCTCAAAGCCCCCGCTTCCGAACTCCTCCAGCCGTTCAAAATGCAGGGTGAGGCGGAATCTTCGCCTATGGTTCCCAGTTGGGGAGAAAACGCGGCCTTCGCAGTTGGGAAGGGGCTGGGGAAGAAGCGGTGACTCAGAGGCAGCCCTGAATCATCCTTCCCCCGAGCTGCAGCTTTGCCCAAGCCGGGAGAGAGCTACCAGCCCTCGCCAGGCAAAGCACCGTCCCTTTCCAGCCATCTCCCTTCGCTGGCAGAGAACGGAGCGAAATGACCATCATGTTCCCGTCCGACCCAATTTCCTCCAACTTCCCTGCTTGCTCATGGAAGGAAATAATGCCTTGTCGAGGTTTGCTTATTAATACAGTGCCCTTAGTATAGCTTTCTGGAGGGCCGGTGTGATGACACAGTAGAAGGAAGAACATTTTACAACTTCCACACAGAACTTGGTGACCATCAGATGAGTATGTTTTACTGTTCATGTGTAGGTAAGCGGGACACTGTACTCAGTTGTCAGGTCTGAAACTAATGTTTGTTCCTTGAGCACTCACTTCTCATCCTACAGGAAGCAAATTTGTCGCAGTGGGAGAATATATGAGCAATACCTACAAGGCTTGCAAAGTACCATTTGAGTTTGATTCCAGGCAGATCTGGCAAGACTAATAATCACCTGGTAAAATATGATTAAACAAGTTCCATTTCTTGGTAAATATTTTCAGAAAATGAGTCGTACTCGCATGCAAACCAACAAAAATAAATATTTCCTGTTTGTTAAATTTAATAATTTAAGAATAGCATAGGCAAATAATCAGCTGATCAGCTGTTTAAGCTCTGCAATGACTTTTAACAGATTCAGTCAGCAAATTTTACAGATGAACAGTGATTTACCTGTAAATAGTTGAGATTAAAGTATTCATTTGTTAGTATTAGATCAGCTAGGAATGCAAAGGTCCATTGTTCTTTATGGTTAAAGAGGTTAATGATTCTGGTAACCTTCTAGGAATCAAGCATTTAGAATTCCTAATTCGGTAGCAATGGTAATTCTATGTGAAGCCTGACAGTGAATAGTATTTCTTTCCTGATTTATGAAGTAGGAAAACCTCAAATCAATTGGATAGCATATGTTGAAGTTGGTCATTTCAGTGTTAGACATCTATACTTTTCTTGTGAAATTTTAAGAAAATTTTAGCTGACCCATGTAGTTAAGGGACAAATAATGCACCTATCAGTACTGGAGGAAATGCATGAGGAAATATCAATTTGTTGAGTTTACCCTGTAGGACTGCTGATCACCAAAACAAATATAGATTGTGCAATCTAATTTTAAGGCTGTAACTTGGAAATCCATTCTGTATGATCCTTACACCTACGTTTGTTCCTCAGAAAGAACTTTCACAGATTCACAAGAGTTTTCACAACAGCTAAAAAGGTTTACAAAATAAAATAGTTTATAATAAAGCCAGGAAAAAAATTATGTTGCAATAAATTGAAACAACAGGAGATTTGCTCTGTCTCCTGATATACAATTTTCAGGGCTGTTCTGTTATTCTTGTTAATCTTTTATGCTTGCCAAGCTTTACTTTCCATCACTTCATAAAAAAATTAAGAATAGACTGAGTAATAAATTATAACAATTATAAAAATTATGATATGCCTGTGTTTTTTTAGGAACCTAACAGTCATTCTGAAAGATAATACCCCAATGGTGTAGGAGGTGAAACTGGTGAACCTGATCTAGGCTGTCTTATGACTGGCATACTATGTGGCCAGTGAGCAAGTCTTAGTCTGCTTCCATGGTATTATTCACAGTTTTATGGAGTTCTGAGAAGAGGCATTTTTTATAGTGCCTTTTTAGGTAATTGTGACATCATTTATAGGATTTGTTTTATATTGTACTTATTTTTAATACATCAGTAGAGATTAACTCAACACTTCTTCGTACTGATGCATCTCGGAGAATAGGATAATTTTCCCGTATACCCAGGGCTTGATGTGAGTGAGAGTAGGGGTGAGAAAAAAGTGTGTGTAAATATGTTGTATCAGTGCAAAATCAATCACTTAATTGAAGAGAAGCCTTTCAGAGCTTCTGTTACTACTGTGCTTTTAGTAACAGAATATTCTGTTACTTAGTACTGTTGGCAGTTCAGTGTTATTTCTGTGTGTTTGTACAATCTGCAGCATAATGACCTCTACCACAATATGATGAATAAATAATAATACAGGGGTAGCGGGTCTCTACATTACATTTCATACTAAATTAGAACAGACTTAGACTTACCTCTTTTTTTCATAAAGGCAGTTGATATATTTTGAAATAAAGTACTTCTTCAATTTTTTTTAATAAAAACTTCTCCAAAGTTTCTATCCTAAAACTCTTGAACATAAAATGTACAACATATGTATTTTTCATAGCAATGTATTTCTCATCTCCAGACAGTTTATAAAGGAATAGTCTTCAGAAGATTTCAAATTCTTGCCTAACATTCTGCAGTTGCTCTTAAATCAGATTCTGAAATGCTCATGTTCCAAATCTGAATTATTTTTTAACGTTGCAAAGTGAACGTGGCATTGGATGCTAATCCCTTGAACATAAAAGCATGATGTAACAAAACTGTATTTCATACAGTCTTACAAATAAATTATGTCCCAAATAAGTGGATAGAATTCATTACTGGTTTTGTTTGTCATATAGATAGGTAGTTACAGAACATAATCAAAGGTACACGTGTAAATGACATAAGTAAGCTTAAAGAACGAACAAGTGAAACAGATAATACCCCTGTGTTTATTCTTACTTACATATTTAAATGCCTATTGTCAGTTTGATAGTAAGTAGCTAATAGGTGTTGAATAAGTCAGAATATAAACAGGCAGCAGGGAAGTAGGCAGAAAAAGTCATATTTGATGCGATTCCTTCATACAGTGATTACGCATTTGAGGGATGTTGCTTTCTCTAGAAAATAAGTACTTTCTCTCAAAAATAAATGAAATAAAAACAAATACCCAGCATATTTCTCTGGAAAATAATTTAGTGACATTAATATTTTAGTTTGAATCAAGACATGAATGTTTGCTTGTTCTTTAATATGCTATGATTAGAAGGCATGTTAAAGCCTTCTGGATGCCTAGGTAAAACAGCAGGATGTGTCATATGTCTGAAGAAAAGAAAAACAAGTAACGAGGGCCATTATGAAAAGGTTACTAACATCCTGTTAGGAGAGGGGAGCAAATACAGGCCTCATACAGGTGGAAATAACACAAAGTGACCTTAGAGCAACACTGATTTGTCATAACTGACAAGTGGATCAGGTCATCTTCCTTCTCTTTCCTTCTCTAAAGTTCACTACTCTTAGCCTTCAGGTTATTTTTACATGCTTCTCTGTGTACCCACATAAAAGCATTAATACAGCATTGTGAGTCAGAGAAATCAGACAGTTTCTTCTAAGTTGTCTCTTGTTTTTTTCTCCCAAAAGCATCAGGATCATATTGTTGGCTAGAGAGACAATTTGGGTTAGTGTATTTTTCTGTTGAATTTCTATAGTTTACATCTATAGATGTAAAAATATTTAGACAATAGTAATACACTTCATTTTCACACTCTATGTTGCAAATGCACTGAGTTTTGACATACAGTGTAAGTGGTGTGAATTGTATATAGATGAACTGCAGTGTACAGACTAAAGAACATACTACGTCAACTCCAGTCATTATAAAATTAAAAATATGGATTCACATACACATTCACATATAAATATATATATATATGTTTATATATACACGCACACTACAGATATATGTACACCCAGTAGAAGAAAAGATATCGCCCAGACAGTCAATCAAAAACAAGTCTGTACAAGTGAGTCAGTTTAGAATCATGGTAAACTTCGAATCACTGTGTACAGTCAAGTAAAGCAGCTGGCCTAATTGTCTAAACCTAGTTCTCAGTTTTTCTGAAATTAAACAGCAGAAGAAATATTTCCAATGACTGCAATGACGAAAAATAAAGTAAACCTTTAGGTGTCTAATTTTTTAATTCCTGGAATAGTTAATGAATTAAGAGCACAGCTCAACCAATTGTTTAGTATACTCAGAGTTTACTAAACTCAGGCTGCTGACCCTAAAGTTTTTCCTTGGCTAAGGGAAAAAACTGCAAATCAGCATTCACACTGTTATAATTTCTTTCATTCTAAGACCCAGTTCTTAGTTGGGGATAAGAGTGAAGGTAGGCCTAGTCGATTATTTGTTCAGATATACAGAGACTGCTTTTCTTTCAGAAATTTGCACTAAAGTTACCTGCACCATTTGAAGATGTATTCAGGTACTCTATGTGCAACAATTTGAAGCTGACTCAGAGCAGCTCAGTGCAAAAAAACAAAGTGACTAATCTCTTTGTAGAACTGAGCCTTTGCAACTTTGCTCTGAGTCATCAGGACAACTCAAAGTGCCTAGACTTAGTGCAGAAATACACAGATTTAAACACAGCACTCCGTTTCAAAACAAATATTACTTCTGGTCCTTCTGTCAGAATGACCTTGGTAACGCTACTTAACATCAAAGTGTTGCTGATATGCAGGGTAGTTTAAAATCTCTAGAAGCCTATTGAAGTGGAATTGGAGAAGTTAAGGGGAAATGAGGAAAGAAAGAATGAAAGAAGGAAGGCAAAAAATTTTTCTTACCATTAAGAATACCACACATAAAGAGAGTGGGAGCAACCAGATTGGAACTGAAAGAATAAAATTGGAATTGGAGGCATTAGGTTTTGTAGGGGAGAGGTAAGAGAGACATTTAATAGTTTGCCTGTTCTTGAGATATTCTAGCCACCCTTAATTAGTCCTTCGCGTTCTAAGATCAAATAAATAACTAAACAGTAACATTTATCCTCCTTTATTCAGCAAATCTCCCTCTCTGTTAAAAATTTATGGTCCTCTATCTTTATGCTATCTAAAGGGTAAATATTAGTACAAGTTGAGCTGGAATCTCTTCTGAAATGGGCAAGTGGTTGTTTCTGCCACCTCGAAGTTAGAGGAGCAGATCATTGTTTCAGTGGTGCTAATGCAAATTTGGAGAAGCAGAATTGAATTTAATGATCTGCAAAATAAATATGGAAATAATGGGTTACTCCTGATTTGGTCTTGTGTAAGTAAGAGTGGTATTTGGTGGTATATATTTATTTCAAGATCATAAAATATATTATAACCATTTTGAAATCTGTACTAGAATGGGTCTGGGCCTGTCTGCAGACAGACCCAAGTTTTAATGCCTGCAATCCAAAATAGCTAGCCACGATCCAGCTCTGACTCAGAAGCGTTAATTCTGTGCTGTCGCAGAGCTTAGAAACCTTCTGTGGCATCCAAAAGCCATACAGGTACGTTAGCGTGAGAGCATGCTCGGATTAAGTCCAGCCATTCAACAAGGTTGGGTTGCCTGTGCGCATTTTTTGTCCAGAGTTGGTTGACCTCAGCGTAACATTGAAGCAACATGAGTTTGGGTCTGCCAGTGCGGCTGTTCAGTTAATCCCCAATATCCACATGCAAGGCATCTTCACTAGGGAACAAGTATTCCAGAACAGAAAAAAAACCTTAATATAGGATTTATAAACATTAATTATGGGTATCTAGATTAATAGATTTAGTCATTAGATAATCAGCGGTAGCATTGTGTGTATTATAGGACTTGAGGTAATAATTTGGTTTATTACACATACAGTGATACATCTCTGTAATTAAAATATATATATTTAGGTATTGAAAAAAATTTTTATAGAAATAGTATCTCATTTAGTGTCTCATTTTATATAGATTGCAATTGCTGAAATAATGAAAGAAGTAAATAAATCTAACAAAACTCCAGAAATGAGCAATGCCGAATGTCCTGTTCTCTGAGTCACAAAATTAGCAAGAGGTAACATGTTAATCACTTCAACATTAAGAAAGCTAATAAGCATGTTAATTTAAATGCTTTTGTGCTTGAGGTGGGATCATGTAATATCTCAGAAAGTTGGGCCTCGTCTGTACTTGAGTGGGAGATGTGTAAGAAAACTTCATCGTATTAGGAGAAAGGATGTCAGTGGTTTAATAGGTTTCATCATTCCAGCTGAGTCAGTACCGAGGTCGTGCTGCTACCCTGTTAAGGAAACGTTCTACTGTTAGAATTGGGTCCCAGATGCATTCGGTGGTTAGGCTTAAATTTGGATCCACGATTTGTGGCATTACATTGAGGCAGTCCTTTTGTCTTGAAATTACATCAGAATCCTCATGAAAACAATAGAAAACATGCAAAGTTTGTCAACGGGATATAGTATTAAAGTAACATAAATACACATTAGTTATTAATTGTTCGATACCTCTTTTGTCTTCAGCATGAGTCAGGAGGAGGAGATGGTCATGATTTCAGTTTCTCTGTCTTACTTCTTTGTGGCTCCCAAATCTTTTCCTTGTAAAAAAATTCAGAGGATGCTTGATGAAAGGAAAATTGAAAAAAAAAAAAAGTAAATGTTCATTGTATCATACATACAATACAAATATGAAACCTATAAATAATGTTTCAAATGAATTGAAAATTAGTAATTGTAGAAAGCTGAGATGGGAAGATAAAGGTAAAAGGACAAAGTCTATTAATAGCAGGGCTGAAGAAAATTTGTGGCATTTGAACAGAATCAATCCAAAAATTGTTTGAAGTTTGTTAGTACATGGGGGATAGTTAATAACAATACAAGAAAGATGGACCTTTTCATCAGGAGTATAGTCATGGCACTTCTGAAATTACGTGCTTTCTGAAATAAAATTTGCTCTGACTCTGAGAATTAGAATGTGATGTAAAATTCACCTTTGTTGATACACAGTTTCAAATCCACACTGTAGTCCAAAAATAATTATTGTTTTTATTAGATTGAGTTTGATTTTTCTTGTTTTTTTCCAAAGCTGCTTTGGAATCCAGACGATTTAATTTCTGTTGATGGTTAGCTCTGTCTCTGGTGTAGCTATTAACCTAATCTTTCAAACAAAAAAGGACAGAGACAAATATGGGACATAAATCTTCAAGTAACATTGAGATTGTTGAAAATAAAAAGGAAAGTAACTTCCTGAAACTTTAGAAAATAAAAATTGCATGGAAATTTTCAATATAAAATCTGCTTCTCTATTCCAGTTTATTTTGCCTCCTATTGATTAAGTCAAAACTTCTTTATCTTCATCCAGAAAACTCCTGTTCCTACTTGGTTGAGAAACATATCCTCCGCTGTTTCATCACATTTCTCTATCTTGAACTATCATTCCCTTCATAGGAAATCAAGGCAGATTCCTGAAAGAAAAAGTCATTAATATTTCTTTAAAAATAATACTGTTTACATCCTCTACACAGTGTTTGCTGTGTTATTTGCTGTATTTCCGGTTGATGTGAGTAACTCCAAAGACTACGCACGTAACACATTGTATAATATAATTAACCATTTCTGGAGTTGTTATATTTTTATGCCTTTGTAGTCGTTAGTGGGATAATAAAGACACTTTTTCAATCATTGCCAGAGCAAATGCCTTATTATTGGATCCAAGAGACATTCTGCCATCCCAGTGTTTACAGGTCTAAAAAGCTCTCACCTCAGAGGAATTTCATCTTTTAATTATACAAGACTCTGAATGTGTGTGAGCTGACAAAGCCTCTACCTTCGGAAATTCACCACATTTATGACCCAGTGTTACACTTCTTAATAGAAAAGCCAAAAGAAGTTGCAATGTATAGTTACAAGGTCTGCAAACTAGTTTGTTTGTATGTGGTAATAAGATTTAAATGTCATTAATGAAGTTAATTAACATTATTATTGATCATAAATCTGAAGATTTCAAAAATAGAACAATGTTTCATAATATCTTTTGGGAATAGTGTGATAAATATATATGCAATCAGGTTTCATTTCCTGACTGCTTAGGTGCTTTCTGGAAAGATAGTGTAATGTAATGTTTGTAATGGGTTGTTGGATTATATTCAGACTTAAATCACTTAAACTGTTTTTGCTTGCACTGACTTATGTGGAAAAAGAAAACCAGTGTTTTTAGAGAGGTTTTGATTTGTTTCCAAATTTCTGGAGTGAAGGAAGCTGCTATATAGTAGGAGAAATGTTACTCTGACTGGGTGGGGTTTATTCGTAGAAAATCTTACTACTTCTGTTTCAGGGGAGAGCTGACAGAGCTTAGTTTTCAAATGAATACCAGATAATATTCTGCAACAGCATCATGTCACAGTGATATTTTTAAAATAATTATGTGTTGGAGTAGCAAATAAGTACAGATAACAAAGATTACTGAAGGCTGCTCGCGTTTGCAGGGGCAAAGCTAAAATATGTGATTAATTGTATTCATTCTCAAACGTCTCGTATTACATTTCTTGGATAAACATGCTTGATTTTTTTATCCAATTGTAAATTAAATCTCATATTTTTACTATTCATACAGTTAATAAAATACTCTTCTTCTTGTGTTTACAGTCCATTATGAAAATATATCCACTAGAGCTGCTGCTGAGTGAACTGACCCTGAATGGCACAACACTGCTATTTTGGGAGTGGGTGCAACCTAAAATGGGAGGCTAGGGTGGAGTCATGTGCTTGTGCATGTTAGTTTTCCTTCTGCCAGCTGTGGAAGGAGAATTCTATGTTACAGTTTTAAGAGCAAAAAGAGAGGCAAAGTTGTGTTTCCACTGCAAAAGAATTCCTTGCAGTATGTCAGAGAATATGAGTGTACTTCATTCCTCTTTCTCAGAGACTACTTCTGCTCTTAGCTGCATAATAAATCTAGAGCAGCTACATAGAAAGTAAGACCACTTAATAAAGATAAGAAAGGCTTTACAATTTATATTTATACTAAGTTACAATTTTTGTATCTTCAAATTTGATGTTTCTGTCAGTTTCTCACCTGCCATAAGGCTCTGAACATTGGTGCCTTCATGCAGGTACAATACTGTATGCGTTTTCTAGGATCATATCTGTGAAATGATTTCCTGATTAGCGTTACAGGAAATATTTCTGAATGTTGTTTGACAAGCTGCAACTATTTAGGATGTCAAAGAATTGAAAGTTGGTGATGTCTAAAGTTGCTTTCTAAAACTCAGATATAAGTCTGCTCAAAACTGAAGAGCAGGTGACAGACTGTAACTTTTCGTTTCAAATACAGTAGGGAAAGCCTACCCTCTGATAAGAACCGTATTTTTCACTAGCATCTTCTAAAAGTTTTTACGCCCATGGATGTTTATTTGCGGTTTGAATTTGCTTGTCTAAATTCTTATGCAGAAAATCGGTGCACTATAGTTCCATAGCTGTTTATAAAGTTTGAGGCTTGCTATTAAATCTATAGAATGCTAAAATAATTAGTTATGATCAATCTATATAAACTGAAATGTTCGTGCATATGTAACAATCAACGCATGAAAAATATTCAGATGAAATTACTGAAAATAACATTTTTAAGATGACTTAGATATTCAGAATTATAAAAAGGAAAGATAGTAGAGTTTTTGCAAAGTGGCCTTCATTTTTCTGTGTTCCCATGTGTTTAGGATTTCATTTGAAGGGTATAAAGGGTGCTAGAGCCTGCCTATACAAGCAGAAGCAAGTAAGAGTGACAGAGATTTAATACATTTCTCTAAATTTTGAAGCACCTAAAAGAGCTATTCTTCTGGATTGCCAGGAAGGGCAAGAATTTGGCCCTTTGGCAGTGTCTTTAATGAGAGAGACTCCTCTTGTGTACATTACGTGACCGAAAGGTGCTGTAGTGCACTGTTGAGTCAACACAACTGTTCTGGCTTGTTTTTTAAATATTTGCAGGGAGTTCACAGGCGATTAGCTGACAACCAAGAAGGAGATTCTGGAAATTTATTGTTTAAGAGAATCCTAAGCTTTTGACTCACACACAAGAACAAGGTCTTATAAGAACGACAGAAGGGCACCGAGTTCATGAGTCAATATATATTGGGCTGGAATGCAGCCAGCTGTAGTCATGAAACAACAGTAGTGTGCTCCAGAAGTGACTGCTTTCTATGACTTTCTAAAATATTTCAGAATTTGCAAAAGCAATTGAATCTAGAAGCATAATTTCTTAAAAATAAAAGAGAGATGGGGAGTGTATCTTTTTTAATCACTAAAAAGCAGACATTTAAACCAAGGCAGCTCTTGTGTAACATTATGTATATCTGCATGAGACCCGTCTCCTCTAGCTGTGTAATGTAGAGATAAAGCCATAAGAAAGACGCTCCAGGGAAGGGAAATCACAACAGCTATTGCAGGTTATATTGCTTCACACTTGGACAAAGCTGAGTGAGGATGGAGCTCACTCCCAAGACAGTCCAGAAGTAGCTTTATCAGAGTATTTGAAATATGTACATTTTGTTGCCCATCCAGTGATGTCGGTTTGATATGGAGCCACACTCAAACTGATCGCAGGTCACGTGTGACTCAAGAACTAAATCTATATGGTGGTAATTATATCTTAAAAACACAGACCATCAATGCTCATTACTGTAGTGGATTAGAGCAAAAGGCAAATGGATTCTTTTTCTTTTGTTGTTAATCTCAGTCCATTTAGGGGCAAAGCCTGCCCAGTCATTTGCTAGTGTTAGTGATACAGATGCTCCTAGACATAATTAATTTTATAAAAGATTGGAAAAAAGTTCTCAATTGTGAAAATATGTTAATGTGTAAGAATGCCATTGCAAGCTTTCTGGGACAGTTTTTCTTCAGGCAAAGCTGCAACTGAATGGTTTTCTAATCTTGTGTAGATAAGAAATATGAATAGTTAGAAGAGCAGCTAAAATCAATATAAACTAAACTAAACTAAGATCAATATAAATACATAAACTAAACAAATAAAGAATGTTGATTTCTAATTTCCTTTAGATACTGTGCAAATGTGGACAAACCTAATTTTGAGAGGGTATGCATGTGTCCTGTCAGGGAGATCCCATCTCATCTGCTGTGGACGTATAGAGAACATGGCACTTGCAGCTTATGAAGTGAACTTATTTCACTGAGGTGCTATGCTCAGCTGAGACATACTGGTAGGATCAGTCCCTCCAAAATCTTTAAATGCATTTTATTAGCAATTACTTTTCCAGCAGTCCATCAACTGTATCAAAGCACCATTTGCCTAATAGTGAACTGAATAAGTAATTTATTGTCAGTTGATATAAAAGATTGGTATTTTAAATGCTGTATTTATCTTGCATTCCATCACCGGAATGAAAAATTTAATATATTGCGATGTTTACTGTTGATGAAATACAACCTATCCTTATCTACTGTAAGGGAAAAAACGGACTTTCGTTTTTGCAGAAAGAGGACAGGTCCCTAATTACCATAATATTGGCAAATAATAATCATTTCCCTTTTCATACAAGTTAGTAACTTTAAAGGTGTTGTTTATCCTATTACAGAGGCAAATAGTGTTTACAATGAAAATCTCTAGGCTAAATTCAGTTGCAGATGTTTTTAGTCATATTTTAGTAGGCTACTTTTTGTAATTAACTGTGAATAGTGCTGGTTTAAGTTAAGAAAATGTTATATATGTTTCTTGAAATACTTTTTCCTTTTTTCTTTGCTGAAGGTGTATCTTTGCTTGTAACTAAACTTTTAACACTGTGTATTTTCAGTTTTGAAAACTGAAATAGTTCATAGATTTATGCATCATGAATTGAAATCACAAAGGAAGAAAGAAATGATCCTGATAATTTTTATTTTCGCGCCTGTCTTTTCTACAAGTGGAAAATAACAATTATCTGTGAAATTATTACATTTCTAGAGCATGGGAGTTCATAAGCCTTGTTTGCTTTTACTTCCATGTCAATTTAGCAGCAACAGTAGGACTAAATAAAGTCAATCTGCTGACATATGAGGCCTAACGTTTATTGAATAGTCAGTCACAATTCTTTGTTCTACATCAGCTGTCATTCTGTAGTTTATGATCTCCCATCTAAACGTTTACCAGGGTTCGTAATGTTTAGTTTCCAAGATGAATTGTGATTAAATGCTTTCAGTCAGTGTGGGCAGACTAGCAGGAGAAAAAAGATGCGTGCACCTGATAATACTGCATCAACTATTTTGCTTACAGTGATTTTGTTTGTATCAGTATGTACAGAATGGAATACCTGTTCACAAAGTAAGGTAGGAGAATGTGTCTATGGCTAAAACACTTAAGGGGAGTGTTTTAGTGAAGTTACTACACATCTGGATGAATAATACTTGCGCCTACAATGTGCTGGATTACTGCATAGAGTAAACAATGATTCATTCTCTTCTAATACACCTTTTCTTAAATAGGATGATTCATATCAATACTTCCTTAGAGGAATACACTGTATTTTTATTTGTTACTGAAACCACACTGCACGACCCAACAGAAGATCTGTTCAGTTTCTCTTACGACAGGTCTGTAGGAGTTTTTGTTGTTGTTGAATAGAATACGCAAATGAAAGTTGACAAAAATTGAAGTGCAGGTCTGATTAGATTCTTAGCTGATAGAAACGCCATTTGTTTTTTCTCAGTAAAGACGTACTACTGAATCAAGGGTATCAGATTCTGAGAGAATGAAAAAAACCAAGACCATCTTACGAGTGCAGGCTGGGATTTAAGGAACAGAAGCACTAAGAGCCTTTTGTTTGTCTGTTAATGTCTTACCACAGCTAAAGTGACAATCATATTGCTCACTGCCTCATTGGTACTTGCTACACCACCAAAATGCAGTGCACTCTAAGGGCTAGATGGGGCAGTGGGTCTCTGGTTCCTTTCACTTTTAATCAAGAAACACCATTTATGGGAAAAACATAACTTGTATTCAGTTCTGTATCTAGATTTGAACACCACCACTAGGTCCATAATCTCAGTTCATAGTGTACTTTTTTTTTTTTAATGTTCATTCGCATGTTTCTGGCAAGGTGTAATGCTCCTTTCAGTTATCTTTCACAACCTGAGAGTAATTTTTGCTTTGAGCTATTAGTGATGATTCTGCCCAGTAAGCAAATCCTTCTTCTACGAATAATAAACTGTTGATAATAAAAAAAGCACACGAGCACTCTAAAAATGAAGAAAAGCTTATTTTAAAATACCGCTTTGCTGAATATGCACTTTGTCTCCTCTTTATACTCTCAACTTTTCGCTATGCAATTCCTTACGTATAATCATGGCGTGATATTAACATTGGAAAGATGTAAGTGTTACAGGAAGGGAATCAGGAACAGAGGACTGAGAGTGCATAATTAGAAGAAACATTTTTTTTCACAAAAGAAGCCACTGTGATACCTGGTCAAAAAAATAAGTATTTGTCAAGCAAGGCTAGCCCTTGGTTTCACAGTCTTGATGGCCAGAGGATTTTCTGTTGGTATAGCACCAGGGATTGAGCAAGGCCTTCTACTTTGTAAGTACTGGAGGCACAAGCAAACAGTGTAATTCCTATAGCAGGAATTTGGAGATAGGAAGTCAAAATTTTTAGTCTTTTCCATAATACAAAAGAGACTGGGAATGTGAGGGCAGGAGCTGACGGGCAGGGACACTAACATTTTTTGGCACAAGCTAACAGTTTAGCTGTAACATTAGGCTGCCCCTCAGCTGGTACACATCGCAGCTTGGCTTTTCTTAAAAAAGCTGTTGGTGTTCTTGGTGGAGAAGCCTGATACTGGGTGGATTTAAAGCCTTGGTCTGCCTTCTTGCTTACAGAAATATTTCCTCTGAAGGACCTTAGGGTGTATTAGAAAGGTGACCTGAGAAGCGAACATGGTTGTTATGCTTGGCTGTGCCTGATCTGTGAGTAAACAGAGGGTCTCGAGGATGTTTACACGGTGGTATGCAGTGCGATAACTCAGGTCCTGCGAGCAGTACAGCTGCATTCACAGAGCACTCCGCTCAGGCTGCCTAGGTCAGTGGCCTTTGCAATACAGCTATACAGCTACTTTGCCCAACGTTCGGCTGTAAACATTCCCTATAACCTCCAGCTCAAGTATAGCATAGGCAGTGGCAGGTATTTCTGCAGTGCCCTACGTTGTACTGTGGGCAAATGTTTGGTTTCAGAAAATCTTAAGTATTAATATGTTGTTATTAGATAAAAAACCATGATAGTTCCATTGTAAACTACCCAGCATTCCTGAGTTATTGTTATAATGGATGGTTTGAGTCATCTTAAACAAGGGTAGGGTTCTATTTGGTAAATTGCCTAACTGAATTCCCTGACACTCCAGCTAGACTGCTTTTGGCACCTGAACTAACCCTATAAGACAGGTTTGAATATTTCCATTATATATTTCAGCCTGAAGATCAGAAATACCCTATCCTCTTGACACCACTGTGATTTTATTAAACTACATGCCTTGTAACTGAGCATAATAGGGTAATAAAACATATATAAAATATACTAATTAACTTATGCATGTTTGTGTTAAGCTTTTTCTAAGATTTTTTTGTTGCATTCCCTTACCCCGAATGACTTCCTGCACGCTGTCTCCAGTAGCTAAAATTGCTTTTTGTAAACTGATCTGGCACTTCAGAAGTTCTCTACTCTGCCACCGAACATTCAAGTGCAATGTACTGACTTAGGCAAGATCCCAGCTGCTAACTGATGTGCAATAGTTATGGTTAAATGAAAGTCTGCCTTGGAAATCTGTCTTTGTAATATGCAAGGGAAAGTATGCATAATGTTTCTCTTAGGATAATAATCCTACTGTGTTGAAAACTGTACCGGACAAATTAATGGAAACTACTTAAAAGAGCGGAGTAAATGCACACAGTCATTAATATCATGTGTTCAGGAAAAGTCAACTCAACTTTAGTCACAAATCTATTGGAATCTTTAAAGAAATCACTGAGCAGGTGAATGAGAAAAAAGCAGTTGATGCAGCACACTTTTATTTATAAAAGCCAGTTAAAAACCCCACACCTGTCCATGGCTCTCACAGAAATTAAACTGTCAGAGGTGAAGAGGGGAGATCCTCACTTGGGCGACTAAGTGGTTAAAGGGTAGAGGAAGAATCAACGATCGGTTTGAGTCTTTAAGAAACTCAGTTAATCCATTTTCTTTTCTTCATTTCTAATGTTTCATGTTTATAAAAAGACATTAGGTCAAACCAATGTAACAGGAGGTTCAAAAATTCATCAACAAAAAAAGCTAGATAGTCAGATTTTATCCTTACTATAACTGTGATTTGAGGACATACATAAACACACATAATTTTTAGTTGTGGATTGAATCGGTGTGATAGACCACTTTTTCACAGAAACAGGATGAAGAATTGCAAGCACAGGAAGAGAATGTATCTTCTTTATTTGTACTACTACAGTAAGAGTCTCAGTGACTAGTATATAGTATAATAGTGAAATAATACAAATTAATAATACCTTTATTAAACAATATTTGAGATCAAAAGAAAGCCGGAAGATTTTTAAGACCAACATTCCATTAAAAGTAGCTCATGCAGGCTTCTATTACTCTTTCCAAAACAAAAATGATAGTGGTTACATATTGATTTATTTGTAATTCCACTTCTGCAGTAGGAGAAATTTTGACTAAATTCCTAAGTTTACTGCAAGGATTCCAAAAAAGACTCTAATTTTTTTCTAATATTCAGTTGCCTTAGGACTTTGGAAAATGTATCAAAAGAGAGGATATAATTCATGGAGATAGGGAAATTGGTAAGCAGCCAGCTCCACTACCCACTCAAGTGGGTACAAATAAACAATGCTATAAGCAGTTAGTGGCAAGGCAGCTTGTGCTGGTGCCAAACTAGGCTACGGAAGCATGACATAAATGACATTTTTAAAAAATCCAAAAAGCTGAGTGGCTAACCAATGTATGTTCTCTCTCCTTTGTTTTCCAACATCTTTTTGTCATTTATCTATTCATTAATATAAAAATAATGGGATATAGAAGATGGTGCATGATTAAAATATCATTGGCATTCAAATAGTGGTATTCTTTACTGAGCAGCCTACTGAGGCTTTTGCTGTTTCAAAGTCTGTCTGGGAAGCAAAACTGTCCTGATTTAATTTTTTCTTCTTTCCTGCATACTGTGGGTTAAACTTGCAATTGTGTGAATTGATCCAGTACTCCTGATTTTTTTTTAAGAATTTACTCTCCTTAGTATGAGCACAGCACATCTTTGGAGAGAAATCTAGATAGCTGTAAGCCTGCGAGAGCTGAATCAATAGTCCCCCGTGTATTTTGGCATATCCTCATAGCATGTCACATATTGGCGTAATATGTGACATATCAAAAGTAACAGTGATGGATTACTTTCCAAAGCATTTTAACAATGTTCATCTTCCATTTTATAGTTTTGTGATCATATTTTCTAACACTGAAAACTAGATAATTTTTGCAGGTTATCACTTTCTTTGTATACCACTCTACTGATTCATACTTAACATTCAGACTTCAAGTATTGGTTTTGCTTGTGTGATCTGAAGCAACATTGGAATTTTTCTGATCTGAAAAGAAAAAAAGTGTTTCCCCAACACTTGCTGGAGTATCTTCAAGTGCATTATTACCCCAAATGGTTAAGATTAAGGCATTTCCTACTGTACAACAATTTACAAGACAATCTGTGCAGTACTAATTTACAGCCAAAATACTACTTTACAGAAAAAAGAAATCCTTCAAATGTACAAAATGTTACAAAAGGTATTTTCACTGATAAGCAGTCCAAGAGAAACACCCGAAATGCAAGTCGGTAGATGTTTCCGGTACCACATGTAGAGCTAGGTTATCCCTGGCAACAGGGCAATGTAGCATTTGGTATTCAACCATTGTCATCCTAAAGCTAGAAGTATTCTCATTAAAAATGATTGAAATTCATTACTCTGTGGCTATTCTTTTCAGACACCAGCCAGCTGTTTAGTGTGGCAGCGTGTCTGTGTGGGAGAGGTGAAGTCGGGTGGGGGAAGAGCCAGTTATGTGATTTCCCTTTAACTTCGGCATTGTAAACAGAGCTTGGTTCTGCATACTGATTTCAGCAGGCAGCCAATGTCAACACTGACATTTTCAATCTTTCTTTTATGTCACGTTAGAGGAGAGTGACCTGTTGTGTTTGTGGAAGCTCTGGAATCCCGCAGGAGAAGGATCGCTCAGCACCACGGCAGTCTGCCAAGTACAACTTGTTCTGAAACACAGTGGTGCTGAGAAATTGTATTATCAACTGAAACGCAACGTTGGCTTAGCAGGAGATAGGTTAGAGTGTTGATTAGCTGAGTTGTTATGACCAGCTTTCCCCCCAGGGTACGTTACACCTCTGCTGCCAGGCTCTTCCCTTTTTCCTCTCCTTTCTACTTCTGTGCTCTCCCATGCTCTTCTTGGAGGTGGCCACTGCAGAGTTCAAAATTATGCCCTATTCTAGCACTGTACTGTTGTCAGCATCTGTTGCATCCACTGGGAATGGGGGGGCCTACCTTAAGAGTTTCATAAACTGTTAAACTGTTCAGAAGTCATATGTTTTGTTCCAGTGATAACAAATGCTGAAAGTGTAAGATACTGATTTAAGTTTTCATTTTATTTCTGGTATCCTATTTCTTTGGCCTGTTTTGTGAAGGCAGAAGTCCTAATATCATCTCATACTCTAATAAGAATATCATAATAAATCCATCTAATCAATCAAGAAAAATAAAATAGTTTAGCCAGTAGGAAAGGGAAGTAGCTTAAATAAGTGTCTTGCAGATGGAAAAGACGTAACGTGTGCTAAAAATACAAATGCATTTGTATTGTTCCAGGTATTCCTGATTAACAAGAACAAACTGAATGTGGACTAGGGTTTACATCAGAAGGTCTTGAGTACTAGTAGGAAAGGAGGTACCTTAACCCACCAAAAAAAAGTGCTTACTAGAGAAATGAGTCCCTGCTCATTGTAGGAGGGTTGGACTAGGTGACCTTTAAAGGTCCCTTCCAACCCAAACTATGCTATGATTCCATGAAAGGTGGTATAAAACAAATTGTCAGGCAGATCAGAGTCATCTGATCTTTGTCCAGAGCTCCTAACATCTAAAACTTCCCATGGGCTTACTTTTATCTTCAGTCCTCAAATCTGTGACTCTACTTTGTAGAAAAAATCTAGATTGTATGTGCAGAACGTAGACTTTTATCACAGGGTGAGCAGTGAGGCTCTTGCACCCAGTACTTCTGGGCTGCATGGGAAGCACAGCAAGTGGTGGCAGAGTGGACAAGTGTAAAACCTCTCTGTATGATCACACCAGGAGGCCGAACACGTAGAAGGGAAAGATGGCAGCTGTGGCAGAGGGCAGTGGCCAAGAGTTGGTATGGTATATACATGTAAAATAAATTACTAGATACGCTAGAATAAATGGGGTAAGGTAAGCAGATGGCTAAAAAATCTATATTAAAAGTCAATATCAAGTAAAAGTAGTGAACATGTAGAGTAGACTTCCAGAGGAGATAGAATAAGTATTTGTGTGATACGCAAATAAATACGGTTTATACACATTTATATGTAATATAACCTTCAGGGCCCAGACAGAAGAGAAGAAAGGCCTAGTCTGAAAAGAATGAGGCAGGTTGGTATACTATTTTAAGGAAGAACTGTTGGCCTCAGAATTGTTTGAAACAATTTTTACAGATTTTGGTTGAATGTCTGACTTAAAGCTTATGGAGGTTCACATGAGTTTTTTCTCTCACTAAGCTAAGCGTCATATAGTACTGTTTGTTCACTTTAGTGGCAAATACTAGATCATGAGCTAAAGGTTTCAGTTTTAAAAATACCTTTGCATTGTTCAATTCTGTAATACTTTCTTAAATGAGGCAGTAAGAATGATGAAAAGAAGCTGGAAGGCTTTAAGCAATGTTAGCATATTTTTCATACTGCGAGTGCATACAGTCTGCGTGTCATTACACTGTTACACGGATATGGTACATTCTCTGCTGGAGATAGCTTTTTGAGAGTGAACATGTCTTGTTAATATGAGAAATATTGTCAATTATAAGAATATAAAAATAATGATTTTAAATATTATAATTGTTGCATCCTGATCTGAGTCCTAAGTATTTACTTGTATCTGCATATTACTTTACTGCAGTTAATTTGCAATGTTTCAAAAAATATTAAAGAAGAAAGATGATAATAGGCATTTTTAAAAAGAACCAAGGAGCAGAGCAACTACAGCTGTCAAAGGCTGTGGGATTACAAAATTTGTTGTTTAAATTCAAGGACTTCAAGAGCAATAAGGAAACAAACACATAGAACACTGAAATAGTAAAAATGTTATTATTTTGTGACCTATTGTGCAAATTTTAACAGGCCATGTAAAGTCTGCGGAACCTGTAGCACCAAAGACTATTTTGTAAGGCGCATCATAAATGGGTTGAACTTGGATTTTTCACGGGACCTGTGGCTAGATATTGTTAAAATCTCAAGCAAAGACATCGTGTTCATCTGAGATTGTACGGGTAAATTTATTTTGTAGCTTTAAAATGTTGGTCTAATGTGCCCTGCTGAAAATTGAAAGCAGTGAACACATCTTTTGCAAGTGCTTTGTGCCACGCTTATCAGAAATCTTATAACAACAGTGCTGTCATTTTGAATGTGTAAACACAGTGGAAAGTGCAATATTAATAAAGAAACATTTCAATTTAAAATTTTCAAGAATACATTATGAAATGCAGTGTGGACTAAATGAGAATATAAATTATATATCAGAATTCATTTGATTTTCGAAATAGTGATTAAAATGAAACAATAAAGTACAAACCTAAATCTAGCAATCACGAATCCATTGTGTTTGCAGAAAGTGTGAGCTGACTCTGACAGTTTCAGTGAAGAATGGAATGTACAGACAGCCTTGAATTCTTTAGTTTTATTTAGTTTCATTTGGCAGTGTCATGGATGTCGTTCATTAATTGTAGTCATCTTAAATCATTGGAACGAGAATTTCTCTCAACCTTCCATGAAGTGTAATGCACCCACTTCGGGGTGTTGGGGGAATGTCTGTATAGCTCAGACTTGTCCAGGATCATGTGCACAGAATCAGACCAGCCCAGGGGTTTCTGGAAAATGAAGTCTGAGCAAAAGGAGCATTTCATCAGGTCTGATTCTGCAGCCACACCCGCCATGCAACTTTCCTTGAAGTCACACACCTTTTTATAAGATTTATTGCCCTACGTTTGGAGACTCCAGAGACCTAGAGAAGCATCCAAACTTGCATGTGTTTGGATGAACTAAACTGTTGAGTTTCTTAAGGACTCAAACTAGAGGAACAGGTTATTTCTGAATTATGGGAAGCTTAGATCTAAATTCAAATGCTTTTAAAGCATTGAGTTATACTGTGTCTGGATAAAAAAAATGCCTGTGATAGTGTCCTTAAAGCCAAATTCCCTCATGATCTTAGCCTTTAATGTTGATTGCCCTTGGGGGGTCATAAAGACACACCATTGGTAAACTAAGGGAAGTCTCCAGAAACACCCAGATTTGCAGAGCCCTCCAGTATGTCCTTGCAGACTTCCGTGGTGACGATGAGCGCTGTCTCTGCTGCCTGTCTCACACGTTCCACAGAGCAGCCTGCGTTATCCCCCCATCTGGCCAAAACCCCTTGCATTGTACTGTGTACAGTCTGGCAGTTTCTGAGGTGACATTTGGAAACAATGTTGATATAATCCAAGAGTCTAGCCAAAGCTCATAGAAATCACTGTATTTTGGGTTCAGCTTGAAACCTTTTTGTGTTTTAGTTTCCAACTTGTAAAATGGAAAAAAATACCACCTTTCTTCCAGATTTGCTTCTATCCTTTTTAGATTGTATGTTTTCTTGGGCAGGTATATTTGTCAAATATTATCTAATATATTAACTGCATAGTACCTATGAAGATTTGAATTCCAGTCTCAATTAGGTCTTTTATACGCAATGGTAATAAAACGTGATTTTCCTAGAGGTAAGCTGTAATGTATTTACAAGCTTTGTGTCTCTGACCTGTTCAGTCAAATACAAAGTTCCAACTCGGACTTGGAGAGTGGCCATAGCCATACTGTGTGATTACTACACCCACTGTGATGTCCTTATCAGCAATCTCTGCTGCAGTTATGTGTACCTGCTTTATTTTTTTAGCTGTCTCTCTGATCTTTCTCCAGGCTTGCAGTTCTGTGACCATTTCTGTTTTTATACCCAAGAGCAAAAGCTAGATAGGAGGAATATGATTAAGGATTTAGCAAAAACCTGTTAGATACTGTGTCATTAAAAGCAAAAAGCACTTCCCATGAATCAGAACATTTATACTATTAAAATGGATAAAAGTACAATAGAATTACTTAACATTTTTAAAAGAACAAAAATGCAGTTCTCTGTAGAGATAATACCATGGGCACCAAAAAAGAGGCATTTTGTCTTGTTAATCACAGATGTTACTATACAAATTCCTATAGCTAATCTAGGTGGTACAAAAATGTATTATAATTATTAAATGCTAAAAGATTTGTTTAAATAACAATAAGGGTCATCTTGCAAGCTGATACCCTCCCACCTCACAGATGAAATAGACAGAGACTGAAGTGTAGAAGCACAGCACTTATTTGCAAAAAAGGTAAATTTTCAAAATGGATTAAACATATAAGACCCCATCAGCATCATGTTCCTCCAGTTTCCTGCTGTGATCTTTCATGGCATTACTCCAGTTTCATTGGGAATCACCTCTGCTGAGATCTTGACCTATTAATTGTGCTATGCTGGCTTTATGCAATTATTAATTAACCAAATCCAAATCTTTCCAGCTTGCCAATATAATGATGTTTCATTCATTATGGCCACACTGATACAATGGAGGTAACAGTCGTCTTATATTTGTACAATAGCTAGGCTTGTTTATGTTGAAAATTAGTAACCTGAATGATCAACCCTTCAAAATTAAGACTAACTACCTAAAATTGTTTTTAATTCAAAATGTTGGCATGTAAATTTAGATATCTCTCACCATTTTTTTCTAAAAATACATTGCCTTAAATCACTTCACCAGTCTGTCAAATGAAGGACTATACTACTTATCTTTTTTCAGCCTAAGCATAATTTGGGAGGCTTGACTAACACTCCACATTGTTCTTTGTATGACAGGTTTTTATTAGAGGTAAAAGCCCGAAGAAAGAGTTAAGGTGAAACTCTGAATGATTGAAAAAGCACCTTGATGTGGAAAGGACTGTAAATAAAGTGAGGGCATAAATGAACTTACTCTCATTCCAGCCTTTTAGCTGCAAGGGGCCTCGAGCATACCACATGCTTTTTCACTTTTAGAGGCCCTCTACGTAATGCAAATTAAAACCAGGGCATGCCTTTTCTTAGAACCTCCGCCAGGCACTTTATTTTCATAGCTGTCAACTTCAAAATTCTGCTTTCCTCTTACTGATGTTTTGATGGAGGTGGAAGAAAAGAGTGTGCAAGTGAACTCTGATTACTTCAGTGAAAAGTGTTAGTCATTTGGACCATTTTCTTTCTGTCCTGCAGGTTCCTGGCTGACCCTTTTACATGGAGGTGGGGGTGGGGAACAACATCAGTCTAGACAGAAGAGGCCAACAGCTAGTTGTCCACTCAGGTTTCAGATTATAAATGAATAGTGTTCAATTTCTCACAGATGTTTGGCAGCCACTGTACTTTCCCTCTAATCACAAGCAGGATTTCTTCTGCCTGAAGAATGCAGTGACCAATAGACATACATAGACTCATACAATAAGGATTCCATCTGCTGTGGTTTAGATTTATCAACTGGAAAACAGTAAGTTTTTAAAAGTGAGATCACTAGGATTATAGTTTTACTAAATATATTAAATTATTCAGACCTGGCACATATTCCCTTAAAGTTTGGGGAGTTGAATGTTTGTTTCATGTAGAATGGTATTTGTCAGTAGATCTGGTCCAGGGATTAATTTAGTCCTTTAAATCTAAACTCAGACTGTATCTGTAAAGGCTCTTCAAGGATTAGGAAAAACATAAAGTTAAAAACTTTATGTATGCCCAGCCTACAAATAAAGGAGCGTTTGGTTTTCCCCATGCCACCTAATTTAAAAAATGGTGATCTAAAAACTGAGGCATTAAATACAACACTCTAAATTTCTCTTCGGACACAGAGCTTCCCAGTTGCCAATTACCATGTCAAATCACCAAAACTTTTGTAACTCAAGTTTAAAAGCACATCTTTTTCCCCCTGTCTTTAAGAAGAATCTAACTTAACAGCTAGGTGCTTAAAGGCTTTGTTCTAGTCTGAACACAGGCAAAAGTCCAGGTTGTCTTCTCACAAGTTATAAACCAAAAATAAATTCACTTAATGTTAACTGAAGTGAAAAAAGAAAAGATGGTACGGGTTGAATGTATTTTGCTAAGTGTCAAAATGTCACAGAATTTGCACATTAGCATGGTCAACAAAAAATGATGCAAGAGTGATGACAGTAAAAGCAGTTCAGTAGCAAACAGGACAGTATATAAAGAAAATATTACATAGTAAGCCTGGGATAAAGAAGTTTTAATCTCTGTGCAACCACAAGCTGATACTCCTCTGTTGCTGAATATCCCAATGGCTCGTTGTAGTTACTCATTTAGTTTATATTTCAAAATATATGAGAAAATTATGAGAAGCATGCAACTTACTGTAAAGTTATCCCAAATGGTAAAGAACCCAACCATCAGTACCCCACTGTGACCCTTAACAGGGGTTCTAAGAGATATATTGGTCAAAACAAACAAACATTGTGCTTTAAAAAGGAAACAGAAAATGCAGGCTGAGTAGCAGGAAGAACTTTGTTACAGAGAGACCTATTAGACTGTGAAATTATAGAATCATAGAATCACCTAGGTTGAAAGGGACCTTNTGAAATAGTCTCCCAGAGTAAGCACTGGAAACAAAATCATTTGGAATATTTAGAAAGTGACAAACAAAGTCTATTGGAAACAGAGGAAGGGGACCATCATGCCTTCCAGAGCAAATGACCACTTCTTAAATTATCAGGGTTTATTACTTTATACAGGAGACATCACAGTATGTATAGCTTCTAGATACTATAACAATTCAAATAACATAAAAATAATACTGTCTCACTAACACTTGGAAATGAAAACTACTGTGAGATACTCAAAGAAACTCAAAAAGCTGCTATTCACAGTCGAGAGTACATACAGGGTAAGAACAGGGCAATAAGGCATAAAAAAAAGGAACTGTCTTAACCTAACTTCTGTCTATCCCTCATTGTTTGAAAATGTTTGCTAGTAACAGAAAAGAGAGATTGATTTAAAGGAGGGTGATTGTGTTACTTTGACTTTTTGAAATTTTAGAGGATATTCTGAAAGGACAGAAATACTTGAGGAGGATGTGGGTGAGTGGATGCAAAGGACTGGTTGGAATTGGACGAATACTTAAAAAAAAATCCCAGCACTTACCAAATCAATTTTCCATACTTACCTACTATATTGGTGTCAAAATAACATCCTGTGAAGTGACAACACAGAGGAGAAAAACAAAAACAAAAAAATGCCTCCTAATGCTGTTAGATCAAGAGTCAGTTTCAAACATACAGTGATGTTCATTCATCTTCTGTAATCTCTCTATTTACTGTATGTTATATTGAAGTTGCCAAGTATAAAAGCGAGGGTGAAGAACTACCTAGGTAAAATTTTACTGTAAAGTCAAAACAACAAGAAATATACAGCTTTAGGTATGTAAGTTTGATTCTTTAAAGGATGTCTTTCCAGTTCTAATAGAAAATTACAAGCTCTCTATAAATATCAGATTATAATAATTATCATAATAATCAATATAGACATAAATTGATGTATCTTCTTTAAAATTATAAAATTTCCAAAGAAATACTCTGATGCTCTAGAAAATTATATAGATTTTTTAGACAAGTAATGTTTCTGTAGAATATCTTTCTATTTCTGTAGAACCTGTGGGGTTTTAGGTCTTTTCCCCAAAGATACAACTTTAGCTGCTATCTACAAGAGAAGCAAAGATTTTATTCAGTACTATTTTGGGTTTATTCCTTAATGGACCATTTTGGGGAAATTTTCTGTTCCGTTTGAAAGTTACAGATCTCTTTGTAGTAAAAATTTCGTTGGATTATTATCATTGCTTCTTACTGAATTTTCTCCGCTCTGAGAAACTAAGGCACATAGGTCAACAGAACTTTCTTAAGGCTGATTGACTGATCCAGGCAGGACTGGAAATATGAAATTCCTGGCTTTTGCTACTGTACCCAGACCAGTAGACCACATATTTTTATGTCATGTAAAATTAAACCAAATTACTTTGCAAGATTTCTTAATGTGTTTCTTCTCTTACCCTGTTTGCATTGCTTTTTGCTGTGGGAAAGATACAAGATTTAAATTTTAGAGTTTAAAATCAGCTTTTAGTGAATCTGAAAACTAAAATCTTTTGCAGAATAATACTACTAATACCCCCAATATTCAGATTACTGCCAGATCAATCAGCATTTCAGCATGGGATGATATTGTTTTCTTCTGGCAGTAAGTAGCCCACATTATGACTTCACCTCTTAAATTTCCTCAAGAGGTTGGTTTTCACTAGAAGTGCAGTTTTTCCAGGCCATATTCAACTTAACCGTATCATAATTCAGGAATTTAATTTGTTCCATATTCTTGCGACTGCCGCTCTTAGCAGTTGAATGGATGGTACTATTTTTTTGAAGCTTGGGAGCACAGAATTTGTTTGCTTAGGCTTTTATAGAATTTTAGAAAAAAACCCCAACCAAATAATGAATTGCCTTCTATATAAGTACTTACGTATATGTGCATAAGTACATACATATATGTATATAAGTACTTATATATGTGTGTGTATTTTTTCTTCAAAAGTAACATGGTTAATGTTTTATATTGTTTATATTACCACTCAGAAACTGCCCCTAAGGAAAAGCCATTGCATGAAAATAATTTCTTGTGTAAGAGGGCATAGGCAGCCTATTCCACCCTTCCCATAATAGTTTTCTGGGCAGGAAACATGTCACTGATTTTGTAAGACAGTCATAGATACGGCCAGAGATACTCTGCGATATCTCAATATTTGTTGGAGCAGGGATGGTGAGTAACCACAAAGGATACAATGGTGGTTCTAGTACAGGCTCATATGGAAAGCATCTGAAGTGCTGTGCATACTCTGTGCTTTGATCAAAATGCAGCTAAGAAAGAATGCAGGGGATGGCTGGAGGTGGACATGAAGGAAAGTTAAGCATCTGGGGAGAGGAAAAGAGGAGCAGAAGACTGGAAAATGATGAGAACAAGGAGGCTGGAGTACAAAAATTCAGGAGAACTTAGAGGAGAAAGGGGGGAATGTACCAAGAGGGATGTAGGAGGGGCTGGAGAGGGACCTTGGGGTTGTTCCTCCTGAGGAAGATGTATAGTAAGCTGCACAAAGCAGCTGCCAAGTTGGGCTCATGTCTCAGGGTGGGCGGCCAGCACCAACAAATGGCTTCAGCAACTGAAACAGAGAGTTGCAAAGGAGCAAGGCAGTGAAAAAGCCCCGTTGTATCACTCTTGCGTTCCAGGCTGATGAACTGTGATGCAATGATGGACTGTGGCATGCCCACGTGAAGAGAGATCACTCCTTGGTGAAATACATCCATTTCTGGAGAGCAAACATGAAATTCAGGTTGCATTAAGTGCTGCAGAAGGTGTTTTTGGCAAATAAATGAGAATGCTACATCAGAAAGAGGCTAATTATATTAGAAGACTGTCTCACTAATTAAATGTGTCTCAAACAGATACAAAAAAAGCTATGTGAATTAATATAAATAATATTAACTGATGGTGGTCTTTTTTATTTAAAGCAATATGTAGCAGTTCAGGACTGATTCTTCCTTTCAAGTCCAGGAGGATGTGATACTGTTTATCTTGTAACAACAGCTGCTGCCTTTGTGCTTGTGTTCAGGAAATAGATAACTTTAATGATTCACGCCTCTTAATATTTATATACAAGAGCTGTATCAAGCTCCCTGGAGCTGCTGCCCTCACTCACGTGTTGGGCTGAAGTCCAATATGAGATGCAAGAGTGTGTATGATAAATACTGAAGATTCTGTTAAGTCCCAAATTATTCTTCCTGCTGTGGGGATGAAGTCGGAAGGGAAAGAGCTTTCCCACTATGCCACAAAAGCACGGAATCACTTTTGGCTGCAGCCCTAGACATTCTCTTTCATAGGAGAGGTACAGTGCAGGATTAAATGAGGTCATGCTTTCATCTCCCTCCGACCTGTGTCATTTTGGTGTGCAAAGAACTGATGAGAATGCAGTTCTGTATCAAAAGTGTGTAATGGGGAAGAGGAGGGAAGAGTGGACTAATGAGGGAGAGGCAGGAGGAGAGTTTAGGACCCTTACCACCTCCCTCACGAGGGGAGTTCACAGGGGTTCACAGTCGGGTAGTCTTCTGAGAAGTAGTTTGCTTCACGGTTCTCTTGCAATTGTCCTTATAGCAGTAGATTATTGGAGGTGCAGTGGCTGAGAATTTGAGTAGCTCAAATGCAAACCTGTCTCTTAGTTTGATTTTCTATTGCTTACATTAATTTTCCAGCTACATTTTATGAATGAAGCTTGTCGCCTCCCATTTGTTGCTTCTACACAGGACGGGAAAGCAAATTTATTACTTTTCAAGATGGGATGGCAGAAGTCCAAGCATATCTAACAGAGGAAGGAAGCAATCTTATCAGCCTTTCTGGCCCATTGATAAAACCATAGAAGGAAATCATTCAGCTTGAAATGAGGAAAAGGAAGTCTTAGATAAAATTTAGAAGTTGCCTGGGGAGTTTTCATATCACGTCAATGAAAAAGTCACATACAATTAATGAAGCATTCTAGTCTGTATGAAGTGCTTTATTTGTGATATCAATGCAGAATTATTTACGGTTTTTGACAAGCTTCTCTACAGTGGATCAGTTGATATTTTTCTGGCCGGTCTACTTGGTCATGTACCTTTTATCTAAGCTCTTCTTTATGGAAAAAACCCACAGCAGCCATCCTGAAACATGTTTTTTTGCTCCATTATTGCACAAAATAGACATATCCAGTGCCTCATGTTTTTTCTGTTACACTGTGATTGCTGTGATAATGGAAAACAAACCATCTCAATTTAATTAGTTGGGTCTAGCACTACTGGGATTGTTACAGTATCTCAAAAAAGTTGGGGAAAAAAGGGACTGACGTTGTTTCTTTAGGTCTATAGTCTGCAATAATTTGAGGTACAAGGAAGTTAATTTCAGATTAAAGCTTGAGATAAAGAGCAAAATACACACTCAGTCAAAACCAAAACATCATGGTATTTCAATCATATGGGTAGTTAGGATTATAGCATGGGTTGTTTGATAAACAGATGTTATTCTTTAGATCCAAAGATCCTGGTTAATGCTGAATACCTGTATTTTCCTTCTAAATTACTTATAATTAAGGGGTCCGGTATTTAGACTTATTTTACAATAGTAGTATAAGAATAAAATTAACATAAAATATGGTCCACAAAGGCAGGACTTTCAATATATGGGTTGTATTTTTTAAATGAAATTCTTATGTTTAAACTTAGGTAAGAAACTTGAACTTTTGAGCAAGCCCTTTTGGATGCAGTATGTTCCTTTATGACTGCTGAGATGATCAAGCGATTTGAGTAGGCAGATAAAGCTGGATTATGTAAATTGTGAGTCTATGCATGCTTAAAATACACAGAAAGCAGTAATCAACAACACTGTACTCAATTTAGTGTATCTTGAGAGTAAAACACTTGTTTATTGGCTTTCTGTGAAAGCCAGAAGCATATTCTTGCCAAACTCTCTCTCTTGCAAACTTGGTCATCTATCAAACATTGCTTTGTTATTCCGGAAGATCTGGTATTTTAAATTTTATTTGATCGTACTTTATCCATAGTTGTATTTTCAGTCTTATAATAGGTGGCAACTGCCGTTACCATTATGGGCAGTAAGTTTGAAGTATAATTTCTTTTTAGGAATTTAAAATGTTTTTCTCTGAAGAAATTAGCAGATTGTCTACATGGATCTAGTAGTAAGTATATGGGATAGTGAACTGTATGAGACACTTTCCCTCTTGGAATTGATACTCTGATGGGCACCTGAAAAATGCTCCAGACAGCAGAAAATGTGCTGCTTTCCTACTTAGGGTTTTTCTGTTCTAATCAGGCTAAAATAGAATTCTGGCTGTTCTACTTCCTTTATTGTTTACTCGTGTTAAAGCTTCTTGTTTTGTTATCATGGACCCCACTATGTGGTTGTCAAGCCTGATTTATCACAGCTCTGTTCACCATGACCTTTAAAGTACAGCATGTTACTGCAGCAGTTTTCCAGTAACAGAGAATGAATCAGTTGACATAGCCATGGCCTTTTACAACTTGCAGAATTTATGGGGTCATAGGCTCTTTTTGTACAGTTAGGCTGTAGGTCAGTAATACGTGAGCTAAGTCAAACCTCAGAATGTCTCTCTCCCATCCTGCTCCTGTTACAGCATGAAGGACCCTTTATATACGGCAGAGATAGAAGTATATTGTTGAGCATCCACCAAAACAAAACTAAAACCGTAAGTTCTTACAGAATCAGCAGAACAGTTGTTTTCCATCTGTCAAAATGTGATAGTCCTGGTTGCTGGTCATTTTTCAGGCAAAAGAGGTAGAAATCAAAATATTCAGTCATCCCCTGCAAGTCTCCAGTGAAGTCAAAACAAGCTCTATCAGAATGACAGATGCTACAGACCTTGGTCCAGTCAAGTCATTTCTTCTGCTCTTAACAAGCTGCTACAAAGCATTTATAACTTTTTTTTTGGCAAATACTCAGACTGCCCCCACTTCTGGTTGTCTGTAATTTAGGGCAGGACTCTAAAATAGAACGGGGACACATCTGGGCAGCCTCCAAACAAGCTCAAATATATAATAGATGGTGTAGAAAAGATCTTTAAATTGTTTATAGGTGTAACATTTTGTCATATACATACATACATATATATATATATATATGCCCTAATTATTCAGCTTAAATACTGAACAAGCTATGTCTTTAAAAAGAAGGGATTTTTCAAAGTACTTTTTTTTAAGCCAAAATACAACACTAATTGCTTGCTGAATTTCTGATGATATAACTTACCCTAGACTGAAAAAAAGGGATGAACTATATATAACATGGAATTCCTGGTCATGCTAGTTCAGTTCACAGGAGCATCTAGTTGTGTTCCAAGTATGTTTCCATGTTTTCATAATAGAGAGTGATAAACAAATGGTGTAGAGAGCAAGACTTCCATATTAGTGCAGTTGCCTGAAACCCTTAGAAATTGGTGGATTGGAAGCTATTAAAATACAGTTGCTCTCTGTGTTTTATTTAGATTCTGGATCATTCCTTAAAATGAGATGACTTGTTTCACTTGTAACTAATACTGATGTTTATCTGGAGTCATTTCATTGACAGTTACCCAGAGAGAGGTTAGAAGAGACCCATTCTATGCATAGCAAAATCAACATAGCATCTCTTTATCTCCTGGGAATACTTAGCCTCCAGAATGCTTATCCAAAAGTGTAGAAGCCCCTCTTTTGAGTTTCTTTAATTCCTCTGTGCACAGCCTATTCCAGCTGTGCTGTTTTTTCAGGCTCAATACAAAAAGGTAATTCGGACACATGTAGCACAGGTTTTAGTCTTCAATTAGGTCAATTTACAATTAAATCTGACAGTAAGAAATAGGTTAATTGCTTTAGACCCAATTTAACAAGACTTAGCCCCTGTATAAAACCACTTCTCTCGTAGAAAAAAAATAACATGTTTTTATCTAGGTAAAGGAGGAGGGAAACTTGCCCTTATTTTTAATATCACAATAAGAAAACTTTTATTTTTAATCTTTATAAGGAGACATTCAAATATTCAGGTACTAAATAGTCAATATAAATCCTAGGTCAAACCTGACAACGTATAATCTTTTACAGCTAACAGAAGACTTCTTTCTGAACCGTTCTTAGGAGCAGCCCGGGTGACCTGTGGAAAAGACAACAGTCTTAAAGTCTTTTGCTCTCTTTCAAAGATTGCCATTTTGAAAAAAAACACATTTATTTCACATTTTACTTGAGCTCACACAGTCTCACTAATGTTCTA
>VXBO01008608.1:294530-318840 GCA_013400135.1 Rhinoptilus africanus
ACAGTCTCACTAATGTTCTAGTCATGAGTAGAACCAAGGATTGACCTGCTGTCTGCTTCTCTGCACTTTTTGTCTGACTGGGGAATGAGAAGAAGGATTATGGCAGATAGTTCTCCCAAGAATGTGGCTAAGCCACTGTTGGTCTCATTGTACCAACTCCACAACAGTTTGTGCTTTGTGCAATATGATTTTCATTTGGACTTTGACTCTTGGTAATCAAGTATGACCAATAACACGCCCAAAAACATGTTGTATAGGCAATTGAATCTTTCATATAAACCTTAAAGTGATTTTAACTATATATATAAAAAAGAAACAAAAAAACCCCACCACATCTTCATAATCCTGATAATTTCCTGTTGGACTTCATCTCACTGTTAACTATCTCAGTTGTTTATAGAGCCTGCTTGACTTGTTGGTTTCATTTGAGAGGAACCTATGCAGTCGTTATATGTTGCTAACTGAAATAAAAGGAAGAGGAAAAATGCAAACATTTACTATATCTTCTTGTGGACTTGCACATAAGAAGTTTTATAATAGATGTTTCCCAATTTATTGCTTCCCTACAATCATTACTGGAATAGCTCTGCCAAAACATTGATGGGACATATAAAGTATTTGCAGCTTCAAGAGCTAAAGGGTCATGTTCTTCTGGCTGGTTATGTATCTGTTATACAGGAGAATGCGGCTCTCTTCTCTGAGAAAGCAAAAGCTTTGTTTCCCATCCAAGACTGTATCTAGGTACCAGAAGACATTTGTAATAACATATAAAATTAAGACCATATAAAAAAGGAAGAAGAATGAGAAAAGGTTGATGGGGGAAAGTAAAGGGTACTTTGGTTCCTCTGGCATGGAATTACATGTCTGGACTTTATCTAGCAAGCAGGTTTGACATTTATACTGTGTTTATCTCAGTGTGGCATCAGAGATCTGGATTTCTGTCTGTGTGACTATAGGAAAGTCACTTTGGCCCTCTGTGCCTCCATTTCCACCATAACCTCTTATTTGTCTTCATTTAGAATTTAAGTTCTGTGGGGTTGGAAACTGGTCATTTGTACGCCTGAGGCATAAATCTCAGATGCAGCCTCTGCATATTGCTGAAATACAAACATTACTATTTCTGTTGTGACTCTAAAGGAGCCATTTGATCTCTTTGTCTTTATTTTGTCAACTTTAAAATGGGTCAGTAACTCACAAGTAGGTTATGAGGATTAACTGCTTAATGCTAATGAAATATTTTTAGTTTCTCAGAAACCTTTTAAGGACAGCAAAATACTGTTGAGGAAATGACAAATGCATTCCATCTGTTTTTCATTGATTCACATAAGCTATATGATTGACTTTAAAAAAGGTGCTTTTGATCGCTCACATAGAATAGTCCATCTCATGGCAGAAGTTTGTTAAGTGCTATAGCTGGCTTTTTACAGCTTTGTGCAAGGAAAGTGGAAGGAGGAAGGAACTGCGTGTAAGTTTGCTTCAAGAATAGCAGGAATTTTAGTGATTTCCTCTGTCAAGTCTGAGGGTCCTCTTCTACCATTCAGGAGTGACGCTGTGTAAACAGCAGCAGAGCAACCTCGAAAGAGTAGTGAGCTCTCTAAGAATTGAAACCAAACTAGTGTCTGACTTTTTTCAAAGTATACTGGAGAAGCATACCAGAAGCCTTTTCAAATTTCAACTAACAAAACGAAACAGCAGTTCATCTCAAAATCTGACTCATTTTAGCAATGCGAGGTATTGAGAGCTGGGCGAGGAGTCTAGTGGTAATACCACCACGTATTCACAAGGAGCCGTTCAGTCTTTTATTCTCCCAAGTAACCAAAAATTAGGGAACCTTTCTGTATACGGTGTAAGGAACACAGAGAATTTCAGCACAGGAAATTATATGGAGAGGCCAATATGAAAGGGTCAGAAAAGCCCGTTTTTCCCAGTAATCCACGAAATAAAAAGTGAGAGAATAAAAGGAGAACCTGCAAGCCTTTAACACAGATGTGGGAGGATGGAGGATAAAAATGCTTTTTTCCAAAACGTATTTCCTAGGGAGTGGTAATAAGCTCTAACTGTGGATAGAAAGCTTCTTCAGAGATGTTGGTGAATGGCTAGGTGACTTAGTTGATAGTGGGAGTGTAGAAGTAAGAGAACAGATAGATAGTTTTTAATTTAAAAAATTTTAATTTTCATAGTTTGACAAGATTTAAGATCTGGCTGGAAAGATCCTATTTTTGTTATGGAAATTCCTTAGCAATTCATATGGCTCTGTTGACTTCAGGTATGTATATATTAGAAACAATACCTTTTCAGTGATAGAATGCTCCATAAAGGCTTTTTAAGTCAGAAGTATTCCATATTTGTTTCCAATTTGCATGGCAACAGGGAACTATGACGATATATTTGTATTTGCATGCAAATACTTATATGTGCATACAGGGAATTCAGAAATACAATAACCCTGGAGGGATGCTGAATATCTTCAGACTGAAGGAGAGAGACAGGCCTGATAACTGAAGAAACAGTTCATTTTACTCTGTGCAGGCAGGCAGGAAAGGGAGTGCAGCATAAGCAAGACATTTCATTTGTGGTTGAATCCACAGATGAGCTATTGTAGAAAGTATTCTCCAAAACATGCTTACATGAGAGATGGGGCACGTGGTACTGATTAGATTTAGTACCAGCAGGGCAGTTTTATTACACAGAAACATTACAGTTTGAACGCTCCAATCGTGTTTCAGTGTCAGAAGGCTGTCCCTTTAGTGTTACAGTTGCCTTGGTGGGGATTAATGGAGCTCTGCACCTTCTCAGAAAATGCTCAGCACCTTTTGGCTTTGGCCAATGATATAGCTGGAAAGAGTCAAAGCTAGGGACAGTGTTTTCTTTTAATAGTCAAACATGCTGGAAAACAAAGGAGAAAGCATGCTTCACATTCCACTGAAGTCCGTGGTTTCTGTCTCTTTTAGCACTTTAGATCACTTCCAGTCGCCTTTGGCAGGAAAGGAAGAGCCTGTGTTTGGGTCTGCATTGTCTGCTTTCATACATGGGTGCTGAGCTCACACCTACCAGCCAGGGAGTGATGCACCCCTTCTCTTACCCTGCTGTTTCTGCCGGGTCCAGTCACTTAAATGCCTTCTTGCCTATTAGTTAATAGATTAGCAATAAGAAATAAGATATTACAAAAAAAAAAGGAACGGCATTTTTTACATTTGGTCTTCTCCTGGCATGCCACTGATTTGATTTACTCTCTCTTTATCTAGATGATACCTAGAAGTTTAGTCAGTGTCACGTTTAGTTGGATTTATTTAGATACATTAGATCTATAAAACCACAATTTTGAGCATTCATTTATCTGAAAATGTCAGTAATTAAGTATGAGCCTGAGAAACACAATACCCAGAGGTTGTACTGTATTGCTATTCTGAGAGATCTTCTGAGCCTTGATTAAACAACCATTCTGAAAAATGTTGAGTGCCATTCTTTGGAATTATTTTTCTGCTAGAAATAGGTATACACAGCAAATCAAAATTATTTTAGAATTAGTTTAACCAAATTAAGAAGGTTAAGAAAATATATTAGTATGTGTTGGATTTAACACTTAGAACATTTCAGCCTTTATTTGTCTGTTTTCTGCTTTTTACCTTCTCTCTTTTTTCTAGACTAACAATCAATGGAAGGCTAAATTTCCAGGTGTAGTCTTTGTTTCAATGACTGTTTTTCCAAACCAAGGAGAATGGGAACAATAGTAAAAACACAATAATAAAAACCACAGAAGACTCTCCACTCAGCATAGAATTATTCCTCCAGTGTCAGTAATTCCTGGTTGGGTTCATGGGGATGAATGAACGAATCTCTTAACTAATTTAATTTTTTGATATAATTCCTCTTTCAGATTTCTCTTTATCCTTAAACTATGGCTTGTGAGAGCATTCTGCATGATAGACAGTACCAAATCAGCATTTCATATATAACATTTTAGTTGTTTTCTAATTGTTTGGGTTTACATATGGATTTAATTTGTTCATCTAACAAAAGTCAGGGTAACATGAACACATATGATTTAGCAAATATGCAAGATTGTATTACAAAAAAAGCACAACTAATGTGCCTGCTAGAAGGAAGTGCCAGGGGCCCTCACAACCTGAATTGTTAATTACTTTCCTCTTCAGCTGCCATAAAGAACTCATTAAATGCTGAATTATTTCCCTAAACAATGAGTAGCACTCTTTGGCCTATGTGCTTATTTATTAAGAATTACAACTTCCTTAATTGATACATAGATTCAAAGGAAAAGGAAATCCAACAGTGAAGTTATTTTTGAATCAGTTGTGGTCAAGGAAAACATTAAAAATATTCTTTAATGATGAAAACACGATTTAGTTTTCAGGCTCAAAATCTAAAAAGCAGCAATATGAAACTTTTCCAATAGTCCTCACATTTTATTTCACCCTTAGGCTGAGGACATAAGAAATGTCAGCTTAAAGTTCTAAATGTTGCTACTTTAAGTTCTAGAAGTTGCTGCTTCAAGTTCTAAATGCTTTATAACAGGAGAGTTGAGTTTCACCTCTTCCTCAATGTGCATGAAAGCACTGCCTGAACAGCATTATAGTATGCAAAAGTGCTTGTGTTTGTGAATGAGGAGAAATTTGAAAAGACATTATTTGGGAAAGGTGGAGTGAAGATGGCATTACAGGAACCATTTCAAAAGATAAAATATAGTAGATGTGTTTGGGGAAAGCACAGAAACACTTAAGTCTAAGAAGTTAAACACACAGAAAAATAAAGTAGAAAAAAAAAGTAACCAAAACAAAATAGGAGAACTTTTTAAATAGTTGCATTAAAATATTTGCTGTGAAAGTGTACACCTGGAGTGTCTAAAGAAGAGCACATCCTGACAGCGTAACAATTTAAACTCATTGAGGGTTTGGAGGTGCAAAGCTGATGTAAACTCAATGGGTCTGTCCCACATTGTGCAGACATATTTGTGTTCCACAAAAGGCAATGGGAATTGAAAGTTCTCAGTATTTTACAAAATCAAACCTTGGGAAGTCCAAGAGAAACAATGCATGCTGGGGAAAAAAAAAACCCAAGTGTTGATAGTAAAAAGGTAGAGAAGCACAGTACTGTGATAAAAAGTGATGTGATGCTGCCTCCTGAGCACAGCTGAAGGCAGCTGGAGGATGGTGGGAGGGCTTTATCAAGGCTCACTGTAGAGAGGGAGGGCAAATGTCATGAAAGGCCTGTAAGACAAAATATCCGCAATGTGAAGAGCTGAGCAAAGGCTGACATGTAGCTCAAGGCCACAGGAATGAGGTGAATAACACACATGAATGAATGTTAAGTTTTGTAACAACTGGGCAAGCTGGGGTCAGGTAACAGACAGCGCAGATCATAGGATGGCCTTAGACTCCACAGGCTTCCGCAGAAATCAGTGGCAACATTATTAATAGCATGACATCACATAATGAACTTCAGTAACACCCCTGCTTGAGGTGCTCCTCGGTTGGTAATGTTCTGGGGTTTGTCAGGGTAGATCATTTACAACCCCAAACAGCACGAGCTGACAGGAACTGCTAAATGGTGGTTACTGGTTGTGGCAGAACTTCTCTATGTTATACTAGCAAATGTGCATTCACTTACCATGCAGAAAAGTTTATTAAAGGGCAAAATAACAAACCATGTGATGATCAACGTCATTATTTCATACTAGCCCTGTCTCTGGCCACACCTCTGTTTTCCCTGGTCACACCGATTTTCTGAGTGTTGCTCTTGGGAAGTACAAAGACTGAATGCTTTGCTCACACAACAACAGAGTGCTCAGGACACTGTTACTATTTTGATTTTTACTGCAGTACTTTTATAAGTACATTCGGTAACTTCGGACATATTTTCTCAGAGAATGTACAGCACAATCTGGGCCTGATTTTCATGAGCCTTCATTGCTAGTAGGCAATAGCATATGGTAGATTCATCTGACATGTTGTTATATTTTCCTATACTAACCTTTTTGGGGAGGAAAAAATAAATAACTGTTTGACACACACACAAGGAATGTTGGTCTGTAACCCAGGTCAATGTAAGCCTCTTGGTTTTATTGCTGGCATTGTCATTAACAGCATTCTGTGCTGGTTATCTGGTCAGATGAATTCTTTTTCTGCTATTTCAAGACGTTCCAGTACATTAAGCTTAAAGTTGTCATTGATGTGTATGCAGTTTATAAAATAATGTTACCATTACCTCACCATTTCACTTTGCAATAAGATATCCTCCCTCCCAGCGTTCTGCCCTGCAGTATGACAATGTCTTGTACTCCTCCCAGTGACTTGCCCGCAGCAAAATCTATGACTGTGGTTTTCATAGTAATTGAATTACTATGCTGAAACAGTTGTTGCCGATTTCTTCACATTTCTGCTGAGGCTTAGTCTGAAAGGTCATTTGGTGTTAGGTGCTGTCTGACATAGAGCAACTGAATCTGTACACAGTAGTTTGCTATCTGCTTCATTTCAAAAGCACCCTAAAAAACCATTGCTCTCTTTACAGCCTGGGCCTCTAGCAAAATTTTGTCCCATACTGGTGATTCCAGGAGCCAGATTCTGTCCTAGAAACACTGCCGAGGGCTGGAGCGTGGAAGCTTCCTCTTGCTGATGTTGACAACACCAAGATCATGTTGCTTGTTGCAGCTCCTCCCCCTGTTCCTATTTACTTTTATGCTTTCCATGTATTCCAACAGTGGGAGCTCTTAACACATCCCCAGTCATCCATGTGCCCAGGCATGGATGATCTTTTTTACCTTCCCTAATTCTCATACTGCAGTCATCACTGAAGCCAGGAGCGTGGTCGGGCACGGGTGTACTACAGCATCACCGTACCAACCTGCTGTCCTCAATTCCAGAGGTTAAGAGCTCAAGCACAATCTCTCCTCTGCCAGCTGGATAGCGCAACCATTTCATAGTTTTTTTCCTCCTGAAGATTATCTGGTTTATTGTCACGTGGACACATCTGACACGGTGAATCTTTGGAACAATCATTTTCATTTTGAACATGGCAGTGCTGCGTATTCTGATCAAACCCAACAGCAGCCAGCAGGCAGCCATCGCCTGCTGGGGGTCCGTACGGCTAAAAACCCTCGTCTGTCTCCTAACACTTTGTAACCAAGTGGTTTGGCTCCTGGGATGTACCTTTGGGAAACTGTGGCAGAGGTACTAGCAAAGACATGTAGAAAAAAAGGAAGAAATGTAAATGAAATTGAGAAATACATGTGAATGAAAGGGGGGGTGAGGTGCTGAAAAGAAGAGAGGGGGTTCAGTCATGAAATTTCCATGAGGAGGCAGGCTGAGGACATGGCACAGAAAGAACACCAAAGCTAAAGAAGAAAGTGAAAAGAATCAACACAGAGATGTAAAAGCCAGGTCTGACAGACAGACTATTCAGACAAGTAAAGAACAGGCAGAAGCAGATTACATTTCATTTTATGTACTCCGCTGCTGAGAGGTCTTTGCAGAGTGGAGAAGCTTGTGTGCATACGTGGTGTGCTGGGTAACTGCTGGGAGGGTTCCCTCTTGGAGCAGCGTGAAAAGGCTGTACCTCCTTTTTTGTATCACTTTCATCGGGAAAGAAATCTATGTTTCTATTCCAAAAGCGCCTCAAGAATTAAAATACCATGAGGTAAGTAGGAGCAATTGTGAGATGAGAGACAAATACCTGGGCAAGTCCCTTTGCAAATCACTGGTGAAGACATAGAAAGCAGGCTGGTCCTCATCATTAGTGTTACCATCTTCCTTCCAAGTTCATCATGAAACTTACTCATTGTACAGAGGCTACTAACTTTAATCCTCATTAGGGAATACATAAAAATAGACTGTACTCTAGGAGCTAGATTCCCAACTCTGTGAATACTTACTTTGATTTCAGCATTTGCAGCAATGTAACTGCTCAGAATGTTTTCTCTCTTCCTGTGTCCAAATTATTTTGGCTATGTAAGCTTCCATGTTTGGACTTATAAATACAAAGGCGTATTTTATTAGGGGATGCAAATTAAAATTTTCTCCTGTTACACACGCCTGTTTCAAGGCACTCACACCCTCTCATCTGTTAGGAAGCAGCCACATTGCCTTAGTTTTCAGGGACTGGATGTGCAAATAAGAGATAGGTGTCAGTGTATTTGGAATAGCTGCCAGTGTTGTGACGAGTAAACCTGTGCCATTCTGGGGCCCCCGCAATAAGAGTTGTCACCTGTTGCAGAGAGGTCATGCCAGTCTGAGGATGCAGATACAGGCTTAATTTCAAAACATGGCAAATTTATTAGTATTCAAAGGTTTATGTTATTTTGCAGCACCTTTTTGCAGATAGAATTTTCCCCAAATAGCCTAGCCTTATGTCCATGACTTTAGTCTAAGACACATTAAAAAAGCAGTATATAGACTTGGGACTATGTGTTGAAAACTTAACTACAGTTATTTATTTTGAAGTATCATCATCACATCACCACGAGTAATCCACCTGGTTTTTTACCAGACTAGTGAATTCTTTTTTAATAAAATAGGTGGAGGGAGGGAGGCAGTCAGCAGAATCTATTTCTCATGTAATTCCTTTTCAGAGCTTGACAGTTATGTCTACATCCTCAAACATTAGGCAGGAAGATAGAACTGTTGTTCATGTTAATAAATTACATTTTGTCTACAAAATTCCATTCGCAAAGTAGTAGACATTACATGCACCTACCTTAAGCCTAAAATCCTTAATCATGTAATTTGTTTTAAATTGTCCATTAGAACATCCACAGTGGTACACCAGTGTAACTCAGTTGACTTTGTGTCTATCACTGCAAAATTCACAGAAATTTATCTGGAAGCTAACATAGTCCATGTCAGACTCTTTTAAAGCTTATTGCCATTTCATACAAGCATCTAATTGCTGTAAAGAATCCCAGCAAGCTGCTACAAGAAAACAATTTCAAGTAACCTGAGAGAATCGACAAAACATTGCTCTTTCTAGGATCTTGTCCTGTGAACCTTCTTCCATGTAAACCAGCATGTTATCATTATAGTCCAAGTCTTCACTGGCATGTAAGTGAAGATAAAATTTCTCATTGCCTGCTTTAGGATGCTGTGCTATTTCTGACCTGTATGTGTATGTTCTCAGAAGTCAGACAGATTTGTAAAGCAATTGACACTGAGATTTTTCACAGGTGTGATTTTTCACAGATGGTACCTACATGCAGGTGGATGGCTCCAGGAGACCTCTGTAGTCAGAGGAGACTCTGCCATTACAGAAATGGAATTGAGGAAGCCCCATGCATTTTACTTCACAGACCCTTTGCAGTCTTCTGACCGTGCTGGCCGAATTTGCATTGACTTAGAATTTCTAGTTCAGAGTTTGTTTACAGGACTGGCTTCTTTTTTCTTGATAGCTGTTCAAAGTTGTAAAGATCTGTTTAAAAATAAAAATCAGAACATGTCCCTTGTGCACATTTCGGTCTCCTTTCTCAAATGAGACCACCCAGAAAGCAACTGTCACTAATACTCGTGGCCGTGGTTAATGTAGAACATTGCTGAATACACCAGGGCAGCAGTGAGTGCTGCTCGCAGCGCGCAATGGCCGTGATTCATTCCGGCAAAAGACAAGCATTGTAACCTGACTGAAGTTGCTAGGAAGAGGTGTTCTTTTTGCAGAACTCTCTGTGGTAGAAGAAACAGAAGTATATACTCAATGCATATAGAAGCCTTCACAGATCAGTGACAAAATTTCCTTGGTTCACAACAGTCTTCAGTGTCCAGGGCATCTGGTGTAAATACTGCCAAAATTCCCCCTCTGTATTAATCTCTCAGGCTATTGCATGTTCCAGAGCCCACTTTAATTTATTATCATCATTGTGAATTTAAGCATATTTTGTTCTTTTTTGGCAGATGAGTGTGCTAAGATGCATAAATGGCCTCAGGTTGCACCAGGGGAGGCTTAGGATGGATATTAGGAAAAAAATCTTCACAGAAAGGGTTATCAAGCATTGGAAGAGGCTGCCCAGGGAAGTGGTTGACTCACCATCCCTGGAGGTATTTAAAAGACGTGTAGATGTGGTGCTGAGGGACATGGTTTAGCCGTGGTTTTGGCACTGTAACATTGATGGTTGGACTCAATGATCTTAAAGGTCCCTTCCAACCTAAATGATTCTATGGTTCTATAACATCACTGTCATTTTACCTTCTTGTCTTTATGCTTGAAGTTGAAAAAGAACTTGGAAGCATTTGTTCTGATTCTGTACTTAAGTGCCACATAATCTTATTCCAAATAGCTGCGAATATAAAAATAATTCACTTTTTCATTATTTTCATATACTTTTGCTTTAATTGTATATGTGAGACACTCAAAGGTACTGTCTATGTACAGTACAACAAAGGATCTACTTTGAAGATCCTTTATTGCAATGTGATTTCCAAATTTCAGTAATGCTATTTTATTTTGTTTGCATGGCTAGGATGTTAGACAGAGACCTAATATACTAAAAAGCTGTAGCTCTGTGTGGGATGTGTGTAGCCTCTTTTAGGTAGCTTAAGAAAACATTTTGATATTCAGGAGCATTCCCCCATAATGTTCTTGAAAATGTCTAACATTTTGTACAATCTGCTGAATTCCAAAAAGAAAAAATATTCTACAATGTTGTCAGACCTTTACACAAATATTCTTTGTTCTGCTCCTTTTGCTCCTTCTATCTCCAGAATGGAAGTTTTAATGATGAGCAGGAATCTTCACTAAAGACACAAGCATCATTTCTTTGTCCTTCTAGAGGAGTCCATCTGTTTGATTTTTTGCAGGTTCTCATCATCACTTCATCAAAAATCTACCAGATTGCAACAGACGCCCCAGTCGGAGTCTGTGAGATTTTTCCTTTGCTCTCCCAGTTCTATAGTGCTGTGCTTGGGATGAAATGATTTATATTACCGTGAATTACTATGACTGGTTTTGCAGAGGTATGCAGTTGGTGCTGAGGAGCCTGAGTACTTGGCTAAGCTGGCAGTTACCAGTGGCAAATGTAGTTTGTAAGAACAAGCTTTTCTGACTCTTGTCAGTGTCACATCTCTGTCTGAAAGGTGTTACAATCTTGGCAAAATAAGAAAGCTTTCGGATACCTATCTCAGGTGAATGAAAGTGCTCTAAGTTTTGGTAGTTCTGGGACAAGAAATTCTGACGCCTGCTATCCAGGATCTTGTTTCATCAGTGTTTTGGTGTGATCAGTACACTAAAAATGAGTGCCCTGACAACTGGAAGCTGCACATCTGTCCACAACTAAATATGGATGTCTGACTATGGTCATGAACATTTACAAATACATCTTCCAGTTTTTCATTCCTTACTCTTCAAAACCAAAGTTCCTCCATTGGTAGAAAGTAAATAGATTGCACCAAATTTTGTCCTTTAGACTTTACTCTGACCTGTGATGTCTAAATATTACCCTGGTGTTTGACCTCAGTCACAAACCATATACCGCTTGGTAGTCTGAGAATGTTTAGCCCGTGTCTGACCTCATAAATCATTACTGGAGTGTGGAAATACGCAAGGCTGCCGTCGCTGGTGCGTGGTGGGGCTGGGGACCGCGACAGGGTGTTGCTCCGGTGCCACCTCTCGGTGAGAAGAGAAACCATGATGTCAAGGAAAAACAACTGGATTTTCTTTATCTTTCCATCTCTCTGTCTGTCTTTGCTATATTCAGTGAATTTAAAGATCAGTCAACCTAAGTTCAGTAAAAGACTTACCCATCTTAAACTGCACGATGGAGACACGGCTATCTCCTCTGTATTTTTGATCATATTCCTTTACACCACAGATTCCCCTTTAAAAATCCTTGAGCATAGTGTTGTTTAATTGGATCCCACTTTTGGAGGAATAACATTTTGCCAGACTTATTATGATAAGTCCGCATTCTTGATCCAAAAAAGATAATTTAAAAAATTGTCAGTATAATATTCTTTAATCTTTAGCTTAGTCCAGAAAAGCAAGCAAATCTGTTACGAGGCATGAGCAAGCCATAGATGCATAGAGCTGAGAGGAAGGAGGGTGATTTTCAAGAATGGGGCTATTCTGCTTGTGTAGCGTACACTCGCTGCCCTGGAGTTCCACAAAACACAAATGCTTCTGGTAGCACATGCTGTTAGTGGAAAGGGGTTTTGAAGAGAGTTTTTGTGTCTGTTGATTTGGTTTCTGTTGTGAGCAGTTTAAGTTAACATGCTGAGTATTTTCATTCATGCCATATTCTCTTGTGCCACAAACACTACATACAACGAAGTAATTAGGTGGATAATTGTCTGGCAGGCACTCTCTCTCCTAACTAGATTTCCCATCCATTATGCGCTTTACTGATTCAGTTATTACCCATTGGAATATACTTTAAAAGCATATTTTTCAGGATGCATTTTGATCTACTTTTTTCATTACCTTCACTCCTGGTGCTTATCTATTACAGTTCATAAAACATCTATTTTCATGGGTACACTTCTGTTCTCTCAGTTCTTCAGAGATATTACCTGACTGTCTTCAATTTCCACATTTTCTTGTTACACACATCTGTATGGTGATTTCATCAAATCTCATCTTCAAAGCTTGTCTGTGCTTGAAAGTTTTGCAGGTCTACCTCTCCATTTCTAAGCATTCTCCTATCACACAGTGTTGCTTCATTTCCTGTTGAGTATCTTCTTTGCAGGAGATAACACCGCAGTCCTCCCTGTTGCTTAACCCTGTCATAACGCGCTGCTTCATTCATCAAGTATTCAAATTCCACCGCTTCATGCAAAACATTCCCTAATGACATTTCTAATAAACGTATTTCTTCTTTCCCCACAGCTATGACTCTCTAAGGTCACTCCCCAGCCCTGACGGTTGTAACATCTTCCATGCTTTCCATGATCTGGAATTTCCCTCTCCCTTCTCCCCTATGGTTTGTATAAAATGTATTTGTTAGTCTCATGTTCTTAGCCTGGTGGTCTGAACAGATCCTTCCATCCTCCCTGCCACATCATTTGATGAGCTAAACATTACTTTCCACCTCCCATTAGTTAGGTGTCCTTAGCTTACAGTGAACCACCTTCAACTTGACCTTTTTGGAGATGCTACAGGACCTGTAATTTTGACTAGAGTTGCACAGCTGCACAAAATCCCATTCAGGAACTCTGCACATTATGTAAGAAAAAGTGCTCAGAACCTAAGGACAGGAACACATGTACCATTTTCCAGTATTTCAAACCCTGTAGAGAATCACTTGAATCACAGATGACAAATTTAACAAGCAATTGTTTGTGTCAGACAATATGACAACTATTGAGCAAAGAGCCGTTGCTCCAGATGGAATATGTAGGACAGCTGGTGGGTCCAGGTGCATCGCTCTGGAATAAATCAGCAGAGCAGTGTCATGTTGACTTATTCTTGGCTGTTTTGATGGCACTTCTACCAGTTTCTTGGATGCTCTGCTCTCAATCCTTAAGAAACTGTTTTTTGCCCAATGGTGCATTAATGTGTTGAAATTTAAATAATAGGGGGAGGATTTACAATGATTATTAATAGATAATAATTTAGGGACACAGCCTATTATAATTCTATGAGCATATTCACCTTGATTTTTTAAAACATGATTACAGGAGATACTTGCTTTTCCTGTACTTCATCTTTTAGGTACTCTGAAGTTGTTCAGGAGCAGAGAGAGCAATTTACCTGTAGGTCATTTATCCGTATCTTCATTTTCCTGATTGGGACACTGTGCCAGGTGCAACAATGGCTGAAACTTTATTATGGAAATTATCTACTTTCTGAGAACTGAACTAGGATCAATAATAAATGCCACGTAGGTCCCTGACTAAGTTGGATGGATTTGACTGGAGATTTAAATGTGTAAGGTTCTGCAGCCTATTACCAGTACCATGAATATCCTATTACCTGATCTGTTTTAGATGCTAAAAGAAAAGCATCTCTCTCAGAATATCCCTGCAAAATAATCTTGAAATATAAATCCAAAGGTCATCTAGGAAATCCCTCATGTTTCTGTCTCAGTTGGTCTGGTCTTCTTTCTGTAGAGAATCTTCATATCCTTGAACCTTTTCTCAAGAGAACAGTGACATGGCAAAATGATAATCCCTTTCCTCGCTTTGATATAAAATCTGAAGGAATGCAGAAAAACAATTTATAAAGTGTCTTAGGGCTTGTTTTTTTCTGAATATTTACTTTCTTGGGTGTTTGGTGATAAAATCATAACGGTTCTTATAAATCACTCCAGCTTGTGTTCCCCTCCATACTTACTACTATGTTTTTTACATATATTCCTCACTGGCAGACTAGTACAGTCCTGGGAGTTACTAATCAGATGTAGTGTTCTGTGGTGAATCAGTACTTACACTGCAGCAATGCAGAGTTTATCAATAACTGAAGTGGTAAAGAGAAATCATCCTACTGAGTATTTGGTAAATGCCGTAAAAGTGTTGCTGTCTGTTATAACAGATCCATTCCAAAGGCTATAGCTTGGAAAAAGAGATTAGACCCCTATGTAAGTGCTTATACGCTGACTTTGCTTTGGGTCTCCATAAAGAAATAGAGCCTGTAAAAGATTAGAGGTAAAAGGGAAACTTGGGTCTGGGCTTGCTCTTAAGCCCTTCTTCTCATCTTTGGGACAAGCCATCACTGTTCTAATGGATATTCCTTAAAATGATTTGAGGGAGAGGGACACTTACAATCAGATCTTACATTTCACTTTTGTTCTGGCTGCGGGATGAGAATATTCGGGGAAAAAGAAGAGTAGATGGTATCCTCCATGCAAGTCTTCACTAGCGAAGATGCCAGACTCACTGTTTTGTCACTGGGGAGGACAGATGAGCCTTGGTGTGACACTGACACCAGTTCAGAAATCGCCATGGCTATCCCACCTCTACACTGACAACTTCAAAGGAAAGGCAGAGTGGGGGTTGCCTTCACAGTGCCCTACCAAGGTAAAGGATTTGCATGCAAAGAAACCCATATGTAACATATTGGGGTTTTCTATTTGGAAAAAATGTTTATCTTCTCCCCACTAAGCATAGAAAGTAATTTATTAATGCACTTGGCTGCCAGAGAGAAAATTGTTAGTGCAGCTAAAGAGAACTAGGCCACTGGCCAGAAGTGTGACAATGATTTTATGGAACCAAGACAATTCACTGGAAGTGCTTCTGCATTTCCTATCTCTTATTTCAGTAAATTTGATTGGAGGGTATATTTATAGTATAAAGAAAAACACAAATAAGAATCATCTCATTTTCTGCAGTGCCTCTTCATTACTGCTAACCCTTCCTGTTAAAAGGCTAGTGAATAAGAAACTTCTTACTGTTCAAGCAGACGTGTTTGTTTCTGTTTGTTTCACCAACATGTTTAATGTCTCCTTGAGTCATTTGTAGGTACAAAATAGCACACACTCTGATGCTACGGGCTCTGAGCTGTGTCTCCTGTTGTTTTCATCTCATTATGTAGGTACAAGACTAGAAGGATTAGGTAGAGACAAACTGCTTGTGAAAAACAAACAGGAAAATGCCAAATATTCAGGTCTATTCAGATTGATATATGCAGAGGAAACCCAACGCACAGTTCCAGTTAACAGCTGGTGTAGGACTAACAAGAGGAACTCGCACCTGTTTTGTGAGTTCTCACAAAATGACAGCAATTATTTTTATTTTTATTTTAGAAAAGTTATAAACAATTTAATAAAAGCAATGATATGTTGGAATTGTGACGGGTGGAATATTCTGCCCAAAATAATAGAGCTATTTTAAGTTGCAATACTTTTGTTACCTAAACTGCTTGATATTTTATCTTTGCCTGTATCTGTCTTTGATTTGAAATTGCTGTGATGCCTATTGATTAGTTTCATCTGAAACACAATCATCTGTTACAAAATATTGATTTTTGCATCACCTTTTAGCCAAGTAGGTTAATTGAATGGTGCTTAGGGAACTTACTGCAGATGCAGTCTCTGTCTAATATTTATCTTCAAAGAGCTGATGGAATTGTTTGACATTTAGCCAAGATGTTTGCTAAAACTGGAGCCTGAGCAATGAGGCTGTGTAACAAAGGTAGTCATTAAAGTTACATTTTGAAGAAACTTTGTTTATTTGCTGTTTAGACAAAACAAAGCAAAGGCCAGATCTGGCTTCCGTTAGAGTTAGTGGGAGTTTCGGCATAGCTTTAACAGTTGACTACTGATACTTAGGGGAACACTCAGTACCACTGTCCTTGCAGTTTAAGTTTGCATAGAATACTGAACTGTCATCCAAACCCACCTGTATTTACAGTGCTGTTTTGTATGGTACATGCAAAACACGTACAATGGTACTCAGGTCAAAATAGTTTCTTTTGCTTCCAGGTTTTAGTACAGATTCAAAACCTAGGCTGGGTTTCAGTCAACACTGAGCAGAGAGTATGCTTATTTACCAGGTAACAAGTGTTGCCTCATTAAAACGAGAAAACATATTTCTAACACTTCACCTTCTGAAATATGGAAGGGGAAAAGGAGCATTTTGTTGATTGAATCCCACTGAATATTCCCAGTAGTTTTACATTTATTTGTAAAACATTCTGTAAGAGACAATAATGTGATAAAGCTTTTTTTCTTTTAAATAACCCCTTTTCTAAAAAGTACATTGTAAAATGTTGATGACAAACTGTAAAATAATGGATCGTTGCTGCAAAATAACAACAGTCTCCCACCATCTGCTGATCTGTATATCTGTCAGGAACACTCAATATTATTGAAGCATTGAAAATATAATCAGAAAAAGAGGTGATAAGTGATTTCTCATTTCCATGGTCTGTGGGTTTATATCTCTCGTCTAAGTGTACCACTGACATCAGGTTGCCTTCCAGCTATCTTTCTTCCAGTATTTGTGAAGCAAAAGGTATATGAGACAATGTTTCAGGGTGGTCTTGTGTTGTATGTCACTTAATGGGTTCTTGCTTTCAGTTGTCATTACTGACAACTAGCGACTACCGCACTTATTTAGGTGGTTCCAGGCATTCATACAGCCCATTTCTCTTTGGGCTTTGGCTTCGCTTTACTCTGCCCACACACAGGACCACAGAAACCGACTACTAGATGAGGATAACTCTGTTTCAGTGAAGATTTCTCTTCCTTCTCTAGAGACTAAAGACCTTTGTATAGAATTCATATGCTCCACTGATTTAGTTTGTTGATTTCATTAAGCAATATATCAAAGATACATAGATGGGGTTTGCAGAATGTAAGTTAGCAAGCTATTGGGATAAGAGAAGCAAGTTGTAAAGTCCAGTACAACATCTTTCCTGCATAATTTAACAAGTAACTCAATAGATAAAAATAGATGTACTGGCTTTGCCAATGAAATTTGACTCTTTTCCAATCAATGTGTCATAATCTATGTAATGAAGCAGAATAAAACAGATTCCATTTTATATCCCTGAAACAATTTAGTTGTTTATACTTGTGGTGAGAACATAATTAATCTGTAACTTAGACTCTTTGCTATCCACATTCCCAAAGTGAAAACAGTGAGTTTGGTTTACCACATTCCAGCTTCATTTCCTTTACTAAACAATTCCTGATTAGTCCGATGTGAGATTAAAATTACCAGGTCATTGTGTTCAACATTTAGGAGAGACCACCCTAGACTTCAGTGAGGTTATACATGCTCTCAGTGGGGGTTATTGTCTAATGACGGAGGGGTTTGTTTAGCAGATGTGCCAACAAGCATCAGGTCTACAGCAAGTTAGTGTACTTTCACTGTGGTGATGCTATTGCATGAGGAGTATATGGTTACTCAGGTATAAATTTAGATAAAATTAGGCTTCCAGGAGGTCACATACACTGTCAAAATGATTTCACGCATATGTAAGTATTGAAAATACCCTCACCTGTCTTAGCTAGAAGAGCTCCCATTATACAAACTTGTAGTAGCTTAAAAGAACACTACAATACTGCAATCATTTCTAAACTATTATTTCCTCTGCCTGCTTGATGTTCACAGTTTTCCCAGCTTGGCTGTAAACCTCCGCAGTCAGTTGTATTGTTCATTCACTTCTTGACTTGCTGTGTGTGCTTCTGCTGTAAGCTGACCTAAGTGCCTGCTGCTGCCAGAAGGGCCAGCTCTAAGCGTACACTTCCATTGCCTCCTTTTTGCAGTATAGATGAGGGAAAAGAACTGAAAATCAACCCAACAACAGCATGATTTTCAGCCAGATCAGTTCTTTGATCAGCCTCAGCCAGTATCTACACAAATGCAGGCAGAAAGGAAGTGATCGGAATGCACAAGTGAGGACAGCACAGGAGGAAAAAATGGGACCACATGTTTTTTGGCAGTGGGTTGCACGTATATCAAATTCCAGTGGCAGCCACAAGGTATCGCTTCACAGCATGGCATGAGTTGGTGTAACAGTGTGGTGGTGCTCTTCTCACTTTTTTCCCTCCCTCCCCTTCTCATCCCAGCCATAAACTCCAACTACTTACCTTTATTTGCCAACTGTTGCTTGCAGCACCGCTCTTATATCCACTTTAGCTTCACAAGTATATAGAGGGTAAGAAAAGGTGGCATCTTCCACAGTTTTAGTTAATTAAATCAGCTCTGCAAAAAGTGATAGTCAGAACAGAGGGAGCAGGTAATACAGAGAACAGGGAAAGTTGGAAAGAAAGGTACGCTGCTTTCACTACTGCAGAGCTATTGTGCCAGCTCAACTGATCATAGAACCTCAGCTCAGATGCTCAGACAACGATAAATATTTTACAGTATTCAGGGAATGTAAGTAAAACATTTTCATACACGTCTGAAGGCATGTACTGCAACCAGTTGGTTGTTGTGGCCTACCTACTGATGGCCAGCATTCAGGTCTGAGCCAAATGTAAATTGAGCTCAGTATGTGCTACAAGCTGACCTGAACTAACAATTTCAGACAGCATAAAAACTGTAATTCTAGCCCTGCAGGCCCTTCTCATCTGAGTGAACTTTGCTCACTAGTTCTATTAAATCTATAATGTGGAGTGGTTAGTGCTCCATCTATTGCTCATCCAAAAATTATTCATAAAAATTTGTTTTTAATGAAATTTGATTTTAAGCTAAATTAGACTGTACTCAAAAGATGGCTTTCTTTTCTGAAGGAGAAAATGTATTATGGGGAAAAAAAAAAATACGTGAAAATTGGGAAGCAATATTGTTTTTGACCAAAACCACATGAAAATTTGTTCACAAACAAAGCTTCCTTGTTTCTTGTTTGTGTTTCTGACTTTAAAAAATGCTGCTTTTATTGAAAATAGCAACAGAAAAGGAAATAATTTGACAGCTTCTGTTACCCATACATATCTGATACTCAGGTCTCTCAGAACTTTTTTTTCTTCAGATTCTATGTTGTAGCTCATATTTTTCCTTCTGGTTTTCCATAAGTTGTGGAGCAAAGTGTTACTGCCACTTGAAATTTCACGATGAAAAGTCATCGTGTTCTGTCTCTGAGCCTGATGAACATCTCCTAGGCTGAGGTCTAGAACTGGTCTCATTTTACTAGTGCTCCAAAACTGGAGATGCTTCCCGGTATTTCATATACCCGATTTTTCCTCAGAATGCAATCTGGTTTTGTAAAGGCGAGTTATGTAAAAGGAAAACTGGATGTAAGAAAGACAGTCTTCTTTACAGGCTTTAGTGCAAACCGAGCAGTACTAGATGGAGATGGGAAAAAATATCTGCTGAACTATTGCAACTGCAGTGCTTGCAGCCCTGCGAGAAATGATTGGGGAAAGTGCTGGTTCAGCTGCACACAAGTTAAAGAAAACCATAGTTATGTGCTGCAAGTGATGCTTGTACAAACTTCTCAGTTGATGTGTGTGAAGCAAGGCATTGTCTAGGTATTTCATCCTTCAGATATATTCATAATAGCTAATTGCAACATTTTTGGTTTGTTTATACAGGACACAACTGGGAGCTGATGCTACACTGCTAAGGGATACGATATACTGCTGAAACCATGGTCAAAATAACAGACTACAATTTTGAGATAAAAGGACAAGTGCAAACAGAACTACCTTACAAGCCTTAAAGGTGAGACTATAGACTCCCTCCCTCTACTATATAAACTTGTGTGTGTGCACATATAAACCCTTCAGCTCTCAGCTTGCCATATTTAACTGTCGTGGAGTCCACTGTAGTACAAGTGTGTTTACCTAGGTTTTACTTACATATGGCCAGATTTTCATAAGAGCTCAAATACTGTTTCATTACCTAATTAAATGAATGGGATTTTAAAATTTCTTTAACTCGCAACTGTGGTGGCACTTTGAACTGATCTGTGCTGAAAATTTATCCCCACTTGTGAGTGCTTTGAGATGGATTAAAACAGAACAGTTGTTTGTACTTGATCTCATCGTATCCCAGTGGGTCAGTGGAGCAGTTATCACTTCAATATACAGCAAGTCCTGCTTTTCTTTAAAAAAGAAGAGGAGTATTATCAGGATAGGAGTCATTACATTCCTACAGTTCTGGTATGACAGGTATTTAAGGTGGAGTGGTGCATAGTCCAGAGTCCCCATAGGATTACAACGAACACAGGTTCCGCCTGGGTCTCTCCAGACTAACATGCCTTTTATGTTGAGAGTGAACTGGCCAAACAGACATCCCTAAATCCGCTGTCGTTTAATAAATCCGGACTCCGGCTTTAGCACTATTTTTGTGTTCAGCATGCAGCTCAAAGTGTGAATGTGCCAAGCACCTGAGACCTACTGCCAGTTCCCATTAAAATCAATGGATCAAGTCATTGAGTTCTCATTCAGGCCTTGCTCATGCAAAATGCTTAAACACTGAATCATGATCCAGCTTCACAGGCATCGCATTGATCAAAACCAGTCTGGATTTAGCTGCTGTCAGTTGCTTCCCTTGTTTTAGGATTCAATTCCTTAAACTTCTGTACATCTGGGTAACATTACTACACATTTTGGTAACTTTAACAAAAGTTGAGAGTCCTGTGTTTCCCAAGAACCATTCCAGCTATTTCAACAAAGCTACGCTTTTTGCTTTTGAGTTGGTCTGTAAGATCTAAACTAACTCAGAATTTCCCTTCCATATGGTAAGTGGGTGTAGTGGAGCTGCATATTCTAGGAACCATCTTCAGATGTGAAGGTATTTTGGTGAGTCATCTTGATGTAAACTGCTTGAACTTTGCATGGGAGTGCAGTGCAATTGCTGCTGAGTCATTCTAGCGTTTCTTACATGTCCCTTCTGGAATATAAAGGCCTGGGGAGCATGGATGAGTTGGCTTGAGGTATTGGAGATAAAGACTGAGAAATGGTTAGGAATATACTTTATGATTTTCTTCTCCATTTGGAAACAATTTTTTGGAGGATGTCTCTGCACTTGTAATTCTCTACATTGGCCTGTATTAAGCATTATGGACTTCCTTGGTTTTTTGTAAAGTGTGTCTGCTAAGTGCTATGCATTTGTTCAGAGTATCCCATATTTCTAATGTCCTTAAGCAGTTTCCACACCACCTGCAAATATTTTACGTTATTTGCTGCTCTTATTTTTTTAATTAAATATTGGAGTGGTGTTTTTCTTTCTCTTTTTCTCCCCTGTTTTTCCAAGAAGTTTAGACCTGAATACATTTTGGCCACTGTTGTGAGCCACTGAGTGCCTCTTCTACCATATCTTGAGCCAGGTCTTGCATACTGCTTGGTGTTAAGGAAGAATTTTTCTTCTTGTTGTTTTCCCCACTTAGCTGCTCTCAACAAGATGTTATGACTCTAAAATGATATACAAAATGTTATGCTGTCTTCAGAAGTGCCTGAGAATGTATTTCATTACCATGTTTTCAGTTCATATTTCATTTGACATGTTACTTCACTAAATAATGACCAGTGCTAAGGCAGGCAGGCAAAAGGCATAGAGAATCTTCAAATTATCCACCTTCCTAATTTCCAGTGCAGTCTGCACTGAATCCTGATGAGAAATGTTCTTCTGATTAACTGTTGCCAAAGAAACTGTAACGAACCCACTGTGTCAAGTATTTCTGAATGAGAAAGTATAATATGTAGAGAAAAATCCGGACCTGACAGAAAGAAGGCTTGTGTACTAATTAGCTACTTGAGTTTCTACTATTTCTGATTCGGTTTTCTATACGTTACTCTTTTTTTGGAGCAGGCATTGATAAATGAGAATTTACAAATCTTTTTCCTCCGATCCCTAGTTTAATGTGCTTGAAAGACACCAAGAACTTTGCACAATCTGCCAGCAACAAGGCTTGTGCTCAGCCTGTTGCTCTTCCAGGTTTCACAGATGCATGCGAGTAAATGAAGGGGTAATGCTTTACAGATACTTATTTCTGTTGTTTCATCCCGATGGTTGACTGTCCCTGCAATAACACAAATATAATTTGTTTGATACACTAGGATTTACAGTGGTCATTTCCTACAAATCCGATTTATAGAAAAGGAAATAACACTACCTTTTTAGATATATTGTGATGAAAATAAGATGAAAATAAACATGAACTAGATAATGGACATATCAGATGGGAGTGATTCTTTTTAAATTTTACACTGATATATCTTAAAGTATGTGCTGAAGATAAAAGATTTAGAGTTGCAGTTTTCAGTTCTGCAATTGTCTCCCTTTGTGACCTTGAACAAATCCTATATAATTTCAGTGCCGTGTTTTTTGATTTGGAAATTGATGATCGCTCTTCTTTATGAGAGGTTTTATGAAGTACTTTTATTAATTTGAGGCAGGTAGATAATATGGTGATGTAGTAACACTTGAGATTTCAAAGGGGAGGATGTTTGAACTTTTGTGTTATGCAATCTTCGTTAAGCAGTTGTTAATTCAGGATATGCTGTTTCACAGTGACACAACTCCGACACAGCGATGACAAATCAGCACACAGCTGACACCGCTGGATGCGATCCCGTATAGCAAAGGGCACAGCCTCAGATGCCCTCACCCAAACTCAGTCCCCTCCCAGCAGCCCTGTCACAGACGCACCTTTCATCCCCAGAGTGCCTGTCACCTTCACTACATGATTTCTTTCCAGTCAGCTGCACATCATGTTTAGTAATTAATTGCAGACCCCTTGAGTCTCGTCTTTTCCTGGTTTTCACTGCACAGGGAAGATTTCACCAGCCAGACTTATGACTTGGCTCATTCCAGGAAAACAGCACAAGTTTCCTTCATGCCGTTTCCTGGCTTCTTCCCCACGGCGGAAGCCCATGAGTGATGGCAGCCATGAGGAGAAAAGCTGCACGTAGGAAAAGCAGGGAGAGATCTAAAGTGTATGTGAAATGGGGGGCACGGTGCTCATGCAGTGACCTATTTTTACAGCCGCTGTTGCGCAGACACCGCCTGCCTGCAGTGCCCACGACAGGGCCCCTCTGCTCTGCTCTGGTGAGACCCCACCTGCAGTGCGGCACCCAGCGCTGGGGCCCCAGCATGAGGACATGGACCTGTTGGAGCGGATCCAGAGGAGGCTGCAAAGGTGATCCGAGGGCTGGAGCCCCTCTGCTATGGAGACAGGCTGAGAGAGCTGGGCTTGTTCAGCCTGGAGAAGAGAAGGCTCCGGGGAGACCTTAGAGCCCCTTCCAGTCCCTAAAGGGGCTGCAGGAAACCTGGGGAAGGACTCTTGATCAGGGAGTGCAGTGACAGGACAAGGGGTAACGGGTTTAGACTGAAAGGGGTAGATTTAGATAGAAATTCTTTCCTGTGAGGGGGGTGAGCCCCTGTCCCAGGTTGCCCAGAGCAGCTGTGGCTGCCCCATCCCTGGAGGGGCTCAAGGCCAGGCTGGATGGGGCTTGGAGCAGCCTGGGCTGGTGGGAGGTGTCCCTGCCCAGGGCTGGAACTGGATGGTGTGCAAGGTCCCTTCCAACCCGGACCGTTCTGTGACAGCGGGCGGGCGGTGTGGGAGTGAGGGACTCAGCGCTGCGCACTGTCCCACGCCGGGCACTGACCGGGGAACACGAGGCACCGTCATCCTTACCGATCACTTAAATACCATTAACCACCTGTAGGTAAGCACGTAAGACTTCTTGAACATTTCCACAACTCTGGAAGATGTTGAAGTACCCAAACTCAGGGGCGTTTACTCATAAAAATATCATTTCATATAGCTGGAGGGCACGGCAGAGGGGCACCCGCTGTCCTTGTCCTTCTCCCGGGACACGACACCACCATCGCCGTTGGGAGAGGCAGGGCGAATGCCACCGCACTAATTATCATTGCCCCAGCGGGGCCGCTGGGAAGGGACACGCTCCGCGCTCCTTCCCGCCCTGTTCCCGCTTCCCCCCGCCGCGGCGGAAAGGTGTCGCGGGGACGCGCGCGGCCGGAAGCGG
>VXBO01008608.1:318974-330893 GCA_013400135.1 Rhinoptilus africanus
CCCCGGCCTCCCTGTGCAGAGCCCGAGGCCGGCGGCGGTTGGTGTGAGGAACCAGCGTGTGTTACAGAGACCATCCGCAGGGGCCGTGCGGGTTGTCTGGCTGCTTGGAGTTGTCAGCAGTCTTCAAGGGGTGCTTTTTTGTTGTTGTTGTTACTTTTTAAAGTGTGGGTTTCCTGTTAAATACCAGGAAGGATTCCTGAGTGAGGTGGTTAAACAGTGAAACAGGAGCCCGAAGAAACTGACATCTCCCTTCTCTGGGATGTTCAGAACGTGCCCGTAGGCAGGACCCTGGGCGGTCAGGTCTAACGCTGGCGTTGGATCAGGTGGTGAAGTTGGCTCTGCTTTGGGCAGGGATTCGGGACAGATGACCACCATAAGTTTCTTCCAACCTAAATTGTTGGCAGAATTTCAACACGTATTCTGGGCTATGGCTATAAAGAACTTGTCTGGACTTCTAACAAAAACTAACAAAACTTATTTTCCATTTGACTTGTGTTGCAGGTGCTCTAACAGCTCGTTCCAGTCTCCTGGTGTTTCTCTAATGCTCTCCCTCACCCCTGTTTGGTCTGTTTGGCAGCTAAATGGTAATATGTTTGGCTGCTCGTTAGAAAGTGTGTGTGTGCGTGCAGTTGTGTGCAAGTGAGAGGTAACTGCCGTCTGCTCTAAATAACATAACAGGCCAAGTTATAATCACCGTTCCCTTAGTGTGAGGTCTGATACTATTTGTCTTCTGGTGCCAAAGAGCTTCTCTTGGCTCTTGCTGGAATACAGCATCTTTAAGACCACTTTGTCGTATTTGCTTGGATCTGGCCTGTGGGTTCAGAAATTGATGAAGATCGGAAAGTGAAGAGTAGGCTCATGACCTTCCAGAGGGAGATCAGAATAATGGTACGTAGTAACATGAGAGTATTTTGTTTTGTGGAGGAAGCAGAGATGATTTGATAGGTCGAGTAAGTATTTTGCAGTGTGGACGTTTCTGAGTAGAAGTGGTCTTTGTGGTGCTACTAGAGGAATTCGTGGTAGTTGTCTATATTCATTAAAGACTGCCAAGAAAGCCTAAGTAGTTAAGTTGGGAAGTACTGATTGAGGTGCAAATATATAAAATATAATGCTGAAATAGAATAATGATAAATGATAATGTGTTCAACAAAATATCTTAACAGAACCAAGTGCAGTTTTATAGATGTATGGACAGGTAATTCTGAATCACTGTTTTCCAGGATGTCACGTTCAGGGTCTCTCAGAGATCAAGGGCTAAACAAACTGAAAAAACCGAGTGATATCACAGAGGAGTGGTGTGACAAGAAAGGCTGTTGCCTTTGACTGAATAAAAGGTCTAAAGAAAATAATGAGATGTGACAAGTGTTTGGTTTTTACCCGTGGATATAGTACTGGAGTGATTGATACTGGAATACGTTCAGCATGTGTGCATGTTCTCTCTCATTTTTATATCTAGCTATCCAATTATATATATTATTACATTCTATATATGTATCTAAAGGTGGGTTGTTTTTTTTAAAAAAAAAAGGCTATGGTGGCAGTGTGATGGGGTTCTTGCTAATTTTCAGAAATACGTTGAATAAGTCTGGTTCCTTCATTTCAGAACAGCCATCATAACAACAAATATTTTCACTGAGTGCTTGCATGTTCACACCACTTGCAGCCAGCTGTAGCCCATTTTTGAATGTAATTATTTGATTTTTGAATGTAATTATTTAAAATATAAACCTTAATTATGTTAAAATTTAAGTATTAATTTTTGAATGTAACTATTTAACATTTAAACACAAGAAATATATCAGCGTTTAAAATGAATCCTAAAACTGTCATCTGACTAAAAGCTGGGACCCCTTGCAAGTAGAAAAGGAATTTGGAACCAATTTCAACATTATTTGACATCGTCTTTCATTGAGGATGGAAAAGACCAACCAAAATGACTTGCTGGAGAAGTTGCATAGATGACTAGGTTGCATAAAATTGCCTAACTTAAGTAATTTAGTATTGTTTCTTCTCTCTAGGATTTCAAAACCTACGTGGATCAAGCTTGTAGAGCTGCAGATGAATTTGTCAACATTTATTATGAAACAATGGATAAAAGAAGACGGGTATGTAGATATTTTGAGAATTCTTAGAGCTGCCTTGTGCAGTTTTTGCTTGTTTTTGTAACTAGCATTACACTTGAAAGCACCTGAAGGTTGGTTACCATGTAATGTCTTGGCCAGATTGAAACCTCTGTTCCTCTCAGATTGCACTGCAGAGGATTTTGTGTCACTGTTCAGCACAGTTGTAAAAGGGGCACTTTTAGATAGTGCCTTAAATTTCTCCATGATAATCAGTTTGTGCCCACCTGTGTTTTACAGGTACAAGATTTGGTCAGTACAGGCAGGTAAAACTTGCTTTGTTTGTCTCTGAGGTCAGGATTTAGCTTATTTTTTTCCAAATGACTTTTATCACTTCTGTTTCTGGAAGTCTTCGGGAGTGCCTGAGGATAATGTGGAAACAGCTCTATCTGGCTCTGAAAGTCTTCATGGACCACGTCAGTGTGGTATCATGTAACAGATATTTGCATCAAAAGAGAGCTGTGGAGATTGTTCTTTGGAATTTGAAATGTACTATAATTGTAATTTAATAACTTTTAGATTAAGTGAAAATACCAGCAGTTGCATTTTACTTGATAGTCACTTTGTGTGTAAGTAGGTTAGGCAGAGCTGTATACACAGCTTGGAGACTTAGGCAGTTACTCAACTGTTACCCCTTAGAGACATTGGGGAAGTTCTGGTCTGCTGCTGCAGGTAACTGTCCTTTTTGAGTTTCCCCTCTTCCTCATCTTGTTCACTACTTTTCCCCNCATATTCTGGAAACGTAGTGCTATGCTTCTGTTGGCAACTGGTTCAGTTCTATTACTAGCTTTATCAAAGGAGGGGTATTTGAGTCACTATGCAGCTTATAAAGGGGAACATGTATCAGTTACTTTTCATAATTGGTCAGGAACCCAGTAATTGTTAAAAGGAGATAATATTTCAGGAGGGCATTTTGTCTTTCAAAGTAACAGACGAAAACAATAATTCACAACATTGGGATTCAAAGAGCATTGTTTTGTATGTTGTCCGTTGTATGCATTTACACATTTTCCCCAAATATGTGTTTTCATAATCACTTAGGCTTTAACAAGACTTTATTTGGACAAAGCAACGTTGGTTTGGAATGGTAATGCAGTGTCCGGGCAAGAAGAACTGATTAAATTTTTTGAAATGTTGCCGTCTAGTGAATTCCAGGTTAATGTGTTGGACTGCCAGCCTGTTCATGGTAAGGTTGTATTAGAATTTATATATTTATTTGCAGTCCTTTTATAACTGTTGAAAGTGAACTGCAGTTATAATGTGCTTAATATTTCTTTTGGAACAAGGTTGGAGAAAATACTGAGGGTTGAAATGTCAAGTGGTGCATCAATAAAGCACAAACCAAGAGATGCAGGAACTCCACACTTTTTCTCATGCCTGGGAAAATATTTTAAGGACTTTTTTGTTAAGATCATATTCAAATGTGATGTATTTTCATGTATTGAAAATGTCAGCTTATGTTGTCCTTAACGATGTCTTAGGAGTCAAGAGACCTCTACTGTAGCCCCTGATACTGACCTGCGGTATAATGTGGAGCAAATCATTATCCCGTGTGTACTTTGATTTCTTTATGTCAAGAATAGATGTTAAGCACTTTAGATTTCTGATTAACGCCTGTTAAAGAAAGGCTTACATAAATGAGAAGTTCATAAATTACTTCTGATGGAGGTTTTTGTGAATATAAGTGAAGAAAAAGCCTGTGGTCAAGCACAGGAGACCACAGAATAGAAAACGATACAATCTCTGCTAGCGGGGAGGAGTGTATGCAACTTGCTAAATGTAAATATATTGTATATCTCAAATAATGAGAGCTTACTTGAAGCAAAAACTCAATTGTTTGTTATAATGCTCTAAAATGAACATGAAATGAAAACAGAAAAGCTGTGGTGAGCGAATACACCGTTGTCTGTATAGAAATGATGCAACAAATCTGTGCTTCCCATGGACATGTAACCAGTTGTTAGCCTGTAACTAGTATAACCAGAATCAAATGAAACTTCGGTGTACGTTTCCTGCTTCTTTACCTGTTAGTCTTTGAGTTGTTTTCTTTATGCTTTTTCTCCTTGTGAAGAGCAAGCTACTCAAGGCCAGACGACAGTCCTCGTGGTGACAAGTGGGACGGTAAAATTTGATGGTGACAAGCAGCGCTACTTCAATCAGAACTTCTTGCTGACAGCACAAGCCACACCTACCAACACAGTGTGGAAGATCGCCAGTGACTGTTTCCGCTTTCAGGACTGGGCCAGTTAGTGAGGGCTGGCGACGGGAAGTGACCTCTCGCACTCAGCACATTGAAGTGTGGACAGCCCTTCTCCACCCAGGGGAAATGCTCGCTCTCCGTGTTGCATCTGTCACGATGGAAAGTCTACACACCTTTCAGGGTTGATCCCAATGACCGTGGGTAGTAGTAAACAATCTTAAAATGTGAGAGGTTGCTCGTGTTAGTTGAACCTAATAAAATGCTGAAGGCAGTGAGCTGTGTTGGAATCGTTCCTAAAATGCCTTACATGCAGCGATGCTGCCACTTCCAAACTTCTTGTGTGTAATCCCAAATGCTGAAACTCTACTATTTGAACGCAAAATCCTCTTAATGTAAAATTGTGACCAAACATATTATTTTTTCAACTTGAAAAGATCTGTTTTTACAGTGGCATCTTTCCTCTTTTCAAAAGATGTTTGTGGCATGTAGATAGAATTCTCAAAACTACCTACTCTTGGTTGTAAGAGGCCGGGAAGGACTGACAATGATTTCTGTTTGTGAAAGTAGCAAATACAGCTCCTGTGTGTGTAATCTCTCAAATAATCCATTGGAAAGCTAATGGAACCTTCTCTGATACGAAAGGACTAAATAATCTCATCAGGTTTATGTTTGGCTTGAGCTTCTTGGGCTTTGGTTGTAGTTAATTTACATTGATTGGTAGGTGTGTGCTGAGTGATTCAGCGCTCCTGTGCCAACAGCTCTTGTCATATGCATGTGAAGGACTTCAAACTATTTTTCTTTTGAAGTCTTACAGTGTAAGAAATAGGTCAGTTGCATCATTTCTGTTTGCTTTAACTGTTAATTCTGTTGCTGTGAAGCTTGGACTTTTTTTTTTTTTCTTATATTCAGTCTGTAAGTCTTGAATCCCTACTGTCTTTTTAGGAAACGCTGTAGTAAATAAGCGGCACTGAAAGTGTGTATTACTGTGAAGCCTTCAATTTTTCTCATTGGTACTGTTATTCAGAACAGGTGCTTTGATTATTTTCGACTTAAAAGAACAGCTCTGAACACAAATACCATCTTCCTCTCATGCAGATTTTTACTGTAGTTTTCATGTTCTTTTTAAATGTTACCTTTAATTATTGATTCTGGGGATTTTCGTGTGTCCTGCTTTAAATTTGCAGTTTAAAGCTTTTGTCTGCTTTAAAATAGTTTTCAAGACTGCAGGTTAAGACTGTCCATCTTACCCTGGGAACTTGAGAGCAGATCTGCCTATCAGCAAATTTGTTTCAAACTGGTACGTTTCTATTTTAAGATGAGTAAAAAAAAAAAGCTATGTATGTGAGAGTACACTTGCTTGTAACTGAAAATACAAGAGGGGAACTTGCAACTCTGATCTTAATCCTTGTTGCAAGGACAGCAGCAACCTGAATACAAAAGCAGTTATCACTGCAGCTCACTTGTATTTATGACTTAAATTGGGAAAACTCTGAAAATGAGCAACATCTAATGTGTAAAACATCTTAAGATGTGTACTTTGCAAAATAATCCCACAAATAATGGGTTGTTTAGGTGAAATGGGTGGTTTTATTTCCTTTTAAGGCACTGTAGTCTTTACTCCGGCAAGTTAGAATTAGTAACCTGTCTGTTCAGAAGCATTTATGTTCTGAACTATTGTGTGACTTTTTTTCGGCCTGAAGACTCTGAATTCCTGCAAAACAATGCAAGAAGTCCAGAATTTTTGAAAAGTGTAAAAACTGTAAATACATTGTTATTTCTGTATGTAGTGAAGGAAGGATCGCTCTATTTAATTACTGTGTATTCTTAACAGAATATGCAAGTTTCATGTATTTGTACTACAAGTTTGAAAAGAAAACTTAACCCTACATTTGCCTGTTACTGATACAGCATTGCTGAACTCTGACACTGGCGTGGGGAGCTTTTCTGGTGTTTTAATTTGCCGTTGGTGATGTAAGTAGCGTTACGGATCTGCTTTGCGTATGCTGAACAGGTTTTGGCTTCTGAAATGTAGCCATGGGTGCAACTGTAGCATTTGTTTGCTGAACTTTGAAGGCAATCACCAAAATGCATGCTTACATCTGTACCCGATAAGCTTGTCCCAGGAATAAATGCTGATTTTAATCGCGTTTTAATTTGTATAGTAGTTCTTAAGCTTTTTCTAGGCAGATTGGAAGATTTAGAATACAGAGAGAAAGTTTTTGATTGAATTGTCTCAATTGAAATATTGAAACAATGTTTCAATCAGATGTTATTCTTCTTGCTTATTTTCATGCTGTTCAAGTGCAGGCTGCTTTTAAATCTGACTTTGCAATTAATAGTAAAAAAACCTCAGCCAAACAAAAAAAGCCACCGCTACCTGGAGTGCTACTTAGGAAGCTTACTGATTGGCCTAGCTGGACAAACCCACGTAAACTCTTACTGAGTGAGATGTGTCGTTGGAATTGGGCTTGGTGTGCGTACAGGGGGTTTTGGAGAGAAATTTATTAGAGCATAATTGCTCCAGCCTAGGGAGAAGTGCCAGTTACGTACTGCCTATTTCCACCGTCGTCAATGCGGATCACTTAGGGTGAGTCAGTACTACCATGATTAGCTGTTGCTCTTTATAGTTAAAAATGCTGTTCTACAAACTTTTTTTATGGAGCATACTAGGTGATAATGTAGATAGATTAAGTAAATGGTTTTACAGCTGAGTATTTAATGGCACACACAGAAAAATCTCTTCATACTATCTGGAGAGGTCAGGGATGCTGCAGCTCTGTGCTGCCTGTTCAACTTCTGTGCTGAAATTAGCAGAACAGAACATAAAAATGCTTTTTATTCTCTTCAGTACAAACCCATCCAGCTGGTTTAATGTTCCCTGTTGCTGACTCTGCAGCAATATCCGAAATTTACAATGGGCATCTGTAAAGTGAACCTTTTTAGGCTCTGAACTGCCAAGAGCAGTTCCTGCTACCATTTTTTGCTGCTTGATACCAAGTTACTCCTGTACAACTGGTCAGTGAAACAAAGCCCACTGGAGAGCTGAGCAGTTCCACATCCTGAACTGTGGCTGCTGACGACTTCACAGATCTTCCCTTTTGTGTATATTCCCTCTATTGTCTTTTATCACTCACTGGTTTTATGTTGCTTTGTTCTTTTGCCATACTACAGGTAAATTGACTTAAAATACTAGTGCTGCTTCTTGGAATGGACAAAGTGATTTGTTCTCATGGTTTTGATATGCATGTGCGTCCTTATCCTGACTGGAGAAAAGCACATTATAAAGAAGTGCTGGTTTATCAGTAAAGTAACTTTCCACGCTTGAATATATTTTGTAATTTTTGGAAATTGTTTAAGACTTCTTGGATGATTAATTTAAAAACAAACAAAAAACCTACCTGATGTTCTGCGCTTATTTTATTATTAGAAGTTTTCATAATTTTTTCTTGTGATATTAAAAGTGCAAGAAGTAATTTGTGGCTTCCTTATCTTTACTGCTTGTGTTCTAGGTATGAGTTACGTGTTCTGATTGTCGCAGCATGGTGCTGGGGCGCCGCAGAGCAGGCTGGCTGGGAGCTCTTTGTCAGTGCGGTGTTAAAAAAATGGGTCTGGAGTAATGACCCCATAGCAAATGCCCCACCAAAAGCCCTGTCAAGCAGTAACCTGTTGAGCTGGCTACAGCAACAATCTCAAATTGGTGTTTCCCTCTAAAATTCACTGAAGTTTAGATTGCTGTCCAACAGGTACCTGCATGAAGTCAAACAAAACTTGCACCAGATCCTTGGTTCATAAATATTTTCACTGAGAATGTATTGTTGTGCCTCTGCTGTTTCTCTGTTAAGAAGAAATGAAACACTCAGTGAGGAACAGTTCATGTGATAGCTCTGCTGATTTACTCCCTTTATTTTGCTGTTTAAAACATCGGATTACTAATGAGCACATGGTGTAGATAGCAGCTTTTAGCTGCTGGCAATGAAGAGATGAGGATGCTAATGCAAGGTCTACATGTGCGTGGAAACAGGCATTCCTCTAGAAACAATGCCAAATATATTGTAAAGTTCTTGCTGTATTAGAAGGTGTAGTTTTCAGTGAGGCTTTGCAAGGAGTCACTTTTTGTAATTATCCTGAGGAACGCTCTGACAGCTGGTGCCCCGTAAAGGTTTAGGAGCACTGGGAAGAATAAATCACAGTCAGAGGCAAAGCAGAAGATACTTTTGCATGTGTATTGAAAGTGAATCCAAATTGCTCTTTCAGTGTTTCCCCTGGCCTGAAGAAAAGAACAGCTAAGTCTTTCTAAACAAGCTTTTCTTTTCTGATCCTAACAGAAGCAGTAGGTCATTGGTAACTCAGTTTATTCTTTCAGAAGGCTGAGTTTAACAATCTATTTATATCTTATCTTTTGTGTCCAGTGATCGAATGGACTATGAAGACTACATGGCCATTTTGCCCTGCATCAGTAATACAGGCGCCTTAGAATACACTGTTGATGGAAAAAAGTGTGTTGAATTTCAGTTGCTAATTTTTGTTTTCTTAGAATCTAATTCAGTTCAGCCCCAGTGGGCTTGCAGCTTCCTGGTTTTTTAAGGTTTCCAACCAGTACACAAGGTATTGGACTTAGTAAAATAAACAAAAATAAATGAATGTTGCTGCTGGGCTTAATGCTTATTTATCGAGGTCTCTGTATGCCACAGTGTGAATTCCTCTGAGGTGTTCAAGTGCTGCGGTGTGTGTACTCACACCAACAGAGTAAGAATGAACCAGATGTGAACTTACGTGGCAGCTCTGCAACATAACCCTCTGTCAGCTACAGCATGTTCCTGGGTTATGGATGTTTTAAAGCACGTTTTTCTTCAGAACTCAACACATCCATGCTGAATCCTTAGGCTTGCCTGGATGGAATGATCCATAGGGACGCCAAGTTCTTACACATAACTGGATTGATTTAAGAGTCTTGAATTCCTAATAGACTGAAGTTTTGCTACAAGGAAAGGTTTAATTTTGTTCTCTTTCTCCCAGCCCGGGGTCAGTGCTGCTTGGGAGGACAGTCTAACCTGGTTTCATGGCGTTGCTGTTTCCAGCGGAGCTGTGTGGGTGTTGCTTTCACTGGAGAGTCCTGAGAAACTGAATGCTCAATCAAGTGGGTGGTTCTGTTGTCAGAGTCCCGTAGGATTCTTAACTCCCCTCTGTAACTACCCTGTGGTACGCTTCTCTTTAACTTGTGATTTAACAGAATTTAAGCCAGTATGTGGACTACAGCAAAAAATGGAAAAATATGAGCTGTATATAGCCACTTGCATTTGTATATTTGAGTATTTGTAGGTGATATTGGTCTTAGGTATATCTGTATATATGGTGTATGATCTTGTTCCAGTGTAAGCTACAGTTAATGCATGATGTTATCTTATTTAAACATCTGGTTGAACTGTAACTGTAAGAATAGATGGGCTGGTGTAAATCACAAAGTGCTACAGTTCACCGAGATCTTGCGATTCTTTCAGGTTTTGAAAGGTACAGATGGAACAGCAGATAATTGGAATGAGATGTTTTGTTAGTTGCTTGGCAGGAGGTCTTGTGCTTTCCGTATTTGTGAACTGTGTCATGAAGGGTAAACTTTTTCACAAGGGCAGCCCATTTTTTTAAGGTAGGACCCAAATACAGAATGTTGCACATACTTTGCATTTGGGGTGGGATGGAGGGGAAGAGAAACCGCTGGATTATGGAGCTGTGTAATGGGTGGGATTTGTTGGACACGGAGCAGAGGGACTGCCACAGCCACCTCTCAGACTTGTCTCTAGGATGAAGCAGTGGGAAGCCGTTAGGAACCAGCTGGTATTAAATAGGATGCGTTGAGCACACATTTTCGTGTGCAGTGCATGGAAGCTCTAACGCGTGCAAATCTCACAGTGAAGCCGTGGCAGTCCGTCTCCTGTTCTCATCTGATCTGGCTGAGCTCAGCAGCAGCCGTTTGCACTGTAGTTCCCAAATGCTCTCCAAGTTATTAGTCTGGAATGGCTCTTTGAGGACTAGAGCCCTGCTGGTGGGCAGTGATCAGGCAGAAAACACTGAGACAGGTTAAATAAAACGTTTTGGATGTGCATAATGATTCCCTCCTCCTTATAGGGGGAAACTTTGGTTGTGGTCAGCTTAATTCTGATTGTGCTGAAGGAAATCCTCACAGAAAATCTTCTAGTCAGGCTGATAAAGTGTTACAGTTATCCCAGTGTGGAAATTTATTAGACAGTCAGCTTCTACAGCTTATAATGTATATGTGTGTATGTATATAATATACATATTGCTCGTGGCTCTTCAAAAAGCCCAGGTTGAAGTTTGCACTTGTATTTACCAGAGATCCTGTCCGAATCCTTGCAAGGGAGGTAGCTGATGAGAACTTTTGCTGTTGTCTAACTACTTGATAGGGGGTTTGGGGAATATTGGCACTTTGGTGGTTTCTCTGACATTCTTTTTCCCACACGATGCCAACCTACTACATTTTCTTTGCTGACCTAGAAATTTCACATACGTCTACTGATACAATGCTGCCGTATAGTACTAGTGCATATATTCCCATTGAAATTGTTTCTGGAGCTTGAATTTTTTCCTTACCCCATTCTTGTCAATTATTAAAATACTGTTGGATATCTAATGATACTTTGAAATTTGGTCTGTAGATATCGCGGTAGTTTTCTACAGCGACAAAGTTGACTTGAAAACTGCCGGTCCTCTCAAGGATTATTTTTTTTTTAAATAATCTCTTTAACTTTCCAGTTTGCAATGATTCCCCACAAAGTTATAGTAGAGATAGCAAAATGCAGCAGTTGCCAAATGTAAGACGACTGTTTTTCTGTTGGAAAGAGTATGCATAAGTGTTACATAGGAAGTCTCAGTCTACAACATAAAAATATCTCCTCCTTTGAAGTTAAAGCTGCTTTTTCCTGCAGTGTGGTTTGGGTAAAATCCAAACAGTAATTTGTATTGTGTAGTGCAGCATTCTTAGCCAAGGTACTTGCTCCTTGGAATTGCTCATTAATCTTTATCTGAAAAAAAACCCACCCCAAACACAAACCAAGAAATGGTGGACTTATTAACACGGCTGGAATGTTGGTTTTGGTCAAAAGCATATGCTGTATGTTGCTTTAATCTTCAGGTTTAACTTGTACAAAGGTGGTTTTGGCATTACGCACCTGCGTGTGCGGAAGGCTGTCATCGATGGGTTCCGCAGCCCGGGCGCGGGGAGGGCCGCAGAGCCACCGATGCTCTCCGCCTGGGAGCGGCCCCGCTGTCTACGCTCGTTTTGTTTTGGTGAATGCTTCCACAGGAGCCAAACCAATCTGGAGAGCTGGCCCTTCCCGCTGTGCCTGGCATAACTCGCAACGCGCGGAAGTGAGAGAAAGGTGCATAATACAGCAGTAGCGGATCTGCTTTTAATTACGCAAACCGCTGCCGGCAGCAGCGGCGTTGCGGTGCGGTCGGGAGCCGAGGGGAGAGGAGCGGGCCACAGGAGCCGTTAAGCTGAGGCGCGGAGGTGCCAGGAGAGGCCCGTCCGTGGGCGACGCGGCAGCTCCTCGGCGAAGGCTGTAACCTCGGGTGAGCCCGGGCGCT
>VXBO01008608.1:331263-347500 GCA_013400135.1 Rhinoptilus africanus
GGGGGGGGGCACGGGAGCTTGAGCTGCAGCAGCTGTGCTGGTCAGGCACCTGAAGGCAGAATTAATTGGAGTAATTAAGCCGGTTGGGAAGCAGCTGAGGAGGATCTGTTCCTTGAGTAGAAAGCCTGGAGAGGAGTGAGCGTTAGCAGGCTGGTTTCTGGGTTGTTCCCAGTGCGTGCTGGGCGGAGAGAGAGCGGCTACAGCAGGCAGGCAAGTAAGTTGTTCTCGTGTTTTTCTCTCCCAGGGCGCTGTGCCCGTGCTTGTGGGATGTTTGGGATCTGATGAATGCTCTGAGGGTCGTGGATTTTCCCTGCTTCCAGGTTGCTTATCTGGTAACTTTTTGAATTCATTTGTCTTGTTTGTAGGCGAGTGTGGCAGCCGTGTGTGTTACGGGTTCACCCCAGCGTTTTGAGTAATTTTTACAGTGTGCAGTTTCCTCGTTTAGAGGAAACACCAGTAAGATGGGATGTTTCTGCAGCAGTGTATCTTCCTTCCTCTCCCCCCTCCCAAGAGCTGCAGTTCATTATTTTTTCTTTTGCCATCAGCAAAACATAACTGAGAAACCCTCTGCTATGAGGATAGTTACCATCTCTGCTCCCCCGTCCCCCAACATCAGTGGTATTGACGAGCTGTTTGGTCCCTGTGAGAGGCTGCTGCCTGGTCAGTAAGATGCTTCTGTTGTGTGTATGGGTGGCGTTTTTTCTCTTACGAGTCTTTTTACAAAATTATGTCTCTCTTAAGCAAAGGTTTTGGCTGAGATATGTTGCAGGCATCTTGCTTTTTCGTTATCTGCAGATGACCTACCGACAGCGTACTGGTGGCTAACAATGGAAGTAAAATAGAAAATGCAGTAGATTGTAGCTCTTGTTATAGTTAGAAAGGCTGAATGTCTCTCAAGAGCCCAAAACCAGTCTAATAGATTTTTCTTCACGCAGTGCCAGGGTTTTATTTGCTTTTCTACGGTATTTTTTTTGTTGGTGTGAATGATTTTCTTGGCGTCTTTCCTCTGAAAGTAGGGACTGCGCTTGCCGGTGAGTGCGTAGAGCGGGCTGTGTGTAGGTTAGACGGAGTCAGGCTTGACTTGTTAGAAACTCAGCTGGGGTTGTGGTGTCGCGTTTGTTTGCAGAGCTCCTCGGGAAGTCCCTGTCACCACCTGTGCCTTTCCACCCCGCACAGCAGCGTCGGTACCGTGCTGCTGCCAGTGTTCAGATCAGAGACACAGGTTTTAAAACTTTCAAGGAAAAAATGTCACAAGGTGGGAGTCGCACTGTTACAGGAGAGGCAAAGGTGTTCTGGGCCCAGTGAAGTTACAGGCTTTGGGCGGTGATTGCCCTCGGCTGCGTAGGGCAGGAGGGGCGGGCATGGTGTTTTGAAGGCAGGGACAGAGTGGCCCTGGTTAAATGACCCTGATTAAATTTTATAAAAACAGGCTGATGGGGAGAGGTTGGGTCTGCTTCGACTTGAGAGAAAGTGAAGGGAACAGTGATCCCTTCTTGGTGTTCACTCCCCGGGGAACACCGTAGGCACTGAGCTGATCTGTACCCAGCGGGGAAGGTTTAGGTTAAATACCACATTGTGTAAAACACATAAAACCCAGCAACACCTCCCAGGGCTGGGACTTCTGTGAAGTGCCGCAACAACATGTGGACTTGCTACCTGAAGCCGTAGTTGGGCTAGTTTTATTACTTCCCCTGCCACTTCCTTATCTGTGTGTTTAAAAAAATAAAACTCATGTGACCTCTTTTTTTGTTTTTAGCATTTTAATGATCTGTTTCTTAGAGCGATAGGTATTCCTGCCCAGGGGGTCAGGAATCATGGGGATAGCGTAGGTGTGGGGGTCAGTAATAGAAGGCAGGTGGGGGCAAATGGGGAAATCAGCAGGTGTAACAAACACAGAGGGACTTCTGGCACCTCTGTTAATGTTTGTCATTAACCAGGTTACAGGTGCTTCAAAAGGGGAGAACAAATTAAAAATGCAACAGGCTATTTATTTATTCATTTATTTTTCTTTAAAAGCACAGGTGAGGACTCTGCGGCTCAGACACTGTGCTCAGAGTGCTGGTTGTCTGTTTTAATCAGCACTGGTCTAATGTCAAGACTACACACTTCCAAACAATTGGACAAATTTCCTGTGATAATCAGCTTGCTTCATTAAGACACTTTGTCAATATAGAATAGATGTGATTTTCTTTAAAAACCATGTCTCTCCCCAGTGAAGGTGTGGCAGGATTCTCGCTATTAGAGCTCCCAGTAGCAAAGTCTCTTAGAACTTGTTTCTCAGACTGGGGAGGATATCTCTAGATCCTGAACCTGCTTGCTGAAGAATTTACAGCTACTTTGAGCTTTCTGAGACTTTCACATTAGTGCTCCCTCTGCTTGAGCCCCACAGTGTATGTGCTTTCAGTCATCTGGAACTGTCACATAACGGGTCTGGAGCCACGTACCATCACTTCATCTGCATCCTAGCTCTTTTTGTAATGGTGAGAATGACATTCTTGTTCATCCTGTTTCTTACTTCCCCACAAGCTCTGTCACAAAAAGATTTAGAGTGAGTGCATTAAAAATAGCATAAAGTTCTTACCAAACTGCCAGTACTACCTTTGCAAATAATCCCCACGTTTAAGGCAGCCCGATGTAACCCTCCCGCTTCTCCAAAAGCGCTTGAAAAGCCGACCTGCATTAAATGGTCTTTTGCAGCACATCCACATTTAGTTCATTTCTCAAAAGGAAAACGAGGCCCCCTCTAGGCTCTGTTTTGAGCATCTGTGGCACGGACTCACTGCTGCTTTTGAGAAGTTCTGAGGTGGGCTCAGCGCCGGGAAGAATGTGAGGTGCTGAACAGTAACCAGAGACAACTTGTGCAATACATAAAAAATCTCTCGGGACACAAACTTGTTTGAACCATTTAAACTGTATTCCACTTCTGAAATGTTAACAGGGCGTGTGTGTATATATATATTGAAAATAGCAATCCTCAGTCAACCAAGACACAGAAGATACCTGCAGTCTAGATAAAATACATTTCGTATAAATACATTCATGGTTCAAAAGAAAAAAAAGTCATACAGCCAGCTGACAGACTCAGGTGCAAGTAACCTTCTTGCATGTATTTAACTTTTGCGATGCTAAGAGGCCGACTAAAGGCTACTTAATGGTGACCAAGTTTTAAACATGTTAAAACTGGCAACGGGGCTCCAGGACTGAGTCGTTTAAAAAGTTGCTACTGATATGGGAAGTATTTCCTGTTGACACAAACCAACTGTACGTGTCTTAAAAAAATAATTTTCTTTTTTATAAAAGCTATTTCCCTGTTCCATGCACAACTAGATACAGTCAGCTTTATACACCACGCTTTCCTTCTGCCTTTCCCCTCGGGGCTCTTGGAAGATGAGCTGGCAGAGTTCTGGACTGGCCAGAGAAAGTTACGCATGGGGAAGTCTGAGGTTGGTCCCAAGGAGAAGGGACGGTTAATGAGTATGTAGCCATGATTTATTTTTGCTAAAATCTGTTTGAACTGGAAAAAAGAGAAATACACATACATGCGATGAAGGAAAAACTTGCCCTGAAATTGCAAGCTAGTGTGTTCAAGAGAAGCATCATACAAAATCTTTTACTTCTGTACAGTGACAATACCAAATAGTTTTTCTTTTTAACCATCATATACACAACACAAATATTATGAATAGAAATCTATAAATACTTTAAAATGAATTTGTAATACATAGCAGTTGAGGGCCACAGCTGTACAAAATGTAAGCAACATATATAAAACGATTAAGAAAGTGCAAAGTAGAACAGTATCAAGAGCCTCCACTTTTTACGGCATTCATGGTTCAAGTGTCGAGAGCGGGCAGGGATGCAGGAGCTCAGTTACAAGTCAAAAGAAGACACAGTACAGGATTCTGCACACAAAATGATGAACTATTATTAAAATGTATCTTCCTACTTCTTCACATCTATGACTTCCAGTTAATAAGAGAACGTTTTTATAACGAATTTCTGTAAAGAGTGATTTGTCCCTTTTTGCAAGTTCCATAAAACAAAGATTCCCTGGCCACAGACTACTTTTCCGTAAGTAAAGCAAGACTATGCGGGGAAACTACTGTTTCTGGTTGCCTTGTTATGCTTGCCATGTTTAAAAGGTGAACGGAAATACCTTTCCATAAAGCGAATACAGCTAGTGCCACCCTGATCCTCTCAGTTACATGCAGGTAACCTGTACCATCACTCGCATGTACACGGAGGTCTAGAGGATTAGTGCCTTAAAAACAAAACTGCCAACCAACCCTCAAAGACCAACAAAACCCCAAACTCCTTTGAGTTTCAAGTCTTAGAGACAACCCCGTCAGCTTCACTGTTGTTTGCCAGCCAGGATGCAAGGTTTGCATTCTGCATTCAGGCGACGGTTTCTCATCGGTACCTCCTGAAGCAGGGCAAGTCTCTGCTTTCTTTTATCCCCTGTGTCCTAGTGGAACGCTCTGCTTGAATTAAAATACAGTGGCAAGTAAAAATGTATCTGGTGAATTGGAAGTTGAAATAGTTAATTCAACACTCTCAAATGACTTGGTTTTAGAAAGCTTTTTCAGTTCACCTTTATCTCAGTCAGTGTACTTTATATTCTTTTTTAGGCACTGTAAATATTCAAGACACTAACTGATGTGCAGAAGAATCCATCCATTCTCAAGCAGTGCATTATTAGTGATCTCTAGCAAGCTCTTGACTAATATTGTCATCTTGTTTTAGTTTTTAAATGGAGAAGGGTAGACTTCAAATACTCTTTTTTTTTTTTTTTCTCTCTCACGAAGTGTCTTACTATGACAGAAGAATAATCCCAATTACATTAATTTTTCTCTTTGAAATATAGGCCCAACTTCAGAATGAATTAAAAAGAAGCTGCAAGAGTCTGAATATGCTAGAGCCACAATAATAATAAAGTTACCTGGTCAGACTGCTTCACATAATGATGTCTGTCTCAAAACTGGAGATGATCACATGAAACTATGAAGACCATCAGCGTCTCATCTGCTAATAATTAAGAATTTGGAGTCTAATATATTCTCTGTTGTACTTGATAGAGATTATAGAAACATTTGTCCGTTTGGTGTATTTTCTGAATGTGTGATATCTACAGTATACAGACATCCAAAACTGAGGCATGAGAAGGAACCATCTGCACAACCGTCTGGTCAATGTAACTTGTTTATTTGCCTCCATACATTCTTTCGATGTCGTTGAGGTAATGGTTTTTCAGTTCTTTCCTTTTCAGCTTGAAAGCATCTGTTACTAACCCAGTCTCCGGGGTCCATGGTTCTGGGCTTAACCGTACTTTGATGGGTATTTCAAACCTTTCTAATTTCACTGCAGGGACAAGAAGAAACAAAAGCACAGCTATGATTATGTAGGCAAATGAAATACTAGTTCGTGATGCCTAAAAAAAGAAATCTAAGGTGAGCACCTTGTAGCTTGTATAATATGGTGTCCTACTTAATGACCTCACCTTACAGAAGGGGCACAAGCAAGTCTGATCTTGTAGCAGTGCTGAATTGCTGGTTAGTGTGCAGATATTCTAATAACCCACTGCACCTACAGCTTGTACGGGATGTGACAGTGTAAAGTCTCTACAGCTCGTAACAAATGAGTGTGCACCCTGAAGATCTGAGACCGCTGTCACAAGAGCATACACTGAAATCTAGAGTTGCAGCTGTACGACAGGAATGTAGTGATTAACTCAGACTAGTTGGATGTGCTTCATATTTAAATTATAATGAATTACTTCTATACTTTCTATGGTTGAACATTTCTTTCATGAGTGTTTTTCCTTCCTAAGAGTTTGTTTAGAGTTCAAAATAAAGGGCCTTCTCCGTATTTTTGTTACGTTTGTCACTTGTTTTCCCTCCTGCCGGAAAGCAGTGCTTGGCACATGCACAGCCACTGCAACACAAGCAAAGCTGCTTCTCTCTCTTGCCCAGGCAATGGGCCCAAGGGGGTAAGGCAGGTGCGTGCTGCGGGGAAGAGGGCTGGGAGCTGCTCCGTGGGTGCAGTACTTGGTGGACCTTGCTGTCAGGTCCTGCGTGTGGGCCGGTAACAGGATCCCCCCCGGCTCGCAGCCTCTGGGTGGCAGCAGAGGCAGGACAGTTGGGATCCCTGGCTGAAGGCTGGCCCCAGGAGCTCTTCTGTCTCTCCAACCTCCAACTCCTACTGTAACACTCTGTTTCATCTGATTTAGAGATACGGCTGCTCATGATGAAGGTACGTTATGTTCGGCTAAAAATGAGAATGATCTCTTTTAAAATAGTTTTTGAATAAATTAGTTTTATCTCAACAGTAGATTACTGTCTAGAAGGTAGAGAGAATGTGTAAGCAAATATTTTGAATAAACAAAGCTATAAGGATAGTAATTTCCCTAGTTTGTCATAGAAAACACGGATTAAAGTGTTTAAACCCAAGTCCGAGACCTACAAATTCATTTATTTTTTTAAAAAGGCAAGACTTGATAGTGCCTTTCATTCTCGTTTCCTCAGTTTCAGAAGGCAGATTCTCCTCTCTAAGGCAGTGCTTAGTGTGCGCTTAAGTCGGGTTTTACTGCTTCCTTGCATGAGATGCCAAGTGCTTCAGAGACTTTCTTCCCCAGTTAGTTTTTTTCGGCCCCATAAAGGATTGATGAGGCTTTTGATCATTCAATACCACAGCGAATAGCAGGCTTTTAAGCTGTTACAACCACAAGGGTCGTGGTTATTCAAAGCTTTAGGGGACGAAGTTGCATGGGGGAAAAAAGCTCGGAAATCTCTTGCGTAACTAGTTTTCTTACCAGCAAATGTCTTGTAACTTTCCTAAAAAATTGACAGCCCTCTTGGACTTCATTTTAACTGTATTAGACAAGCAACCTGTCTTTAGAATTTAGCTGAAAACAATCTCAGATTTTTTAGAAAATAAGATAAAGTAGTCAACACTACCAAAAAGTGTGTCATTTCTGGGGATAATAGGCAAAAATTTGATATAGTTTTTGCCTCTGATTAAAACATTGAGTTTTGGCAGATACAGAGGCAACAGGAAGAAGGAAAAGCAGTTAATAACAGAATATTTGCTGGGTAAGCACCATGAGATTGGCTAACAAAACATGCTGCTTTACTTACTCTTGTTTGCCACTTCTTTAATCTCTCGCAGAATTTCAGCTTCCATTGTAGGATTGTTACAAATATCTACCCAGGTTCCACTGATGCCTTTCTGCTCAGCTAATGCTGTCAGCTTCTTCTGATTAGGAACCACAAAACTGATCACGTAAGACTGGTCGCTGCCGCAGGATGGCAAGAGAAGGAAGGAAAAAAAGATCCAAACAGTTCAGACTTCCATTTCAGGCTGTAAAATGCTTACTTGATGTTAGATATGCAGATCCACAGTGCTTTTTGGAATTGTAGTTATTCCCCCATACAAAATCCTCGCACACTTAAGTCTTCACAAGTGATGACTTATCAAAGGTATTCTAAGTTGGTTTACAACGTTAGGTTTGATCGGTATCATGCTTTGCTGTAACTTCACGAGTGTGCATCTCGGTTTAGCTTCCCAGCTACGTCCACTGTCTCTAGTTCTCTTCAGTTTCCCTTGATGTAGTGTGTTTAATTGAGGGGAGGAAGAGGGGAGCTAAAACATAGTTTAAAACACAGTGGAGAGCTTTGGATCAGGTGCAAAGTGTCCAGATTAACTTTTCCCTGGTATTCTGACAGAAAGCCAAAATACGTGCGAAATATAATGGTATCTGTTAGGGCAAGGGATGGGATGGAACTGGAGTACATTATGATAGGAGCAATGCCAACAGAAAAGTACAGGTAATTTCTTCAGCTTTTAGGGAATTTGGGCACCTGTGCTGCTTGAGAGATGCTGTTTGTAACTTGCCCTCTGGTAGGGGGTTCTGTTCAGTGAAAACCACGGAAAACGACAGCATATCATCAGAAGAGTGGGTGAGAGCCTGTATGTTGTGTTTACCTTAAATGGAGTTTCTTACCTTTTGGCATAAGCACAGATATTGTCAATCAACGGACAGTTCTTCAGGGCTGCCTCTACTTTGCCCAGAGATACGTATTCTCCTGCCTGGAGCTTTACCAAGTCTTTCTTGCGATCTAGGAGTTGTGGGGGAAGGAAAAAAAAGCTTGTTCCATTTAAACTATTGCATTTCCACAGACTCATTTGCAAAGCCCTTATATATGTATTTTGTGCAATGCTATGCAAGATTCTTGAAAAACATGAATTATAGCATCTTGTTAAAATGTTAACACAGCTAATAGCATGTACGTATTCTGCCAACTTTATTAAGGCTTCTGTAAAAAAGTTCATATAGCACTATACTTCTTGTCACACAGCTTGTATGAAAGTGATGGGGACTCCGATTGTAAAGGTTTGTAATTAATACCAAAAATTAATCTTACATTTATTCTTTAAAGTCCTTGTGCTAAATTTAAATAGTGATAACGTCACAGGAAATGGCATCACTTCCATGATTTTCCTGCAGTTGTGAGGACTCTCGGGAATGTGTTTTACACTGTGATTCTGCAAGCAGGTAACCTTAAGTAGATTAGCCCTGGCAAAGCCAACAGGATTAATAGCATGCTTATAATTACACTTAGTCAAGATCTTGTAATAGATTAAGATATCAAAAATTGAGACCAACCTATGATCTGCAGGCACCCATCCGGATGAAATTCCCCTATATCTCCTGTACAGAACCATCTCTGACCATTCTCATCAATGTAGAACTCTTCTGTTGTCTTCTCTTCGTTTTTAAAATACCCCATTGAGACATTAGGTCCACCAATTATAATTTCTCCTCTAGGATTAGGCTTGTCTTTATTAGTATAGCCCCCTGAAAACAAGAAAATCCCCACACAATTATCTTTAACATATATTCTGCTGCTAAGAAAATACTTTGAAGTCAATGCACACGAATTGGTGATCATTATAAATATAGTGCTACACCTCACTAAGCAGATAGGCAAAGAAACCAGCTAAGCAGTGGCTAAACTAGTTACTCTGAAATCAAAACGTTTAATACTCTCACCTTCTTGCCAGTCTCTCAGTTTTATTTCACAACAAATAAGAGGAGCTCCGACTCTGCCAGTGCTGTAATCGGCCACTTCGGGAGAAAACAAGGAAGAATACAGAGATTTTTGTCATTTGAAGTATAAACTCAAACCATAAATAAAGTGGTAGCTTATCTCAAGTTACTTTATTGCAGTTAAGAACTACAGCTATTTTGAATTTCCGGAAATCCCACCAAACCCTCACATATATATAACTGTGTCTACGTTACATATTTTCAGAAGCATTTTAACTACCTTCTGTAATTGTTCCAGCTCCACATGTTTCTGTTAGTCCATAGCCTTGACCAACAGGACAGCAAAAACAGATGTTCATGAATCTTTGTGTTTGAGGCGAGAGTGGTGCCCCTCCAGAAAGCATCATACGGACATTCCCTCCCAGTAGTGCCTTTACTTTTTTAAACAATAGTCTTGGAAGAAGGGGAAAAAAAAAGCCATTAAAAATCATCCACTCAGCTCACTTTTGTAAAAATAAGAAGACACAAGAATTCTTCTTCTTCCTGTCTGAACACCTTAAAAATCAACTTCATCATTCCCAGATTTTAGTGGACAGCAGGGATAGTCAAAAACGTTTCCTCTTGTGTAACACTTGAGGATGACAGAATTCCTGTAACTTAACTGAACAAACATTCCAATTTCATTACTAAAAAAAAGGCAATCCAATGAAAACTAACTAGTCATCTGTTCTGAAATTAGTCATTCCTACCATTAAGTATCTTATCTGTTTCCAGTAAGAACTTGGATTACTTCAGTTAGTCATGAGGTGATATTTGTGTGTTGGATGAGACTCGTTTGATGTCAGATAGCTTAGATGATTATTGTTTTAGACTTTCTTAACAAATCGGAAGGAAAAAGGTACACTTGGGCCATGAATTATACTTACACGTTACAGAGGGGTGCATCGTATCCCCTCTTGATTTGTTCCGATTTGTAGTCATAGCCTATCTTGAACAGAGTTCTCTGAATATAGTTCATCTCTTGAACTTTACTCATGACATTTTTATAAATTCTGTCCATTATTTCCTACAAATTGTTAAAAAAAGCAAGGAAAATTACCACCCAGAATAGACTAGCATGTGCAAATAAAGTTCCATGTTAAAAATAAAATAAACCCCTATTCTTCCTTTAAAACAGATAATACAGTAAGAGTGAAGATGTCTGCAGCGTTGGCTTGGCAATGCTTAACTGTAATGCTTTTAACGTGTGATCAATTAATCAATTTCTAGAGCATTGCAGCTTGGAGCTCTTTGAAATGAGTGGAATGAAGTATTGAAAATACAGTAGAAAATTAGTGACTTAGCTGAATTTTTCTCCATTTGCTTTTCTTCTCCTCAGACCAGTATCACTGGAGAGGAGGAACCCTCGTGCTGTAGCACATACCTTCCACTAGAAAACCTGCCCTGAATTAGGCAGACAGGTGAATCAAGGGCAAGTAATGAAGGAGCCATTGCGGGCCTTCAGGCGTACTGCAGTGATTCACAGTACCCCTTGCACACCTACAAACAGCTTTCCAAACCTCACATTTGGTTTTAAAACATTTTCCACCCCTCATTCCAAAGATGTCTTCTCTATCAACCACAGCTGCAAGTCCTGGGTAACACACGTAATCAAGCTTGCTGTGTTACGTTGCTCACGTTATCCATAACAACCTGTAAAGTGTGACAAACTGATTTAGAAAATATTGAATTCCGGTTCAGCTAAATCTCCTTGCTAAAGGCTGGCACGCGCTATGCTCCATTTACTGTGCTTTGGAGGCCTGATGCTGTACTTCATCCGCGGCTAGTGGGAAGCCCAAGGGAATGAACTAAGAGATTGCACTGCACCGCTTCCTTTTCCCAGAGAAGTTTTTCAACTTTCAAAGCAACACGGCTGCAGTAATTCTAGTTACCTGACAAACAAACCACAATTTTGTCACAGACAAGAAATTCATTTCCATTAAAAGAGTAAGCTTATGTTCACTAAAATACACAGAACTTCACATAAATTCTGTTCAGACTGGTGAAGTATTTAGCAGAAGTTTAAGGATTGGCTCCGTCAAGTTTGCTACAGAGCACAATACTTTGAAGTATTTATGAGCTTTCTGAAAAAAAGATAAATGTAAAATTGAAAAGAAAGCTATGAAAATTATGTACATTAATAGTTTGATCTCTGGTATTTTAAAGTCTTATTAGAGACCACTGTCATCGTGCTTTTGATTAATTCATTTAAATCTTCATGATTTAGACAAACTAGAATTTCAGAAAAGCTGTACACTATTTTCGCCCAGCTTACCTGCAGAATATCACCTCGTATTTCCAAAAGCCGGAACAATATCTTAAAGCAGAATTAACTGTAGCTTTTTGGAAAGACTACAGAGGCATGATGAGTTATGCAGAATTACAAAGCCTGGAAGGAACTATTGACCCTTATTACAATGTTCTGATTGAATAAAATATTTAGAAATATTTGTGTGTCTGAATTCTGTTAGAATTATTTTCTATTTCATTCCTTACACGTTCTAATCCCTGGTGAAGTTATGATGTTTTGACAATAAAAAAAAAGACACTAGTTCTAGGGAGAGAAACATTTACTAGATGATGTTAGGTAAGCGGTGTTCCTCCTAGAGCTTCCTGAAAGTTTTTCCTCTTTGCTGTAGACTGTTGAACTCTAGCTCCTGTCTGCTAGCAACTGAAAGTACATCAGCAGTTTCCATTTGATTTTTTCTCTGCTGACTTTTTGTGACAGTGTGTAGAATCAAGACGTTTAGGTTGGGTTCAGCGTTGTCTCTGTTCTGCAGTTAATTCACATGAATCTGTCTGCACGGACTTCTTTTTTTTCTGGACATGCATAAAATATAGTCCTTCCAAGAGGGATTATGACCGTATTTAAAATTTACACTGTTTTTGCCCAGGAAGTAAATTTAAATGAATATTTTCCAAAAAAGCTGGGGTTCTCAGACATATTTTTCACTCACTTAATTATTAAGGAAAAGACCAAGCCTGTACATATGATTATTATTTTACAGAACAAAAAGTACAACTGAGTATTTAATTTTAAAACTCTTAGCTGTTCCTCAAAGATGCCGCAGAACAACCTCACTATTCTTAAATGAGATTAAATCCTCCTACTCACCCACCACCACCATGCAGCAAAAGCTGGTGCTGCCACTCTTACGAGCCACAGATGTGACGTGATCATAAGAGGCACGTGTAATTCCAGAACATATGAGGAAGACTGTTTGCATTAGAAAGACACAAGCATCTGTGTATTTTTCGGATAGCACTAAGAACTTGGGGAATGCAGAAGCTTGGTCACCCAAAGAGCAACATAAGCTACAAAAGCAATAATAGTTATAGTCTCCTGATCACTTTTTCTTATAAGAGGAGACTGAGAGATTTAGCCTAAGGGTTACCTTGGAGGCAAGCAGCTGAGCTTGAGCACCCCACCAGCTCTGGCAGCCCAGCTTAACTTGCTGAGTTCTGCAACAGCCAAACGCCCCTATCTTAAAGTGTCCATCTTGGCCAAAGCCGCCGCACTTTCTCCCTGTACAAAAAGGAGTTTCACACTCTGAACGTCCAAGACTTTATGTAGCCTATTGTTGTATCAGTAGCCCAGTAAAACATCACTTGTAACTACTACAACACACTTATAGTTTTGCATCAAAAAGCGTCTTGGCGTTAGCATACATGTATTCTTGTGCTCATCTGCAGCATCAGTACTCAGTTCAAGCAATGACAACTGGAATTCCTATATTCTGCTTTTTTCCTATTAGGGACAGTTAGTTACACATGAAGAGAAAAAAATGTTAGCAAATAGATTTTTCTAGCATGAATAAGATAGAAAGCATCATTATTTGCTAAACATATCTGCTTCCGCATACTTACAGGCACAGCTGCCATCAGTGTAGGCTTAAGTACAGTACAGTCTCCTTTGCTTCCCTTCTTAATTTTACTTGACTGCAATAAGGAAAATATGTCAATTTATGAATCAGAAAATAAAGCAGCTCTTTAGAAAAGGACAAAGAAAAAGGGAGATATATCAGCATGTAACTTATTTAAATCTCTTCCCCTATCCCTGCAAAAAACATTTCCCGGGTTAATTTTTTTTTTGCCAAGTTAATGGAAAAAGTAATGATTAACAGCAATTCCAGCCAAAACACTAGATGTTCTCCAAGCCCAGCCTGGTCAAGTCCACTCTATGTATTTCTCTTACTTCCTCCCTCTAGCGCTTGCTTTCTCCTCCACCTTCCTCCAGGAGTTTCCTTTGCCTGATGCAATCCCTCTACCAGCAAAACAGAGAGAAGATTCTTCTCCAGCTTAATTTGCTCTTATTTATCTTAATTCTTAAATGGAAGAAGGCAAAGGGCTAAATAGAAGATCTACAATAATTGGATAGAGAACTGATAAAGTGAAAACAAAAACTTAAAATCACTTTAAACAGTCTTACGCTCAGCTAATCTATTAATAGCTGTTCTTATCCTGGTATCCAGTGGATAATGCTATATGCATTTATTAGGTTTGTTTTTAGATTTCGTAAGTATCATAAAAATAAAGGTTTTTATAAAATTTATATTGTATGACCTGCTGCTATAGTTCACCAGGAACGTTAGTTTACATAAGTTTATAAAAAAGAATTACATTTCAGAAGCGTGCCATATACATCAGTATTTCTTCCACGAAGAGGACAGCCAAGGGGAGAGAGCACAGACCACAAAAGCTAACGTTTGCTTTTGCTCCCCCCGGCCCCTCACCTGGTCGGAGAGTGTGAGTGGAGAGGAGTAGCCAATCCTGCAGCCGTACGTGATGCAAGAGATTTCTGCTGTCAATTCCAGTACGTGGGCCAGAGGCAAGTAACCAATGTAAGTATCCTTGGGTCTAGGAAAGGAAAGGGTTATCTGATTAACGGTGATATGCAAGCGGCCTGAAAATACTGTTAAAGTTTCATTGTGTGCTTAGTTATTACTTTTTGAAAGACTTGGATCACAAGTGAGGCTTATTCTTCTGCATGCAAGAAGGGTGTGATTTCAAACCACGGTTTATAAACAAAATCAGTATCGGTTACAGTATGAATTACAGGATTTACTTTGCTTTCAAAGGAACGCAAAAATTCCTTAATATTCTACTGCTATTTCCTCTCCTTGTGGGAATTTTCATCCCAGGCTGAAAATCACTATAGCTTTAAAATAATCACCAATGATTTACAAATCCTTGACAATCATCGTAATATCTCCTTCTAAAACAGTTTAGTAGAAAGGGAGCTGATCACTGAAGTACTGAGTCTTCTTTTGGTAAATAATTTTTCAGAGATTTCTCAACAAGAAACTCAGAGCTGTCACTTACCAGAAGTTTTCAGCATCGAATCAGAACTGGGTTTATAACCTATCACAAAAGGAGTTTAGCAATGTAGCTTATTTCAGCTATTAAACCCTTTGTGAATTCAGTAACAAACACACATTCATGAAAAACTTCCTCAAAATATTAATGTGAGGGAATGTGCAGTTGGTTTTACTATTGTCAATGCACAATTTATTACTTTTCGGCTTATTTGGTGAAGTATACTGGAGCAGTATATGTGCGTTATCCATCCAACAGCAGTATCTCTAGATCAATGGAAGCTGTAGGCTCTGACAGAGTCCTAAAGTCTGAAAACAGCTAAAAAAATATTTCCCAAGTTTGACTAGATGAGGGATCTCCTTATCTGGTGGCATCTGCTGCTGCCCAAGAGAGCGCAAAACTTCATCACAGACCTAAAGGTAAGGGTAATAATAATAATAAAAAAAAGTAGAAACAGCATGTGGGAAGGGAGCTATAAGGGCATCTGTTTCAAACAACAGGGTAAGTTCACAAACACGAGATGTATGTTTTTTAAATTAAAGATTAGTGGCCTCACAATAAAATGAAGACATTTGGTAACACCTGATGCCAGCAACAGACTCTCTATGAAACTCAGGTACTTTTGGAGGTTGTGCTGTATCTCTATACACACGACAAGGAAGTGTTTCTTACCCCAGTCCAGGTATTCTCTCACACTGTCCCGTCATTCCAGCTATTAAGTTTTTATGCTGCATCATCACTCCTTTAGGTCTCCCAGTAGAGCCACTGGTGTACATCACTAAAGCCAAGTCTGTAGGAAGAGGTCTGCTTGGCAGAATGCTTGCTACAAAATGCAGGAGAAAAATTGTTATCGATTCTTATCTACTTTCTAGCCTGTTGTTTCTGTAATTAATCAATGTGAAAATGTCTGTAATGAACAGGTGTGAAACAGGTGCTTCAAAGGTAAGCACCATGTGCTGTTAAGTGGTCAGTGGTGGGTACAGAAGTCAGTGATGAAGAGAGCAGTGCTCTGTTTTCAAGAGGAAGTGATTTTGTAAGGAATGACAAGTATTCTGGGCATTTACACATCTACACTAACTGCCATTATGTCTTAGAGGTGACTGGAAGCTTCATAGAAAAAACCTTCTGAAGACCAAGTAAACCTGACAGGGGCAGTGAAGGGGAGAAATGCAGGACTGGAAAGAAAAAACAGGTTGAGAAAAAAAACACCCAAAAACAATCAAATGAAAAAACCCACACCCCAAAAAGGCGAAAGTCAGCTTTTCTGTCAATCACTCTTACAAAGCCAAGCCAAGGTTATAGAGCTAAGACTACTTTTTTTATTTTTTTTAAATGAACCTTCCTCAGGTAAGCTGCTAGTTAGTAGAAGAGCAGTAAACTTACAACACTTGACTTTTTAGATTTCTTTGCTGTAATCCCTTGGCATTTATTTTTAGGATGAAAATTATTAGCTTTCATAACAGCAGAAGTGTTGCAAGGCAAACAGGGTTTTCATGGGAAAAGCAACCACAAAACACCACCCCTCAAGGTAACTGCTGGGTTGTATCTGTACCCTAAGCTGATCAAAGATAAGCAGTTGTAATGAACGTGAGCTTCCCTGCAAAAAGCTGCTTTGCCAGTTTATCTTCTCTTTTATCTAAGAGAGAGGAGATCTGGCTAAGCACAGACTGCTGAGTTCAGGAAAAGAGATGATCAAGGGGTTTTTTTTTCTTTCCTTAAAGCAGATGTTTACAGTCGCTCCCGGCTGCCCTGCGTAGCAAAGGATGTCATGGTTTTCAGCTACAATCGGTTAAAAAGACATTTCCAAGCCAACAAGCAAAAAAAAAAAAAAAAAAA
>VXBO01008608.1:354668-374562 GCA_013400135.1 Rhinoptilus africanus
AGATATAAAAAGAAGCTTGATTTCATTAAAAAAAAAAAAAAAAAAGCCAAGAAAGAGACTTTCAGATTCCATATGGTCCGTTCTTGTGCGTCAGGGCAGAAGCAACAAGACCTTTATCGTTCTTGATGGATGACTATCAGGCGAAACATTAACTCAGCACTATCCGTAACATACGCTGCCCAACAGAGTGATAAGGAACATGAAGGGAGTTTGGGTACTGAGGTAAGAGGAGAGCTTACAGAACAAAAGCATGGTTGTGTGGGCAGCGAGGCTTCGCCAGTCCCATGACCAGCGGAAAAAGATGCCTCTATGCAACTATACAGATACGGCTTCAAAAAGTCTACTGCATAATCGCTCTCCTGGGCTACTTGGTTTTATATATAGCAAGCTTTTAACTGATGTTTAACCTAGACTTATGGAAAAGGCTAATAAAATAACTAAGATTTCAACCAAGGTGCCAGTTTTTACGGACTGAAACTGTTAAATATAGGTTACAAAATTCTCCTACAAACATTTTCTCTTGAAATATGAAGTAAGAAAGAGGCATAATAATGTTTGTAGCGTTACTGGCACTTGCATGTGGCTGTATAAGATTTTGATCCATAACAGGACAGTCCCAAACTCATGACAAGTAAATATTTATCATATTTAAAATATAATGCATAACAGACTGACATACTGAACATGCAAAAGTATGTCCACACCAATTCCATTTGGTTAAAAGCCAAACTTAGCGATTCAAATTACACCTTATGCCTTCAGTCTCCTATTGAAGTTGAATTAGAGTTTAAGAGAAAGGATGAGACACAACATTCACACTGATGCACCATCAAGGATACCTTCACAGCAAGTCAACTACATATTACTAAAGTATAACAGTTATGTTCTCAGGAAACTCCCTCTTTCCTCACTAAAAAAAAAAAAAATAATGTAGCACTTACATGAAAAATTTCACCGTATCAAAACAAAGCTTATGCAATACTAGAATATTTATTAACTGTAATATTTAATAGATGTACAAAGTTCACTATTTCTCTTAATTGTGCAATGTAACTAGTCTATTTTGACGCTTATCTATCTATTTTGGAAACAGCAGAGCTTCCAGTTCTTGCTGTCGGAAATGCACATTCCCAGCAACAGCAATCAATGTGTGCCAGTCAGGCATGACTGCAGTCTAAGAAAAAAACCTAACCAAACCAAACCGGATGCAGTTCCTCTCCCAGATAGCTGCGTTTTCAGCATCTCCCAAGGATTTTCCTCTGATGAATAAGCTTCTAGCAATTTTGAAATGGTAAGTCTCTTAGAGTTCATTTATCATTTACAATATGTTACAGGGTTCATGTTAGAAATCTCACTCCTGAGGCAATACTTTCTTTATTACTATTATATGCTGGGTGTTTACAAAAATTCTGTAGTACAAGCTTACTATGGAAAACAAATAACCAATGGGAATGCTCATACAAGCACTGACACTTCATTTTATGGACTGCCACAGATGGAAGGGATGTTCTTTGAGTATAATCTGACTTTGATACCCTCAATTAAAAGCTTCAAAGACAGATAAGAGGCAACACTCTAGTCTTGTCCTGCAGCCAGGGCCATGGAACAAAGTCTGAAATCTGAGCACAGGATTTGGAAAAGAAGAAACTCCAGTTATTTTTCATGAATTTAACTGAAAATCTAAGAAATGAATGGAATTTTTTTTTAATATATAGAAAAATAGCTTTTAAATAGTTACAAAAGCCTATGAGACTAAATAAGAGCAAAAGTGTGTGTAGGGAACATGGAGAAGGTCTATAGTTCTGGAAGCCACTATTCACGGAGGAGGAAATGCCCTAATCTTCTTGGCATTTAACTAGTCAAGCAGAACAGAAAAAACTCACCCAGCATTTCCATACACAACTAGAATTTCTAAGTGTAACTCAAAACTTAAAGAAGTACCTGTAGCTAGAAATTTTATCCTATGCAGTTTAATTTTAACAAGGCAACAAATTATTATCTTCACTAGGAAAGGCTTTAAATAGCCCAAGTCCAAAACACTGTAAAGGTTTAATATTGAAAGTATATAAATAACAGTCTTTACTGTCCTTCCTCTTGTAATTGCATGATTAGAAGAAAACATACTTCTTTTTCAACCTACGTCAAACATTAATTGCAACTTCTAAAACATTTTCTCATTGTGCTAGGAAAGTCTTCTAGTACTAAGGATGACATCAGACAGGAAAAGGGCAGAATTCTGATTTGTGAAGAAGACCTGGAATCTGCAAAGCAAGAAGTTGTTTAGTTTAACAACACCACCGGAGGAAGTCCTGGTTCCCCGCAGCCCAGCTCTTGCCAACTTCAAACGGAGACACAATTCTGGCTTTAGCGTAAGTACTCAAGGTCGACTCCTTTCAGGAAGTTCTGAAATCTTCCAAAACAATCCAGTATGGATAAAGAACATCTATTTCCGGAATTTCTCTAGCATTCAGCCAGATCTAAACATTTTGGAGACCACAGTAAGCATTCGTAATTTGTTAAGTGGAAAAGTGGTTCTACACAGTGAAAAAATATGAGTTGACCTGAGCAAGTATGTACGTTATTAGTTGCAGTCAGTTTTTGGAAGGGAATTAAATTAATACCTAGTAGTCCTGGATTTGTTCCAGTACTAGAACTCAAAGAGCATAGGATTTCAAAATGAAAAGTATCCCATTGCCAGGAAAACGCAGCAAGCACAATAAACAAATGAGTGCATACTACCAGGCTCTCTACAAATTTTGATTTTCCAGATTTACACCCATTATGCACAAGAATGAGAGAACATTTCTACGGACGAGAAGACTGTGATTAAATAGCAGTAGAAGTTATAAGAATCTTCTGGTTAATTACAACTTTTGAGGGGTTAGAAATATTGAAAGAAGAAAAACTAAGGGAAATTATTCGGGTTTTACATCATATCAGTGCTTTTATGATAACAAACTCTGCTAATATTAATGCAAGTTACTCAATGGTAGAAAAAGAAAGTACACGAGGTCCGATTTTTGTTCCCTTCTCCCAGGCAGATTTCTACATATTTTCCTCTTACACAATTTCGTATGTCAAAGAGCAATGAAAACGCCAGAGGTAATCTAATCAAATGCCAGCAGGCTTCAAAAGAACTTCTCTGCTCTGTCAGTGCAAGAGCAGCTCAAAGCCGGAGAGCTTTCAAGAGCTCTTACTGGGTCTGTGCAGCATGAACACCAGCACCCGTCTGCCAGCAAACAGGGAGAGGGGCAGTCTGGTACAGCGCATCCTGATGTAACTCGAGGGCCCCTGTTTAAATATATACATTCTAATACTAAAACCACAAGTGGTATTAGGAAATCTTTTTTCTCACACTGCTGCTTAAAAAGTAGTTATGTTCCATGTTTTCATGGAATCACGGAATCTTCAGAGTTGGAAGGGACCTCTAGAGATCATCTAGTCCAACTTCACTCCTAAACAAAGATCAGATTTATTTTTGGTTTCAAGAAAAATACTGTTGTCCTTTATATTCACTACTTTTGTTTTACTGCCTCAGAACATACTTGCACTTAATATCAATCAGAAAAAAATAATCAGTTTGTAAGTGTCAGGTGTCATATGTCTATTGCTGCAACAAGTATTGTACTGGAAACCAGAACAGCCACACTTACCCAGTGCTTCTCAATTATCTAACAGACTGGTGCGAAACTCTCTCCTAATCTTGTATCACAAGGGCAAGCAAATATTTGGTGAAAGGGCAAAAGCTGTTTGTGTGCCCCAAAGGCAGAAAACATAAAAGGCCAAGGCATTCCACAACTGAAAACTGCCCACTGGGAATACACTGAATTGGGAAAGTATTTCCCCTAGGCCCACCTCGGTTGACTTTTGCCTCATTAAATTCTATCCAGAATGTGCACTGGAAATACCTGAGGCTCATTCACCCCGATGCTTCCTCTCTCACAAGCCCGTACTCAACCTGTGCTGGTTATGCTGTGAGCCCATCAAAAGCCTGGGGCACACAATCATTTCAAGTCAATCCAATTTATGCTACAGTAGTGGTAATGCTGAGCAGTCACTGTAACAGCAAACTCTGCATTTTCAGCACTTCTTTGTGGTGAAGGAAGTGAGAGGCATAGGTTTTAATCATTGGCATTTAGTTAATGAACACAGTAAGGACTGGTGGCTTGGACAGACAGGATTTCAGAAAAGGATGAAAAAGGAGAAAATCTGCAACTGGAAAGTACTGATATTGCCTCAAAACTCCTCCAACATATACAAAATATACTTGGACAAAGGGGCAAAAAAAAAAAAGGAAAATGCATATTCTATACTAATGAAGAAGTACTTCAACCTGATCCCCTCAAGATATACCCCCAGTCTCATCAGGCACTATGGCAAACATTACTCTTCCTCCAATGATAAGCGGTTGTACTGTTTCCACCCAACATTTTAAAACAAGCGCATGAAGAGGCAAGCAGCATGATCAAGGACAAACTTCAGAGGATACGTGGCCGTGGAAGTTCTCCAGCAAAAGCTATGTAAACAGTCAAATAAGAATTGATAATCTCTTTCTTCCCGTATGTAACACAAACTGGACAGACTGAGTAGTTCTGTGTTTAGATACACAACCATTTCGTAACAGAAAAGTTGTGACTTGCAGGGCTCTGATGATCCAACTAGTGAGATTTAAGTTAGCACCATCTTCTAATTTTCTGCTTCTTTCTCAGTAGTGAGCTGCTTTGCAAAAATACAGACATAGTGGCCTCCTAAGATTGTTGAATTATAGTCTAGAAGACCAAATAATCTAGATGATCTTTAAGGTCCTTTCCAACTCAAACCATTCTATGATTCTATGAAATCAGTTAAAGCCCTATAAATATAAAGCCCTTTTGCCACACCTTCCACAGCATTTTTCTTGCCTGCAAACACTATCCTTGAGAAATGTGATGCCCCAAGTCAAATAATCCCCTAGTACATACAGTTTTTACTAAAACCGGTTTCACACATTTCATCAATTTCATCAAGGTTTGTCGCTTGCTTCCCCACGTGAAAATCATGCCTCCTTTGAGTACAGACTTGATAAATCCAAGCTTTCCGAAAACATTCTCTTATTTTGGGCAACGTCAGATAAATTCCAAAGCCTGTTATTGCACCTATTACTTTGGATCATATTGCAATAGAAGATCTTTGCTGTACTGTATCAGTTTGAAAGTACAGACTGGAGATCAATTCCCCTCTTTATCTCTATTTTATTTTTAAGCATTACAAATGAAGTAGGTTAAATAAAAATTTAAAAAAAAAAAAAGAGTTCAGAACATCCAGACTATTCTGTGTGTGTACCATGGACTGTTTGTGCAGTCTCTAGCATAATATGTAACTACAAAGAAGCATTTAAACCTAATTTTATAACCAGATTATGTTTCAAATTTTCATTTGTAAGCGTGATTCCAACTTGAAAGCATGAAAACATTAGAGGTCAAAAAAAGGCAGTTCAGCTAGAAAAGGGAGAAGTGCAAAAGCACAAGTGAGACTTTGCATTGAACTTGAAGACGTTCCCTCCGTTTTTTCTGCATGGAACACAGGCAGCTGAACACTGGCATCATGTTCTGTGGTATTTAAGTCAAGCAGTTTTACTTTGCATTGAAAGGGAGCAGTAACACTCACACAAATTACTTCCTTTCAGGTAACTTCTTCACTATGCCACCGTTTCACCTCACTCAGCAGGGAATGGATAGTTTAGATTTTGCTTCTGTCTCCTAATTAGAACGCATCTGACATAGAGCAGGAATTTACTTGAAGCTGGGTTTCTTAACAGAAGCTGTTTTCTTAACAGAAAAGAACTCGGTTTCCCCTGCACTTTCAGGGCACAATAAAAGTAAATAACTGATGTACAGTGTTTTAGAGTCTTCAAAGTCAGCTGTAATATTCCTGTTTCTGTAATATTAATGAATGTGGATGGGGGCACTGCAGATACACAACTTACATGCGTACTTTCTACCTAATGTTTTGATTCTAATTGCTAGGTGCTTCCCTGAGTCTACTGAGCATTCTATTTTATCTGTTTTCAACTTACTGTCAGTACTAGGAAGATATGCATGGATAACGGGTTGTTAAAGTATTAGGGGGCTCATCTCCCCTCTTATGTTGTTATCCTATGCTTATGATAAACATTTCAACAACATTCTTTCACATTGTAAGGAAATTAGGACATCAGGTGCTTTTTGTTTTGCAAGTAAAGATGAAGGAGTACAGGAAATCATCTCCCTGTGTAAAAGTTTTTTAAAATTTACCGGGGGACAATGCTTACGCCTGTTGGATACAACTGCTTCTCCGATTCCTGGAGCGCATACATTCAAGTTAGGCTTCGATCAAGTCATGGTATTAGGGATCGACAACTGTTAACGATGTTTTACTCAAAAAGGCAAAAAATTAATTAATTCCATTACCCTACCTGCATAGATTAAACATTAACACTTATTTCCTGGCCTCAAATCTGGCATGTTACCAAACATCTGTACAGCATGACCTCGGAGGAATTGTATGTACTTTTGTGATGACGCATTAGAAATACTCAAAAGTAAAATGGCATTTCCCAATACAAAATAAACTAGTAACAGGAATCTATTACTACATAAGAACAAAAGATAAACATGGAATCATTCTGTTCTAAATAGGATTCGTCTAATAGATTCATCTGACCAAAGCTGAGTAACATGAGCAGAGAAAGCCAGTCATTAAAAGCTACTTCCTTTATTTATAAATTTCCTGAATCTAGCAGCATTGCTCTGTAATAACCTTCTTGTGAAAGGAGCAACTCAAACAGTAAAATGTTAAAGTGCACAAACACAGGCCCAGTCTGGCAGCCAAACATGCAGCGTAATGACAGAGATCATCATAATCCCTCTTAACGCTCTATCGAGAGAGTCCGGGGATATTAACCTCTACTGAAGTCCAGGCACAACAATGGACTACAACAGCTTCTTCCTTTTACTGTAGTTACCCTGACAGATTATATACTGCATTTTAAATGTCTTCCCAACAGCAACTGCTCTGAAATTTAACAGACTAAAGTTCTAAATACAATTCTGTGTTATTAAAAACAAAACAACTTGTCAGCTTTCATTTTGACAAGAAACCCCACCACCAATTTTATGTTTACTTTTATTGCTTTTCAAAAACTCCAGCATCTCTCATCAGTGGCATTAGTTTGCCGCCTTCTCAGACCTCAGACACTGGTCATAATTTAGGTAGTGAAATTAATTGCATACATTAAAGAAAAAAGCTCGGGGGGGGGGGGGGGGTGTGTCAGGGGGAAAGAAGTAAACGTTCCCCCTGGGGTACTGCATTAGCAATCTTTCGCCTACCAAAAAGCATCCTGGGGGCTGGGGTGGCATTTTTCCAACATTCTTATGTGTTTTTCAACTTTTAATGGGAACAATCAATACGAGGATCACCAGAATTGGGAAATACATGTTCCCTTTTCCCTGAGGAGCTCACACCCAAATGCAAATGCCACTCTTTTTTTCTGACTAAGCAAAAAGAATTAGCCTTTCTTATTTGCAAATTGAAGAAACTCTCTCCTTGCAGATGTTCTGAAATACAGATGACTTGGTGCACACTTAAAAAAAACAAGTTTAAGAAAACTGTTCCCACCCTCTGTCATTTGAGATGGTAGCCCCTGAGACTTCAAGCATGAGTCATCTCCGTTGTTCATTGTGTAACTAGTTAAGCTGCAGAGGAAAATGGTTTGAGAGTAAATAAAAATTAGGAGCATTAGAAGCAAATGTATTTTAATCTTTTGTACAATCCCAGAATTTTCCAGGGAAAAAGCAATGATGTCTCTTGTACATTTAAGGAACTGAATTTTATTGTGGTCTGAATGCAAAATTTTAGCACAGTCTATTGCTTGGTTCCTGGTGAACCTATTCTATCACTTTCTACCCAATCATACCTAGATTCAATTTTAGATCCTAATCATCTCTAGATCCATACCTAGAATTCCCAGATAAAGATTTACCTCAGACAGGACTTCAAACTGCAACTTTTTGCTCACTTTTCTCTAAACTTTTTGTGAGTGAACTTCTTTCTGCTACTTTCATGTGCTTTATGATAGACAGTTATCTTTAGTGTACATTTCTTTTAATAACATTATTTGGCAACTCAAGTATTAATTTTTATAAGGAAGATCTAGCAGTGTAGACAGGGGATGAGTTGTACATGTATAATAAAACTTAATGCAGCGTATACCCATTCAGTCAGAGAAGTTGGGGATTTTGCCCATCAGCAAGGGACATAATACTGGTGATGGCATTTTCTCCCAGGCAATCTTACTGACTTACTATATCATAACAGTTCTTTGATTTTAGCTGGACTTCAAAGAGGAAATGAGACGATCAAGCAAATTACAGTATATTGTCTCCTACAAGGCAAAATGCAGACTCAAGTTAGATCTAACAGCTCTAAACACCATTTTGTTCAATCTTCTGAGCAATGTAGCACCACCAAGACAGGAAAACAATGCAGAAGTAGCCCAAACATACATTATCATACTAAGACAGGAGAACAAGGTGGAAACTAGCTGATTTCTTAGAGAAAAGTAGTTTGTTTTTTTTTTTTTTTTTAAAAAAAAAGACCTCTGAGGCAGTTTTAAACAGCAAGGTTTTGAACTCTACTGCCCCCCAATAGATGCACATGCCATTTACCACACTTCTTATTTGACAGACACCAACATGCTTGCTTAAGGTGTACAGTTTCAGAGGCGAGTAGCTTTTGATGTTCTTAGTCCGAAACAACCAAGTAGCTTTTGCAAAACAGCAGAGGACACACTCAGAAGACTGGGCCGCAATATCAGGTGCTCAAAGCCTGAGCTGGAAGCCGAGGCAGCGCAGAGGGAGCCAGCTGTGGCCGAAGAGGTGTGCAACCGTATTAACATTACCCCATGATTGTGCCTGTGCTAATACGTCCCACCCCTCAGCAGAACGCAGCAGCACAGGACAGCTGGGCACCGGCACAGCCACAGAGCTTCCTCAAAGGAATTTGTTCAAGCCCCCGCCGGCTTAGAAGATATAAAAAAGGGGTGCGTGAGTATTTGCAGCAAACCACACAGCTAAAACTCAAGTGGCTTGATGGCATGACTTGATATTTAGGTAACTAGATCACCTTTGCTATGAATAAAGCAGGAGCCACAGTAGCAACTGCAGAAGTAAGAAACTGCAGCACCAGACTAAACAGAGTGAAGTGGTCTTAGACTTAACAAATTCTGCAGGAAGCATGAAGAGGAAACTGACGCTGTTGACCATTCTTTCAACTTATTTTTAGGAACTTTTCTGGTCTGAAAAGGGGACAGAAAAATCCTTAGTATGACACTGTATCATAAGAGCAATTTATGTTAGTATTAAAAAAAGATACATTTTAACTTGTTAACAAATGCAGTGATACTGAAAAAGCTAACACTGTCAGAAAACGTTTCCATTTGCAACTAGACTTGGAGTGGGGACTGTGTATTTTTATCAGTCAATACCATTTGTACAATTGCAAAGTGCTACCTGCTACTTGGAAACATGGAACAGGCTGGTCGTGTACCTTCCTTTAGGTTAGGGATACTCCTAGAAACTCAGTATCATTCTCAATTTTCACCTGAATTCTATGTATTGAGAGCCTTCAGATGTTTGAATGATGTAACATGCTGCCAACCACTGTACCTGACAAAAAGCTTTATAATTTACTCTTGGTTGAAAGCAGCATTATGACATCAGGCTGCTTGTAATAGCCTCAACTTTAAAGCTTCAGCAACCCGCTACTCAAAGCTTACCTTTCTTAAAGATAAATCTACTTAATGCTATCCAAGTTACAGAAGTATTTTTCATTTTCAGCTTTTTAAGGAAAGGTAAACTTATACACTAAGAGGTAATATGTAACAAATTTATTAAACTGTTTTGTCTGCTCGAGGAACACCAATGCATTACCTTAAAGAAACAGCCAACAGAAACCTTATCCACAGTGGCCTTTCGGATAAGATCACACCCTCCCCCTTTACATTTGCATCCAATATCTGGGCACCGACCACCATTCAGAAAGACAGGAAAACAAGTCTTAAAGCAGTTGGTGTGATCCTAAAATCTCATACTTTAAGTAGTATTAGCATACACACAAGCTATGTTTATATCTTGTTTTCATGTACATATTCCAGAAGTTTTGATCTAATGCAGCGAAAGTGACCTGCATATTCAGGTAACACAGAGGTGTCCCCAAAGCCCCGCTCCTCCTCCAGGAACCCTCCTGCCTCCGCTGAGCGCCACTGCAGCTCATCTCGCCCCGCTGCAACTCACACTGACTGGGTCCAGGTTGTAGGTGTAGGTCACACCTGAATAACTGCAATATTTTTACACTAGGGAATAGGGGGGTGGGGGGGAGAAAGGCTACAAGGCTGGTCACCATCTGCTCTTTTTCATTAGGTACTATGATCTGGAAAGAATCTTACACTTATTTCTGACCATTCTGCGTATGCGATTATCATTTATCAAACCATTTTTGCGCATTCAAATAACCTGAACTTGGCTCAAGGCTAGAACAAGTTTTTATCTTCAATGACATTTGACTAAAATTGCCAGTTTAGCATGCTCTTTTTTTCAGTCCAGTTTTATGGAACTGTAATGCACACTGCATAGGCATTACTGGTTAAAGGCAGAAAAATATGCCTGAAAGACCAAGTTTCAGTGAAATACTGCAATACCTATACAGCTTCTCTCATATGACCTCGAACAGCACAGATAATCCATATGAAGCCAGACTGAGTACTGACAAGCCCAGAATGGCAAACAGTAGCCCACTCATACAAGCAGGATGCTCTCCATGGTTTGGTAAGGCATAACCTTGCTCCGATCCCTGCTCCAACTCCCGCTTTCTCACCCTGTTTTTTATTGAAGAACAGCAAGCTTAGTTTCACCTTCCAGTTGTTCCTCTTCCCTGTGGTGATACTTTTCATAATGAAAGCACTTTTGACCAAGTTATTTGAACAGAGGAGCTCATAAAAATGCAAAACTATTTGCATGCTTATGAAATAAACAGAGAATCTATTTTCATAATGAAAATTAAAAATATCTATCTAACCAAGGCACAAAACCAAGGCTATCTTAAATTCATTATTAAATTATACTGTGTAAATACACAGTATGAATCAGCTGTACGTATATCTGTCTTCATGGAAATTAATGTGCAAAATGACAAACTAATGGGCTAAAATGGGCAGACAGAAATAGGCTCCTCCATCCTCACTTCTACTTCTGCGTCTGGTACAAAAATCCACAGGCACCATAAACCACGATCTCTTGCTTCTTTTTCATTTTTCCTTTCGATCACTATCACTTTCCTGTTATTTGACATTACCAATAACTGCAGATTTACTGTCTCAACTCTTCTGTGTAACATTCAAAGCTATGGAAAATTCTGTTATGAAACTACATCTTGCCTATATAGTATTGATTCTTTTAGTATGTATGCTTTCATTGTGCAAAAAACCCCCAACGAACCAAAACAAAAAGTGCCATACTAACAACAGAAAAGAGGTTAGAGATGTTAGTACTTAAAGCAAATTTTAAGATATAACACAACTTGAACAAATTACTTTATTGAATTGAAATAAACGTGACCTCAGTGTAATGGAGACTCCAAGAGAGAAGTGAAAACAGCACAAACAGCCTGCTGGCTCTCTATCAGTCTTCAAGTTCACGGCAGCTAACTCAATCCAAGGCTGGACTGCAGTGATCCCACTTTGACTGCTCCCTTGGGCTGCAAATTTCACAGGCAGCCAATTATACATAACCTTTAAGTCGAGCCAGTTGCCTGACATGGCTGTTCAGCAGACAAATGCCAGTGCGAGGGAGGAAGCGGTAACCTTGGGGTTTAGTTCAGCTGACAGGCAGTTACTTGCACCTTCACACTGCAGCTTTGCAAGAACTTTAAATGAGCATAAACTGGAGCTACAAGCGTAAAACGGAGTATTGCTGAAAGAAGTAGCCCACCCACTTTTTTGCTGTCCCAGTCTGTCCCCTCCTTTTTGCCAGGAGCCAGTGTGAGTGCGTGCTGGCTGCAGCTTTTGCCAGCTGAGCGTGTTCACGGAAGTGTAGTATTAGGGGAAAAAAAACCACCCAAGCAAGCAGGAGCCGTAGCGTGGTAACTAACCTAGTTTTATCTTTACTGAAAGACAAAAGAAAATCCTCAAATCCCATTCCCAAACAAATCTTCCCAAATATCTTATTAAAATTTTATTACAGATTAAATTTATATATTCTAAAAAACTTTAATATGCATAATTTGATATTTATTGAAGGTCAGGAGTTAGTAATCTTCCTAATCCAAAGTGGCTGTACAGTACAGGAAGCAGCAGCTGACCATTGAGTTGAGAGTAGAAGCTATGAAAGGAATGCCCTCATTCATAAGTTTTTGGGGTTTTGCTCTGAGCCAACATTCAGCGTGCAGTGATATGCAGTTTCCAGCTCCTCAGACTTCATTAGCGTATTTGACATAGTGACCTTTCACGGGCTGCTCAACTCCTCTAGCTTCCAAGACAAAATATTTGTTGAGAATGACTCACTGTGTATTCTACTTATCACCTACTTTAGGTAAACTGAACATAATAAGATCTTTTCAAAAATTATTGCATGTATAACTACCAGAGAGGAAACAACAAAGTACCTGACAGATTGCTGAGGCAATATGAAGTGTTTCAGTAAATCTGACCAGTTACATCATTTTGCCTTTTTTTTTTCCCCCAGCAAGATACTTGCGTTCTCTTACCAGCAAGTATCACCATACAGGCTACTGTACTCTTACCACGATCTTCACTCAGCTCTACAAACTCAACAGGATGCTGATGGCAACACTCGTTTAAATGTGGAAAGCTGCGTGGCAGCTCTATGTGCTACCTGCCATAAATAAGTGCAGAATTGTGAACTGCAACATTGTGTGAAGTTAGATCAAAGGTTTTGTAGTACCTGCTCATCTGTAGCCTCACTTGGCAGACAGCGAGTGCTCCTCATGTTTCACCCAGTGTGAGACACTCACATTCAGAGCATTAGATGAACGCTCATTAATGTTTCCCTAAACACAACTTTCTTAGTAGACTTTTTGGTTCAAGTGTACAAAATTGCACATAATAAAGTTTGCAAAACAACTTATTTAAAATACTGTATCAAACTTGTAGCCAGATGAGCAATTACTACATGAACACAAAAACAAATGATCTTTTATTAGGGGAAAATCCTTCTATTTTAGCAAGTACTGTTGTATATGAAGCTTGCTATTGACCTGAGTAAGCAGGGTGTAGAATAAGCACTGAGGAATCGTAAGAAAATTGCGCTAGCAGACTGTTAAAGAAAAACAGACACAAGCGTTAAGTCTGTTCTTACTGTGATACGTAACAAAGATTTTCTGATGGCCATGAAAGAAGAGCCTTGGGGCACAGGTGTGCTCTGTAGAAAACATTTATTTGTTTTATATTTCTTTTCCAGGAAACTGAATTGGGAAATATAAACCAAACAAATTTATAACAACTACCCACACTGAACAGAATTTCTTTTTGTGGTATCACATGCTTAATATTATAATTTATTCAGTTCCTCTCTATGCTAATATTTTTCTATACCTATGAATGAGATTTGTGCAAACGAGGCCCTTAAAAAGACTTCAGGGTCACTTACCACAAAGGAAAGCTATTCCATTATTTTATGGGCTCCTTGGCATTTCTGAAATGGAGCCAAGTAGAAGGTGTACAAGGGATGTACCAGTTACAGAAGTGGGAAGGGTCTGGTGGGCAGAGGCATGGCAAAAGATACAACTATTTGGGAACGGGAGGAAACACGTTAAGAAATAAGCAGCAGCTCACGCATGCTTGACATTTGTTTTGAGTTGTGTTGTTTAAGGGTCAAAAAGTTCCATGTGGAAATGGAGGTGTTTTGGAGTGCTTGGTCCCTGACAAGCCCAACCGCAGTGGCCAGAGATGGAAAGCCCCCGCCTGGTGCGCAAAGGGGCATCGCTGCTCACTGAGGGTACCCTCATAGACTGCCAGGGAAGAACCTTAGCTAAAGGGACTGTTACTACTCAAGTTACTTTTGTAAAGTTGCACAGCAAACCCAGAAACGAGCAGTTTTACAAACTAGACATCTAACTGTAGTAACTATAGTTGAAACTGAGTAACTGCAGATACAGAGGAAAACCTCAGCTAAGGGGAGGTTCGGAATGCACATCTTGTAGCTTATAGTGTGTAGAACAGTGGTTTAGAGAAAACAATCAACCATCCTTTACTGCTACGTGAATCTTCTGTTGTGTCTCCTAGAATGTAAGTCAGATTCATTAGATGTTATTTAAATTTAAAATACTACACAGTTGGGCTAACCCCCTAGCTAAGTAAAACAAGGATCAGAGTACACTGTACTAATACTATTTTCACTTTAAAATGAGTTGCACAGTGGATAATGGATAAAAAATTGATAAAAAACCCCAAACAGGCCTGCTGTACAGATCTAGCAATTTGCAAAACACAACCACTAGCTAGATGTTAAGAAAAATTTTTTACATGTTAGCCATGCTTATACTAGAACAAAAACAGAACGAGGTAAGATAAACATGTAATTAACAGATATTTTAAAAATAAATTATAATTTACGTATATAATATAAATATATTATGCTTATATTTGTTATAAATTTAAACAATTCTTTAAAGAAATCCTCTGAACACAAGTATTTCTGTAACTGCCTTGATTTTAATAATTTACAATCTTATTTTCTATAGTAAGAACAGCTAAAACAGAATAACACGTCAGAGTTATTAAAGTAATAATTGCAAAGTCTCTTTAATTAGTACAAATTTTAATAGTACAAATACTGGAATGTAATGTTCTATTTTAAGTCCGTCCTTGTCATGTAAGCTTGTTTCTAATTTCACAGGCTTTCAAGCATACCTAGATTTTCTTTAAATTGGTATAAACATTAATATTCTGACTGCCATTAAACACCTACGCTATAAAACATTGCTGCTTACCACTGTATGGAAATACAGGCATTGTCCCCTGCATGCTAACAAAAGCAATGAGCAAAAATCATGAGAGGAGCTACAGCATCATCACGCAGTTTAAGGTACAACAGATGTGCATGCAGGTATTCTGCTCTGACACTTAACAGCTGCTATTGACAGACCAATGAACTTATAATAAGAATTAAAAAAAGAAAAGAAATATAAACCTATTGCCTAATAGGCAAGTTAAAAGTATGCCTTTTAGGAAAAGATGCTCAGCTGATGAAGCAGTAACATACTCTAGGGATCAACAGTCACATCAATATACATTGAAGGAAATCCTAGTTCATTAGTTGTGTCCTTAATGAACAATAGTGTATTCAAGCAGAATAGATGTAAGAGTCTTGGATTTAAAGTGATAACCGAGGATCCACCTTGGATCACTTTAAATCCGAGACTCTTAAATCTGTGATAATTGGTGGATCACTTTAGCTCTACCTTGGAGATAAAGGTATCTCACCTTGACGCTCAGTGAACTCCCGCTGCAAAATATCCATAGATTTGTCATTAACTGTACTACAAAACACATGCAAAATTTAAATACAGGGCGGGGAGGGGGAAGCAAGCTATTTTCTCAACCTCTAGGATTTCTTACAAAACACTTTACTGAAGTGAAAAGTACTCTGATGCCAATGGAAAGTCCAAGTGCTTAGTTCTATCTGAAGCAAAGAAAGAGGGAAACAATTCCTCATGTCCTTCACATTACACAGCTATTAATTCAAAAGCAAAACAAACAAAATGCGTGCTGACTGTTTGATAAGGTAGCATTAGCTTCAACCTCACTTCTGTCATAAGCAACTCACACACACAAACTTTAAGAATCATCCACTATAGAAATCCATGTTCTGGCAACACATTGGCTAAAGGAAGACATTTCCCACCCCTCCCAGCCCCACAATCACCTTTCCTTACTTGTTCTGCTCCTCCATTTCCCAGGACTGCCTGTGCCATTTATTTCCTTCCTGAAAAATGGTTCAATGCACCTTCTGAGTTACCACTATATTTGCGATTATCTTAAAATGTAAAATAACTCTGCAGCCAACTGTACCCATACTCCTCACTCACACACACTCCTCACACCTAAACCTCTGCAGAAGATGAAGTTCAAGCCAGCACCAAGTTTAGTCCTGACTCAAAAAGTACTACGAGCTGTGGCGCACAAGTCAAAAGTAGCACACTAGCCTCAACAGTAGAAAGGCTTCCAATCTAGGGCAACAACAACCACACAAAGAATTTCCACCCCCACCTCTCATTCCTAACCTCTGTATCATGCACTCGGTCAAGTACATAATGTTAGGCACATCTGGCACATGGTTAAAGCCATACCTTGATTACAAGAACACTTTTATGAAGTATTCAGTAGGAACTGATAGCTCTAAGAAGAAGTGGGGCTAGGAAAGCAGATCTACTGTAGTTTAAGATCTGTCCAATTATTTTTGTTGATCTCGGCCAAGCGGCTCAATGTGGATCACCTACTGCAGAAAAGAAAACTGAAACCACATCTCCCAAACAATTCTGGCATCTGGCCACAAGCCTTCCTCTTTGCAAGCACAAGCCTTATTCCATACAGCATCTTTCAGTTCACATTCATATAAAACAAGTGAAGGCTTCTCACAGTTCCAGCATATCTGGGATTAAGGCAAGGTCCTCCCTGTCCACCACTCAGACCACAAAGAGCAATCCGAGAGAGGGCCTTGGCGCCAGCGGGCTTCGCGTCCACCATAGATGGTTACAGAAACCTGTCACACCACTTCCAGTGTGCGTTTTACTTTCAGTGCAATACAAGTTACTCTGAGTGAGCGGCCACAGAAGAATTAACTACTGCTGCATTCAGCTTTCATTTTTATGTGTCTATCTACTGAGTTCAAGATTTTGAAGAAAAACAGAGTTACGAAATGTCAGCAGATTATGGACAATCCCAATTTCCCTTCCCCACCCCCAACCACAAAAAACCAACCAAGGAAACAAGAGAAAACAATAGCAAAGTATTAATAATGACTATTCCGTGTAAAGCACAGCTCTACTAGCAGAGAAAAAATACTCTCTTAAGATTTCCCTTGGGCCCTTCCGTACAGCCAGCCTATTCCACTCAGCAGCTTCCAAATGGAAACGTGACAGAGAGCAATCCCACTTACAGGGAGCGGAGGAGGTAACTTTGAAATAAAGACAAACACCAAAGCAGTCACTCTCCAGCTGCCATAGAACACCGGAACATTAAACAGTGTGGCCAACTTTTGCGATGTGCCTTCCACAAAAAGGGTGGAAGACATTGCACTATCTAAACAACAATCCAACATATGAACAAATGGGGTTTCTCAGAAGATTGCTTCCCTTCTTCCATGAAACTTCCTTCTCTCCTGAGAAAATAAATGTCCTGCAGCACAGTGACCACATACTTAGTTGCGTATACAATGAAGATTTCCCTTAATAATTAACTCCAACTCTTTTTTTGGCATCACTAACTCCTTATTAAGAACAGGTTTCTTATAAACAAGCACTCATTCATTTGTCATGTTAACTGCCTAACTCTATTTATTAATAATTAACTTCAATAGATTTTGCATGTTTACTTGGCTCTGGATGCTGTTTGATATTTGGGTATCAGCTTCATTTAAAACAGTGTAATAGGCTGCATCTATTTTACTAGACGCGTACCTTAACGTTACTTGGAATATATTTGTATCTAACACCTTGCCTTAGTGATTTGTTCAAGAGCGGTTTCTTTAGTTGTAGAAAAGGGCTGGACCATAATCTCATTTTAGAAGGAGGTATTATCCACTGAACACTGGTAACTTATTGCGTTGAAAATGTATAGCTGCTGATAAATGTTAGATTATCCAATCAGCAGACACTGCGCAACACTGTCACTTGCTTGCACGGTGTATGTTACAGATAGTGTTACAGGTAACACACGAGGGAAGTTTGCATGTGATGCAAATACCTAAATAATTAACATCTCATGACAACATCACCACAGCAGGGTTCTTGGGGGAGGAAATTATCTTTTCTGTTTCAAGTTTATACCATTCTGTAGTTTAAAATAACAATGAAGGGGAACTGGCAAGTACAAAGAAATGAGAGACGAGTTAAAAAAAATTAAGTATTTCCTAAAATAACTTTTATGTGGAACTATTTAAGGCATCTGAAGAACTGTATTAAAACACAGACATTGTATCCGCGCATGAAGAGCATAAGAAAAAAAAATAAACCAAACAATCTTTCTGAAACTGTGGAACATTGCTAATTCTGTCTCTTTTCTGGGGGAAGAGACTGATTTGGGGATTTATTTGTTTAAAATTTAACATTTTCACATCTTAAAAAAAGGTCCATGTAAAAATCATTGCAGTGAGTCTGAGATGACAGATCCCAAAGATTAAAAAAGCAGAACTTAATCTAAAGAAAAAGAGATCATATGGTTCTAATTGCTACTTGTAGCTTTATTTGCTAAATTTTGCACTTCAAATTGGCAAGGCTAGAAAATAAGTTTATCTATGTAAATGACAAAGCATGTCGTATTTGTATTTTTATGCTACAGCAATCCAAGACGAGAAGAGCAATCAAGTAAGGACAGATATTATATTTAACCTGACAATCATCTTTTACAACCACCAGGGACGACAGCTGTTCATTTACTGTACATGAAACAATCCTTAATTTACAGCAAGTTGCTTTATAACCTCTGTCTGTATTTATTAAGCATAGGAAAAAAGGGGTTATAGTACAAAATAGTCCAAAAGTTGCTATAATTATTCCACTAAGGCTGAGGCAGAGCAGCAGCACTCAACAGGCGTCGGTCCCTGTCCCACAGTGCCTGCGCTCCTACTCCCCATCTCCCTGGCGTTGCAAATAGAATCATAGAACGGTTTGAGTAGGAAGGGACCTTAAACAACATCCAGTTCCAGCCCCCTGCCCTGGTCAGGGACACCTCCCACCAGCCCAGGCTGCTCCAAGCCCCGTCCAGCCTGGCCTTGAACCCCTCCAGGGATGGGGCAGCCACAGCTGCTCTGGGCAACCTGGGCCAGGGGCTCACCGCCCTCACAGAAAAGAATTTCTTCCTGATATCAAATAGAAATCTCCCCTCTTTCAGTTTAAAACTGTTACCCTCATCCTATCACTGCACTCCCTGATCCAGAGTCCCTCCCCAGCTTTTCTGTGGTCCCTTTAGGGACTGGAGGGGGCTCTAAGGTCTTCCCGGATTCTTCTCTTCTCCAGGCTGAACACCCCCAACTCTCTCAGCCTGTCTCCATAGCAGAGGGGCTCCAGCCCTCTGAATAAAATAAGCTTCAAAACGCTTTCAAAAACAAGCTTTCAAAATGAAATAAGCTTCAAAAATCTAAGCATCTTCAAAAAAAAGCATCTAAGGATAATTTAGAACACCGCAAAGAGAAACTTAATCTCAGCGAGACAACAAAAACAGCCAACCGGTCCCTCGCCTTGCCTTAACAGGTGCCCTTACGAGGTAAAATAGAGAAAACATGCCCCGTGCGCAGCGCCGGGCGATGAATCACCCCCCCGGGCGGCTGCCTGTGCTACATCACCATCAGCCCATACCCTCAGCCCGGCCTCCTTCCCCGCACCGCGGCGGGGGGGCTCGGGGGGAGGAGACGGCGCTGCCGGTGCGATGGCGGGCCCCGCCGGGGAGCCGAGCTGAGCCGAGCCGAGCGGGCGGGGTGCCGCTGAGGGACGGCGAGGAGCGGAGCCCGCTGCCTCCTCGGCGATGGGCGAGCTGGGCAAGCGAGGCCAGGAGCCCGCTGCCGGCCGGGAGCACCAGCGCCGGGCCCCGGGCCGGGGGGCTGGGAAGGGGACGGGGAGCGAGGGGCGGCGGCGAGGGAGCCCCGGC
>VXBO01008608.1:374856-399944 GCA_013400135.1 Rhinoptilus africanus
GCCGGGATTCGTCACCCGGCTTTGCCCCGCACCGTCGGGGACCGGGGGACCCCCCAGGCCGGGCCGGAGCCCCCCGCGCTCTTCACTCGGAACAAGAGCCGTGGGTTTCATCAGCTGCACTGACGAGAGCGGCCGGGATTACTCACAGCCCGGTTCAAAAGCCAGAGGCCACAAATATCCCTGTGATTCACGCCAGAGTTTGACAGATGGGTTTACGTGTTTTGGAGTTTGAGGCTTCTTCAGAGGAGAACTAGCACAAAATAACCAACTTTTAACAAGACACGTCTTGACAATGTGTAAAGGAAGAGGAAACATTTCATGCTTCATCTATGCTGAGCCCAAGTCCAGCACAATCCTCCCCCATTCCATATGGAGTGGGACAGAGCGTGAAAAAAGCAAAATTACAAAACAAGCCATAGCTATATTTGGTAACAAGAGCTTGTTCCTATAAAAGACAACACCTTGCAGGAGGCAGCAATTTTCCGGCAACGACTGAATAGGCCATGTGGATGTTACACTTAATAGTTCTCCTTCTTAGCGAAGCAAAAAGCACATCCCTTCCTCGGAAGGAGGCAGAACTGAATCCCTGCGTGGTTTTTCCTTTGCTTGGGCTATATGAATTCTAGCACACTCCGTTATTACTCTCACTTTGTTCTAATTTGTTTCAAAGCCTATTGTTTTGCTTAATGCCAAATCATTGCTAATGAGAGGGCCTGGATTGTGCAAGATGCCCAAAGGCACATCTGGTTTATGCAGACTAAGTATTTTTTTGATCAAACCTCCCTTTATTCAGGAGAGGCTGGGCAAACTTGCTACAAATCTTTTTTCCAACTAAAATACTGACACATGAGCCTGTATTCTAAGTCTTTCCCATAAACAGTAAATGTGTAAGAGAATATATTTGTAATTTCTTCCAACTATTTTATACTTCCTATAGTCTTAAGTTTTGAATGAACTGGCCTTGGATGTACGGTGATGTGTCCTGGTAGTGGGTAAGGACATGTCCTGTGTCTAAACCAGCTGGAGCGCTGGAGTGGCCGCCGAGGGCCAGAAGAGAGTCCAAGCTAATTCAGGATGCTGTTCCCAACGGTGGCTGCTCATCTCCTGGGAAGATAAAAAACTCTGTTGCTCAGAGACTTTTAGCTAAAAGTAGTCTATTTCTGCTCTTGACAGGCAAATTAATGGAAGCAAAATCCAATTGCTTTCTTTATCCATATAAGCTTCTGGTATGTACAGCTTGATGTAGCTCCACAGTTTAACTTCTTGGTGTGTGAAAATCGCTCCTGGATGTTGTGACCTTTCTGTCTGGTATTTCTATGTAACATCCCTTGACTTCTGCATTAATTAACTACGAATTATCATTCTATCTTAACTCCTTGTTAATGCCACTCCTTGTTCTATAGATTTGTATCACAGATTCCTTGCACTACTACCTCATTCATCTCTCCTCTAATGTTTTCCAGGTGGAGTTGCATGGTACCTCAAACAAATTTAAGTTGGAGCTTCCATCTCTCTACCTCAGACTGCATGTCCTTGCTCCCATGTGGATTTCACATGCTCCAGGTTGTGTACTCCTGTGGGGTGCAACTCTTCCCTCAACTCCTTTATTGGAGGACCTACTGGAGACCTTACCAGGCCACGGGACCTCCTCATCAACATCTTCTTGGCCCTGGACAAGCTGGCCGTGTGTGCCATCACAAGAAGCTCTATGGGCAATCCTGGTGCCTGCAGGGCTCGTCCACTCATGTCCATCACGGAATGACATCCAGGTTCAGTAGCACTGTCAGGGATGCTCAACAAAACGCTTTGTTTCTTTCAAAAGGATGAACATCTGAGTCGAATTAATGATTTCAGCAAAGTTGGAAGCAGATTTCGGTTAATTACAATCTACAGAAAAAATATAACCTGACAACATTATGCTTACAATAATGAGTCCTAAAATGAAACTCACTCCAGAGAGGGATATCCAAGTGATGAGTCAAATGTACCTTGTTCTGTGGAGGCTTTAGAAAGAGCAGGGTGGGAAACCTTCCCTGTAGCTACAGGTATGCAAATGCTGAACTGAATTACGTAGGATTTACTGATGTACCAGTTGCTCCTTTAGTTGTCATATAAAATAGTTCTGTTGAAACTAGTCCTTTGAAAACTTTCAAACTTTTTTTTTTTTTTTAAATCAAAGCAGAAACAGATTTATTTGCTTTCTATAAATAAAGCTATGGTCAGCTAGGGATACCCTGAGGATAAGTGGAATACTTCCAAAGGCTTCAGAACAGGTGGCTAAGAAAAGAAAGCCTATTGTCAGGAAGCTTACATTCACTACGAGAGCGCAGAAACACCTTTGCAAACATTGTAGGAGTCTATGAACAAAAATTTAAACTGTCTTTATATACCAGTATGTCACATGTTCTTTAACCCCAAATCTAACCAAAAGGATTTTCATTTTCTCTCATGTTGCAACTTTGTATCTTTCCAGTTAGAAAAACCCCTGCAGTGATCTCTGCGGAATGCGACCAGTCTACCACAACTTCCCAGGCAGTGCAATTGCTCTGTACCAATGCCAATTCTCATCCTGATCACAGAGGTCAAAAAGAAGCAAGAGAAAGCTATGTTGAGGACAGACTAAAGCAAATCTAGAAGGTTTTTGGCCCATGATTCAGGGCAAGCTTGTGAACAGTCAACAGCTTCTCACCTCACTCCTGATATCAGCAATGGGATTGCATAACGTTAGCACGTCTAATCTAAGTAGTAAATCAATATTTGGAGCCTTGTGGGTTGTTTATTTATATTAGGAGCAGTGACTGGTGAAGTCAACTATTTCTTTGATGCAATCCTGTTTCTTCACAGCATGTACAGTTAGAATCAAAACAACAGAAAACAAATTTTGTACACAAACTTTGCCACTCCAAAACAAGTTGCCTCAGTTTTGTCTCAGGCTGGTAAACTTTTAATGTGTTCCTTTTTCTCTTTTAAAAAAATAATTGTATTTCTGCTACTTCGCAATAAACTTAGAGCACATGATAAAAAAAAAAGCTGGAGCACATTAGACCTCCACATTAACTCTGCTCATCAGGACCAATGTGCTTTTGTTTGCTCTAGATCTTTTTAAACTGACTCTCAGGTTTTAAAAGACAACACAACAAACCCGACATAGCGGTCAGTCATACACATTTGGTGACACAAAGGATTATTGATCTCTCCAAAGAAGTGCATTTCGAGGAGGAATTTCAAGTAGGGGGGAACTGAGGGATGGCCTACTGAATAAAGGGCAGTGTTTTGAGAAGGGGCCTCTTCCAAATGTGGGAATTGTTTTGTTCTTTGATGCCTTTTGTTCAAGCTAGGTCAATTCCCTTCTGACTCTCATACATGAAACCTGATTGGAAAATTATCTGCAAGTCTGTTTGTAACAGTTGCCATAAAGAAGCAAATTCTATATTTCACATAAAGAATAAAAAAATCTCTACCACATCTAGTGTTTAGAGCCAACATACTGGGCCTTTTGGGGGAGAAGCAGGGGGAAGGTAGAGACAAAGTTCCCTAGGTCTTATGAACTAAAAATCTGTAACCCATTTTGGTACCCTGATCTACGTGGATATAACTTCTCAGTCTGAGTCACTATGTAGAAGAGCGTACAGCAGCTTGCAAGCCTTCAACATACACCTGCATTACATAATTCAGTCTAGGTTTTAAGACATATTCCATACACGAAAAAGAAACATGTACCTGCTTGCAGACATAACATCTGTATTCTGTAAAAGCATCACATTCATTACCTGCTCACATCCCTGCAGGGTTTAGAGCTATTTTTTTTTCCAGAGGTCATGCCTGACAAGTAACTTTCTGCCTGCTTAGGCAGCAAGAGGGACAACTCACTGTAGCATTACCCAGATACCTATTATGCCCCACAACACTTAAATATCTGCAGCATTTCAGAGACTGTGATATACTCAATTAATTCATCAGACATAGGGCGCTGCCTTACATACCAATATGTACAGACCAGTAGGCTTCAAAATACCACAGCTGTCACAGCACACATAGATGCATTTTGTGCTTGGATTTTGATTCTTTCTTAGAAGGGGGCACCTAGTTCTTTAATGATCTTGGGTCAAATCAGCACTTCATAGATGGTACCATTGAGACCGGTAGGTTGGCACACTACATAAAGTCAAAGGAGGATGCAGATTCAGTGTTGTCTTACTGTACCGTTTATGACAAAACTGAAAAGCCCTGTCAGGAGCAGAGCCTCAGGGTATTAGATCCTAAATAGGATGGTGCATGGACATGGCATTCCTGACTGAAGAATATTTATTTTAAGAAAGGAAAGTAGTATTGACAGGGATATTGCTCATCTATACCACAATAAATCTAGGGAAAGATTTGCCACTCTAAATTTAATTTTGTTGGTGCAAACAGTTACATGTTTTATGAGTAGAACATGCGCAACTGTACCATCATTAGCTCGCTGTACAAAACAAAGTACCTAAAACTTTGACCAGCCATTACAAGGAGGGCTTTGAGTAGTTCTCACATAATGAAATATGTTCTAGTGCTGCCTTGGGACATTCAAAGGAGAGAAAATAAAATGCTATAAAAATGAAATGTTTTCTTAGTTTTTCACAACATCCAGTCTAAAGCGCATAACCACAGTTAGCAATGGCCACAACAGGCCAGGTTTACTATAAAAAAGCCCATTAGAATAGGATAGATTATGGCTACAAGGATGTCTAAATAATTGTTTTCTTCTGATCTATTCCACATTCTTCTCATCAGGATTTTTTGAGTTTTACAATTTCCTTTAAGGGAATCATAACATTTTGAACACCGTGGTGTCCTAATTTAGTATGAAACCATTTGGGGAATTCATTAGCGCGAAGACTAAGATTCAGTGAGGACCTTGACCTCAATAGTTCTTCTATTTACATATGCCATGGCAGAAGTTTGTCTTGATGGAAACGGCAAGGCCAACCTCATAATGGATACTTCTTTCCACAACTATTTTTTTTATTTAGAACCTAGATAGCAAAAAAATTTACTTGTTTACCTTAACTTTGTTCCAGTTTGTCATCTGACCTCAATTTTTGTAAAAATATGATACTTGATTAAAAAAATAACACAAATCCTAATCATGTATGCCTGTGGGCTGGCTGCGACTTCAAGTACATTTCCAAGGAATATTTAACAGGCAAGTACAAACAATATCCTCTGCTGTACTCCCATACAAATTGTTCTCATGTATTCCTCTGAATGTGTAATGTGAGAAGTAATGTTGGTAAGATTAGAATGATTCAACTTACTGCTTAACTGTTTGCAGTCTTTCCTGTAAGTTTTGGGGGCAAATATAGATCAGTAGATTTGCATGAAGGACAGACATAATCTTATGTCCAAAACGTGTTTCAATGCATGAAGGAATAGCTATTTTAGAATAACTGCCTTCTTATGTAACAATATGACTATTACACAAAGATTAAATGGTGTGTTTCTTTGTTTATTGAGGTTTCATTTCTTAAAGCTAAAACAATAGATGAACTCATAGTCCTTAAGACTGACAGACTATGAGCTCTTTTCTGTACCTATTCAGCAAAATCACACTTAAGAGAAATTTCTGAAAATTATTTGGTGATAAATTGGCAATCTACTTTGCAAGTCTTTTTAAGTCTTATTATTGTGAAGTCCCATCTGTAATTTTTTAAAATAAACTACAAATGACTCTTGGACATCTGTTTCTGTGATTATATGTCCCTATAGGAATCAGGACAAACTGATCCTGCTTTCATCAGATACAGTTTCTTTCTCTGTCAGAGATCGCTGTGCCCAGAAGGTGAAATGATGGCGTCACAACACAAAACTCCAGCCCAAGGACAGAAGCATTATATGTGCTTCAAATTGAGTAGGTAGCCTTCCAGTCTTAAAATATTCTACACATCCTGTCTAAATTACCGCAAGCTGACAGTCTGCCCTGACATGCTCCAGCAGTTCTGCTTCAGCTTGTTCCTGAACTTGTAAGGGAGTCCTTATGAGACAGCCTTGCAGCTTCCATCCTTTCTGGTGAGATTTACAAGATGGCGTACCTGTAAGAATCTCATTTACTCAGATTGTCAAAATGTCAGGATTTTGTTGGAATTCAAATTATATTACTTTCAGTCTGTCTCTGCAGCAAAACTTTCAGTCATACCTTGTTTTTTCTAGCACAACCTCTTTCTTCAGAGGCTGATTGATCACTGCATTGTTTCCCGTCAGTCCAACAGAATCGCCTCCATAGCAGCGTGGACCTCTGAAAAAAATAACACAAATTCCAGAAGAGCCTTTTAAAATGTTATTTATGGATGGTTTGCAGTAGTGGTACAGAACCCGTTCAGCAATTTTGCATATTACACTGAGCAGTGTAATAAATGTGTATGATTTTTTTTTTCTTGGTCAACGTTTTCAGACACTTTAGAAGCCACCCACAAAATGTTCCCCACATACACTTTTATCTCTCCCATCCAGATATGTCGATACAGGCTGTTGCTAACCTGGACAAAGATGCCAGGGTAACATTCTTAGTAGCATTTTTCAGTCAATATTTCCTTTGCCTAGTAACTTCATTGTCAAAATGTTTAGGTCTCAACTGATCCGTTTCCATTCATAAACATTTGTGGTACACAAAATGTCTATCCATGAAAAAAACAGAAATGACACACAAAGATGAGAAGTACACCTTAACACAGTGTCTTTCAAAAAGATACTTGAATTCTTACCTTAAAAAGTACTTCCCAGGAGATCAAGAGTCGGATTCAGCATTCAAATCTGTAGAGTAAAAGCATTTTTAATGGAGATTCCAGGTGAACTTCAATCTTTAACACTGTAGTGAAGTTAATACCACTGTGACTGCTTTAAATGCTTGCACTTGTGACATTGGCTTCCCTTTTGCAGTTAAAACAGAAGAGAATCTAGTTACACAGTCAGTTTGTTCTATCAGTAGGTGCTACCTACTTGTACATGTTTACAAGTAAAGTCATATATGCAAGAAATATTCATAGAATATGCTTCATTTACACAATACCTCTAATGACTATGCTTTCATTTCTGTCAGTAGTTCTATTACAAGTTGATCCCTGGAGTCAATTATTTAATTAATTCACATGACACTATATATGCAAATTGTTTGCAAAAATAATTGTTATTGCTGCAGTAGTTACAGAAGTAAATGCTTGTGGATGAAACCTAGTTCTAAATATTGGCAGACACTGGAGCTGGGGTGGGGAATGGCTGCATTCTGAGGCGTTCTCTGCTCTTGCTGGTCTCGTATTCAGAATTCAAAACTGCCTGAAAGTAGACACCATCACATTATCTGTAACGATACCTGGCTCCAAAGGCCAGCTCAGGTATCAGTGTTCCACACAGCTGACAAATACCACGTTTATTTTTGTTCAGATGAATAGTATCACTTACAGACCTATTTTCTTACTGGACAATGATAGTTAAGAAAGATGATGCCTGGGGGAGTTTCAGCTTTAGCCTATGTTGCCTAGATAATTTAACTTCTTCATTAATATACAATAGAAGCATCTTCAAATAAAAGACTTGTAGCAGCTTCAGAAAATTAGAAGGTAGTGCAAAAATAGGCAGTGTAACAAAAGGTACATTATATTCCCTACACAAACAGCCCGAGCAATTCCATCTCTTACCAAGTTTTAGAATATTAATTTCGTGACTTCTTCCAGCTATATCACTGGGCCTAACAGGAGACATTCCTCTTCACAAATTCTGCCTTGCTTATCTCCCAATTATCAAGGCTACAAACAGCATCATGGCTATTTTTCCTTTAGGCATTATTGATCAGTATTTGCAGTAACACCCTTCAGGAGAAAAGTCCAGAGTGGCATAATTCTTAGTTCAGGACAATGGAGCACAGCAGCAGTAGCACCTTTCCTCCCTTCATGACTTAAGTATTGTTAGTTCTGCCTGCAGAGGTTGTTCAGCAAGCTCTGCAAATCACAAGTATGTAGCAGAGGACTAGGTGCTAGAATTTAAAGGGTTTCTTAAAACAAAGCAGATCTATTTCCAAGACATGTTTTCACACTGGATTTATGTATGATATGGTAAGCTTTGAACTCCCAAAATACCAGCTACCTCTGTCTTGGGCTGGTGTAGTAAGTTCATTCCTTCTTATGAGCAAATTTCTCATATTAAAAAGTAAATTCAACAATTTGGAGACTTGCAAAGCACATAATAGAACATAATTTCACTCTTTTCCCTTTTTATCTCTGCTATTTATGAAAGTTTGTTTTATATCTGAACACACTCCCTTATACAGTGATTTACTCTGACTATTTCTTTTTCTTTATGAATCCAGCTTCCATTGAACTTAACTGCAAACTTCCAGTACCACCACAGGGAAGGTGCTCTGTGTCCGTGTTCACCAAAGCAGACCTGGCTGGCTAGGAGGAGGGGGCAGACTACCTCCCCTAGACATCCCACAAGCTTTGCAAGGCTTTTTTGTGCAGTTGGAGTGCAAACAGTTGTTTTTAACTGTTACAGAAGTGTTAAAACACCTTAAGCAGAAAGCTTGTCAAGGCAATTAATCAGGGAAGACTACGATTTAGCAGTCATCTCCAGACCAGAGCTCTTCCTATGCAGGACATAAGAACATAGAACGGTTTGGGTTGGAAGGGACCTTAAAAATCATCTAGTTCCAACCCCCACACCATGGGCAGGGACACCTCTCACTAGAGCAGGTTGCTCAAAGCCCCATCCAGATGTCACTTTGTCCAATGACAGAAGAAACTACGTGTTTATAGTGACACAATTCCAGCATCCCTGTGTTTGTTTGTTTTCCAGTGAAGTCCAGAAAAACCAAGCATTAGCTAGAGATCATGGGTAAAGGTGAAAAAGAAAAGGAAATCCAGTGATGTCTTTTTAGATTAGAAACCTTCAAATATAACTAAAGGAACAGAACAAGTGTTTTAGGCTCCCGTCCCATGAAAGCACCACTGGAAACAGGTCTGAGCCCACAGCTGTACACAGCACATCCATACTCTGAAAGGACTTGCAAAGGACTCCTGTCAGTGAGTAAATGTCAAATCACTAGAGCCTATTTTCAGATATGATAATGGGAAATATTTTAGAAAAAAGTACCTGGAGCACCTATGAGATACAGACATAGCTTTTAGGTAGTATGTATGGATGTTGGATAGACTTTGCAACCTACATTTCGTTTCTCTTTCCATAGTATAAACCAATCTTTATTCATCTGGAGTTTTGACTCCTAAAGAGTTTGACTCCTGTCATGTTTGACTCATAAGAAACTTTCACTCAATGACTCATTCTTTGGGACACAGAACCTTTGTGTTGGATCGTCGGGCTTACTTTCAAAATTACCCATTAATCTAGCCAAGTGTGTGTGGGTTATTCCCTAAAATTAAATCATGCAATTCATATTCCCCTGAGAAGCAGTATCAAAGAAATGAAAGAGCGGAGCACTTCCAGATTTGACTTCCTCTCATCACAGACTGCAAATCTAGACTGCTTTCAGATTTTGATCCCTGTTATGTTACCCATTAAAGGGGAGAAAAGGAATGTGGGCAGAAACAACAGCATGCTTTAATGAGCCATGAGTGTAGTGATTGGAATCAGTGAACTCCCAAGTTCTGCCACTAAAATAACCTGTTTATCCTTTCAATGCAGGGGTACTGGTAACTCAAAGATCTGCTGAAAATTAATTAGGTAATGTTAATAATACAATTTAACGATGCCTAAAGTGGTTATTACAATGTGGACTGGGGAGAAGGCTCACTCTTGTGAATTTCTTACACAACCGACCAGGTAGCCTTTCTCCTTAGACACTCAGGAAGACAAGTACTCAAATATCATCATGCCAAGTATGACGTAGAAATGAACCAACAAAAATAACAAGATAAATTAGATTGCCAAAATCCTCCCATTGTATCTTACTTCTAATATTTTGAAGGGTAAATTTGAAATATTTTTGATGACTGAGAGCACAGTAACATTGCTGACATGGCTGAACACTACAGAACTGCACTGGCTATCTATACTGTTTTCAATTCGTTTTTATCTTATTTTATTTGATTGTAGTTACGTGCCATGCCAGTACCAGTCTGAATGATATTAGCATAAACCGTGCTACTCAGTTTTGCTCTTGTCTTCACTCAGTCTATCCCCAATAGTACTGATGGCAAATGTTTTCACAACAGTGCCTGCGACACCTTGTAATTCCAGGGACCATCTTTTATTGACATGCTTCCTAGTATTAGCCAGCAGTAAGGAAAATGTAGAAATATTGAAACATCTCTGTCTTTTGCACCACAATTAGGAAGTCTGAAACTTCAGCTTCAGCATTTGATGCAATGCTGCTGAACAGTAAAATGAAAAATGAAAAGCTACATCCTTATTCAATGTTACACTGACGGTTACTTCCTTTCCCAGAAATGGCTGACCACAGCAGAGAAAGCCTCTAGACTGAAATATTGCTATGCAGAATAAACAATTACTCCTATGAACAGCAGATTTAATGAAGCTTACCTCCTTTTTTTTTTAAACAGATTTGAGTTCTAGCTCTTCTTCTTCCATGGATTCCTTGTTTAATAAGGGCTGACCTCTCATTGCACAACTTGTGCTGTAAATATAAAAAACATTCAACATTTCCATCATAAACAATGTTGCTATGTGACTCTGCACATGCAAATCCTGTACACCCAAAATTTTGGCCGAATATAAAATTCTTTCAGAAAAGAAAATTGATCTCAAGTTTTAAAACACTCTCAGGCCTTTAACTAGCTCAGTCCTATGTGGCTGTTTATACTGTCGCGCAGAAGTTACCCGATGAACTCCAGCCCATGCACAGAGTTAAAAACAACAAAAAGCTTATAAGGTGGGATACCATTCCCTCATACAGCTTTTATAGTGAAGCCTTGGGTCAGTCCTAGTTATGTTGTGAAAGAAGCTTTGTCCAATGCCTCAGGTAGGAATTTCAAATGAGAAAAAACTAAAGCACCAGCCTCCTTGTTCAAATTTACTCACAAAATTAGATTTATAACCAATGCTACTGTTTCTTCCTTTTTCCCCTATCAATCATTTCAAATGTTAAATACTTTTACAGTCCTTTCAATATGCCATGACAGCACTTGAGATGCATAGAGTACTTGCAGCATAGGGGAAGCGCTACAAACAGAAATGACATTCGACTTTCTAAACATCTCCTTTACTTCTGCTACTCATCTAATGGTAAACCTATCACTTAATTTCTGAGACTTCTATCCGAATTTCTCTTTTTTGTGTAGTAAAGCCAGCAAATGCTACCTCAATGCAGTTCCTGTTACTTTACACCCTATGCACAAAATTTAGGACCTTTCAGAATTCATCTTGGAAAGAGAGAGAGTTAAACCCGGGGAAGGTATCACACAAAGCAAAGGAACAAAGACAAATATTTCCACAAAAACGAGACTTTGTGAGAACTGGATCAGACACTTAATGAGCTTCCATTGACTTCAGCAGCATAGGGCTCTGTCCTTACTAAGAGACTAGCAACTTAGATGACTGAAATATTATCAAATTTTATCAAATTAATCTCCAATATGACCCTATTGGCTTCTCTGGTGCTACCCTGGGCACGAGTATGGTGCAGATGCTATAGAAAGTGTTGGCACAAACATAAGGGAGTTCAGGAAAAATGCGAAAGGATTTGTGATGAACAGGAGGCTTAAACAGTTTTAAACCAACCACTCAAGATTTCACCTTAGACTAATTATGGTTTTACGGTGTAACTTAATGGCAATTCCTCTTAATACTGGATTAAAAAGTTTAAAATAAGCAAGCCATATTCAACACCATGGGAGGTCTACAGTAATAATACCAATTAAGCCTAATAATCTCATAAGTCTGTAGGTCTAAGACATTCCCCTGCGCGTTAGGTGATACTTTAGCCAAATACTGAAATGCGTGATTCAGGCAAATAAAAAAGTAATTTTAGCAGAGCAAGATTAAAATGCCTGCAATTAACCCAAAATAATAATAAATAAATGCTTTCAAGTTTTTATCTAATGAACAGCTTATTTTGGGAAGGATTCCTGGTTTTATTCCTCACAGGCTAGGTGAGGAAATTGAACAAGGATGTGTAATATTCAATGATAACATCAAGTTTTTTAGCCTTTCAGGAGACAGAATGGGTGCAAATGCTGGAGCCGATGGGTGGACTTTCTGAGAATTCTTGTTCAAGACATTTCAAAGTAAACTACCCCCTTTGAAAAGAATATATGAACCCTCCCCCGTTCCCTAACACACCCCCCTTTTAAGGGTCAGAGAAGAGAGGAGAGTGAAGAAGCACTGGGGAATTAAATTTCTGAATCTGATTGAGAATTTTAAAATCCTCGGTTCTGCTATGCTCTACTCCTTACAGTCTATAAAAAATACATGGTGGAAGCCTCTTGCCTCTGCTAACAGGCAAACATATGTAGGTGTCTGTGTAGCAGTACTCAAGCAGGATTATCAAGAGTTAAATTTACTGTTTATTTTGACAGTCTATTAACACAACTGGTGTCTATGCAGCAAACTCCATCCCAAATTGCCAACGAATTATGCTGCTTGCATCCTTTCCTGCCTTTTTTTTTTTTAATTATCTTCTCCCAAACCACTCTGCCTTTGCAACATGGCAGAGACCAGAGGCATCAGTGATTTCCATTTCTTTGATAAAAATCACCTGCTTCGAAGAAAGCAAACGACATGTTTCTAACAGCAGTAACCACTACGAGACTGCAAGCCTGACTTCTTTTCTCAGAGGTGCAAACCAGGCAAAAGCCAAGCAGGACCTGGGCTGCCACCTGCTGTGCAATTTTATTTTTTATTCTCAATTAAAAATGCAAGAAATTTTGTGACAAAGGATTATACTGCAGAACGCAGATGTCTAACCTAACTTCTCTCATAAAAAATCCTCAGGAGGGGAGGCGTTAGGCACATATGGGAATGTCTTGAAGCATAGGTGCGTTTACTGTTGTGCATTCAGTGTTCTCATACAAAATCAAACAGGTAGGTGCCTCAGCTGAGAAGGTTGTACATATCTGCTCTGTGCCATCAGTTTATGTGTGTACTATCTGCATGTTTACAACCCAATATACTTCAATGTCTACAAAATAAGTTATCTCAAAATACCAGCTACTGGTGACATTTAAACTGTTTTTTACAAAGTATGCAAATGAATGCATAAGAACTATCTTTAACCCTAGAGATAATAAAAAGTCTTGGCTAAGTGTTAATCGAGTCAAAGTGCACTTATCTGCTTGACTGAGGGGTTTTCCCTGTTTTGTGGTTTGTTTTTTTTTTTTTAAAGAAAAGCAGAATATTTGTGGATTTTCCTTATTCACAGAACAGGTAAGTTGCCTCAGCTAAGAAATTTTCACATTGGCTGTATAAGGCTTCCCAGCAGACTTTCTTCAGTTGTTAGATAAGTAGCCCACTATGAAAAAAGAGGTTTTTTTCTCCAAACTTTTCCACCCATCTGTTACTGAAATACAAAGATATCTAATGAATAAGCAGAATATTAGACTTGTGCCACTTTGAAAAGCTCTTTTAATTCCTCATGAGAATGATTCTAATAGGTGCAATACATTAAAAATAAATACTGTCTTGGGATGGAGGCAGACAGAAATTGCTAAAAATAAAGCAGACTAGTAAAACAATTTGTTGAGATCTGTTACATTCATTACATAGATAGGACAATGATCTCAGTTTGATCACTAGTGCCTCTATGCTCTCTAAAACTATTATTAAAACTTTTGAGGAAAAGATGGTGAGTTGACTAAAATATTGACAAATGCTGACTAAAAATACAGAGTGGGTACTTGGAAAATATTAGCAAGATGTTTTGTACAGAAAAAAAAAAATCACCATGTTTATAATAGTACATGTTTGCAGAAAGCATCTTTGCTGTTGACAATGCCTCAGTGATTGGGTGTTTTGACCCTAATGCCACTGAAAGACTTTAAACCCTTTTCAGAACTCAACCCTCTACCCAAGACTGGTTTAATTAGAGCTTTTGAGTGAACACCCTTGCTCACAACATTTCAAAGCAGAAAAAGCAAGTCTCAAAGAAGCTTTTTCATGCTCAACACTACTGATGAATATCATATCTCAATTCCTCTTCAGTTATTTTCTTACAGAGTTCCACACCCCATAGTTTCTCCATGAACAAACTAGTTAATCCAAACTTTGATATTTGTTTTATACCTCAGGGCCAGGATTGTAGCTCCTCTACTGAGATGCCTTTTCAAGTATTCTGTCTTGCAAAGTGGTCGCTCTTGTCCTAGATCTTCTCACAAAGAGAGTATCTAGTTCCAGACGACTTCTTCTCTAGGCTTGCATAGGAAAATAAGTGCACATAATGAGAAAATTCAGAACAGTAATGTCAAGCATCATTTTTAATAAGCTCTATACTAAATGTACACATTGCATTTACAGATGCAGTACCATGAAATACAGGGCAAAAAAACCCACCACCTTTTCCCCACTCATGTCCTGAGATAATATGCATATAGCACTGCTTGAATCGTAGTCTGTTTTCGGAGTCTTGTTCCAATGAAGGTTTCAAAAGCTCAAACAGGGCTACACCTTTCAGGTGACAGTGCAATTTTAGCCTCATATTTTAATGGAAGCCGGAGCAGACATGCCAGCTAGCAAAACCATCCAACCAAAAGATATTAAAGAATTTTGGGAAGACATTAAGATCTCAACACAGAAATCAGTACTTTGGTAGGATGCTGAGCTGTTAGAATTTACTCTGTATTAGTAGAATGCTTTGAACTTGATCTTGCACCACTCAAATCGTGTTTGCCTTTGTCAGTTTTTATGGGGGGAACAAAGTCAGATTCTGATGTATTACAAAATAGTTGTCAGACTACAAGAGATTATTTTGATAATACCAATTAGGCAATTATATAAATATCCACTCCCTGCCAAATTATTGCAGGTGGTATTTTCTATTCACAAGATACCAGTGCAAATACCTTCCTGGGTAAAGATACCAATTATATAGATACCAAGTATATTTTAAAGATACTTTGTTTCATTTACAGAATTTGCAGATGCCTCATGGCACTACAGAAATAGGAGAGGGCATGTACTAGTAGTAGGGTGAAGGTTTTAAAGAATCTTTTAATGAGAAAGCCATACCTTATTCTGCTTGTGTGACAACATCTAGAGGTTTCTTTGTTCATCTAGCTGACATTTGTGCCCTTTGGACTTTATAAACAGCAGCAAATGGATCTGGAAAACATGAATAACTTGAAATGTTTCAAGCTGGGATATAAATATTTTTGTTACTTCTTTCCCCCTTTATTGCATAAACTTTTCAATTACATGCTTCTGGAGGTCTGGCCGCTCCTGTACAGTTTCTGCTTATCCCATTGTCTCTGTTTCTAGTAAAGAAGGCTTTTAGGAAATAATCTGGGTACCTCTTTTCACCATTAGTCACAGTTTCTAAATGAAAAAATTTCTTACTGACTTCAATATCATCTGCTGGGTAAAACACCTGTACCGGGTATCATAGCCCTGAGCCTCTCTCCGGGCAGGAAAAGATTGTGTTAATGTTGAGATTTTGGAAAAAGTCTTCCCAGCAATCAGCCAGAGGAGAAAAAAAAAAGCAACTAGCTCTGAAGCATGATGCATACCATCAGCCAAGCTGTTAAAATGCTCACATGTACGTAAGCCACAAGTCCTGATAAATTTAGAGAGCTCTTTTTGCCTCCCCTTTCTATTACTGAAAAATGTTGAGCATCCACTGATGTAGTATGAATACAGAAGCCATCAACTATAGGATTCATCTGAATACTGAGATGAGAACATAAGCAGAGATATTAAATCTGCATAAGATACATATTTTCTTGTTTCCTTCAAACACCATGCGTTACATTGGCCTAAGCAAAAAAACCCTCATATTTACACATCAACTCCTTTCCAAAAAATTCAATCCTTAAACGTTTCAAGAAAACTTAATTCAAGTTGTCACTAAATTTCAGTTCAGTGACTGCCGCAGTTTAGAGCTCGTTCCTTCTGACCCCATCTCATTAGAGAACTGTGAAACCTGTTTCCCTCTCCCAGGTTTAACAGGAGAGAACACCATTCCTGCTTGCCTCTCTGCAAACATGGACACCCTTTTCCAACACTTGTTCTATCAATGCTTGATGCGCCCAGTCCCCTGCCAAACCTTCAGGGACCAAATGCCCTATCATCACACCTTTTGCCTTGTTATTTAAAGTCAAATTCCCTTATAGAAGAGTATCATGCATCATGCAGGTGTGTCGTATCATTAGAACAGAACCGGTTCGATTCTCATTATTTCATTTCCTGTATGTACACAAGTAATGGTAACAACCTCCTCAAGCCATAAAACAACACAAATTGTGCTGCTACAGAAAAAGAAAGGGTGGGCGGTTTTTTTATTAGTTAATAGAGCATTATAATGAGAATTTAAGGAGATTAACAACCACTAGAGGGCTCATTATTCCACATAGTCTTTTTAACAAAATAGTTAAATAAATCTTTCAATAACAAAGTACTTAAACGTGAGCTCTGAGTAGTGTGAGGCTCCTACACTTTATTGAAATGCAGAAACTTGCACAGAAAATATGTGAGTATACCCATTTTTCCTCAATAGCTTATGAGAACAATGTCTTTACATGCCTCACCATGGTCTTCACCACAGGGTGCAGCGGAATCTCTGTTCCAGAGCCTGGTGCACCTCCTCCCTCTCCTTCTCCACTGCCCTTGGTGTCTACAGAGTTGTTCCTCCCACATATTCTCACTCCTCTTTCCCAGCTGCTGTTACCCAGCAGTGTCCTGTCCTCCCCCACATTCTCAACTATGTTATCCCAGAAGGGCTACCACTATCACTGATGGGCTCAGCCTTGGCCACTGGTGGGTCCATCCTGAAGCCAGGTGGCACTGGCACCATCAGACATGGCATTTTCTCACAGAAGCCATCCCTGTAGCCCCCACTGCTACCAAAACCTTGGCAAGCAAACCAAATACAAGGGTATAAGAGTGGCTTTTGATACTTCACAGCATCTATTTTCATGGATTATATTCAACAGAAATGTTAAAATGTGTGACTGAGACCTATGTATGCTAATAAATGACAAGATGATCTAACAGAACCCACATCTGGCCCAGAAATCTTTGCAAAAACCATACGTTGCCTGATATATCAGAGTAAAAGCTGAGGTATTGAACACCTCCTTCCCTAAATATCACAGGACATCAAAATACACAGTGATAACACAATAATGAGACATAACAGACCCGATCACATCCTATTCCATAATAGAATGGAAGAGTACAAATTTTGTAAAATTAACCAGAGATTACATCATGTAATAGTTCTCCTTCCTACCTTTTGTTTTGTTTCTGAGACTGGAATTACATTTATTTTACATTATGCTAAATGTAACCGTTCCCTGATTTCGTATACCAAATGTCACTGTGGTATTAATAATAAAGGCAAATTCCACACAGAAGTTTCGGGAAGACACAAGTGTTCAGAATCTCTCAGGTTGAGATGCATTAGTGGTGACAGAGCAACTCATAATCAGAAGTTAGATTTCAGCTTCTAAGGCTGAACTCAGTCTTAGCTAAAAGGGTTTTCCATAAGTCTTCATGGATGTCAATGTGCCAGATAAACTATGGCGAAATAGAACAAAAATAGAAAGCACAGATTCTTCTTCCTGCCTACCTATATAGATTTATAGAATCAATACCTCCTACGTGTACCAGTCATAGCTAAAATCAACTCTAACAAACACGAACCAGGCTAGCAATTCTTGTAAAACTAATATGGCAATCAAATTCATAAGGGATTTCATTCATTTACTTCACTTTTTTTTTCTGAGACATTAGCATGAAAAGTATCTTGTAGTCTATCTATAGATATTTCAGAGATCACCTTCCATTTGGGTCTGGTTCACTGACAGACTAGCTAAGCATTGTTAGGAAATTTATTGAATTGATGTGGATATAAGTATCTATAAGTGTGCATTATATTATTATAATATTTTGACTTGGAAGGCACCAGTGAGAAAAGTGCTGCTAAGGCTAAGCTTCCAAGAAGAAGAGTTTGGGTGGTTCTTTGTGAAATGCCTTTTATTATACTTAGCAATATTATGATGCTAGCACTGGACATGAAACAAAGCAAATGCCTTGAAAACTGAAAAATGGCTAAACAATACCGGACACAAACACAAAAGGGATTGAATGTCATTGAGCATTTTAAGGCATGAATGTTTAGGCATAAAGGCATAAAATGTTTAGTTACTAATGTGTGAAAAGAGCAGTCATCTTGTTTCTGTTAATTCTCAAGATACTTCAAGTTTAAGAGGAACACATAACATCTGGATGGAAACTTTAGTTTTCTTAAGAACACGTTTTATGTGTTTTGTGTTTCAAGAACACAACCAGATACATTTTTTTCATACTCATCCTAAAAATATTTTCCCTACGCTCCAAACAACTTCAGAGAAGGCCTTTAGCTATTTTAACAAATGAACCTACAAAGAAACATATCACCACTTCTCAGATCCACGCTCAGCCTGTATTACAGTTACTGACAGTCCTGTTTGACCTTTTAACTTCAACATGGGTAGAGTAACTAACATGCAGATGAACTGCGAACTATGATTGTCTTTATCTCAAAGCAAACCTCGCACATTCATGATATTTCTTTATTTCTCCCTGCTTTTACATCCAACTGGTTTTGTGTCTATTAATATTGCAGCTTTTTATGTAAGGGAAAAAATAAGTCAAACACTGCAAACATGACAGAAATGTGATTCAACGAAAAGCTGGTTCACACAGATGCCATCTAACAAGTTTCTGTTGGTGCTTTATATAATTATTTTCAGTCCATCAGATTAAAAAACATGAAGATGTGATATGCTTTTTAAGCTTCTATTTTGAATATTTCAAGTTGACATTTACTTTTTTTCAGTATTATCTAGCATATGTTCTAGCTAAATGAGCTGACAGGGAGAGATATGATGAATGCAACAGCCTTTCTTCTTTCTCTCAAGAAAAGTCGTTGAGAGGAAGTCAGCAATTACACTACCACAAGCCTTTCTTTAAATTCATAAAAAATACATGTGAGCAACTGACTAAACGGAAGTCAGAATAACTGATGAAAGAATCTCTATGAACCTGGATTTGTAGCAAGAAAAAAACCCCACCAAACAGCAAAATAACAACAAAAAAAGCGCCATCCTGTACTGAGTGGCTTACCAGATTGGATTTTTCCAGGTGGTTGCCCTAGAGGCACAAAATGTGATCTGTAAATAATTCAACATGAAAAAGTATAATATATATAAACATCTCAATTTTTTTTTTGGAGGGGGGGAATATTTACTCTAGGGATTAATGACAGTGGTATCAGTATGCAAGAAGAAAGATACAACCTTACTGGTTTCCTAGGAGGCGTCTTCTTGTGCCCTAGGAGGGACAGTGATGATTTTTTTGCCAAAACTTGACACCGAATCACCAACAGTTATTCTGAATGTGACATTTTGTAAGGGTATATACAAAAACTGGAAGAGAAAAGAAACCTGTTTCTGAACTGGTATTTCTGCTCACTCATGCTCAATTTGAGCATGCTACATTTATCAAAACTAATAGCGCAGGAAATATTCATGGTCAGATGTTTTTCCTAAACTAAAGTTTTGAAGACTACATTTAATACTCTCTTGCCTTGTTACTAAAGCACAACAAAATTATTTAAAAACGGAAATCAAAACTGATCAGTCTATTTCCCATGTTCATGCTCAGTAAAACAAAACAAGTAATTGGCACTTATACCACATTCAGTTGTTAGCAACTTTTTTCTTTTCTTTTCTTCTTTTTTCAAGTTTGTGCCTGCGTACCAGAAAGAAGGCAGTAGAAGCACACACTAGCTAAAACCCCTTTTATTGCCAGAAATAAGGTGCCTCTTGTCTGGGAGCCCGAGAAGGACTCTGTATTTTGATTCTTTATGTACAATTTCAAGACTACTCTCATATTCATTTTTACAATTTCCATAACCTATTGGCTTTGGCCATGACATCACTTGTTACCATTCACTTTTGAGTACTTGTTCATGCAAACCTACAGAGCAAGCACCCTTGATGTTTATTTATTAGCTGAGTTTGCATCATTTTGTTGCAACTTTGCTGCTTTCAGCTGGTTTGGTCTAGTTTCTTCTAAGAGCAGACCCTCTTGTACCAGCGAGGTCACCGTTGCCAAGTTCTCATGCGCCTGTCTTCAAAGCCATCTTTACAGGGTAGCTTCTTATCTAACATTCCCTCCTTTTGTTTTGTGCATACTTGCACACTTCAGACTGGAGCAGAACAGTATTTGTACCCATGAATTTGAGCAAGACAAGTTGAGCATACTTGAGCAAAACAGAAGAATGTGATGCCTAAATCAAGTAAAACTCCTAATATTGTTAATACCAAACTGACAAATTGTTTCAGTATTGGGGCAATAGAAGGAAACAGATGTGACAACCAGTTCCACCATTCTATCCCTTTCAGATCCTGTCTTATGTACTAAAATTTTTAAGTTTTTCAGTTGGGTTTCTATTGGTTTATTGTTACCTGTGAGATCAAAACAGCAGTGTCTTTCGAAATCTTCACATCCATGGTTGGCTCTAAGTACCAAGTAATCTAGAGCTGCTCTGTTTCCTAAAATTGCTTCCCTGTTCGAATGTTGTTCCTGTAACCTACAACCTGGGTTTGGGCACTGCCTTAATTCTTATAGTCCTAATAGTAAAGCTTCTGTCATTTTTAATAGAGTTTCTCTACTAATTTTTGATAGTTTACTCTTTAGAGTATGGTTCATCCTCTCTACCTGTCCTGAGGACTGGGGGTGATAAGATGTATGCAGTCTTTGCCGAATTCCTGAAGCTTTATAGAGGTTTTATAATGTTTCAGCTGTAAAACATGATCCTTTACCACAGTCTATTGCTTCAGGAACTCCATAACATTGTATGGTATTTTTTAGTAAAGCTTTAACCACCATTTGAGCTCGTTCTCACTGCTCAAAGCATACTTCAGCCTGCAATACTCTGCCCAGCACTGCTCTTCAGACAAGAAATGACGGACTTGTTAGTCTCAACTCAGCTTCCATTTTATACTTGGGAGAGTGATAAATTTGTTGCTGACTCTGGCTCCATTTGCATTTCCAAAGATCATCACATCAAAGATCCTACATGTAATGTTCATGTTCCTTTATTAAAAAACCTTGTAAATAAACAGTAGTACTTTAACTGGCCACCTAATCCCAACTCAACACGTACCCATTCCTGCTTTTCCCTTCAATCCAGGTGCCCTCTTTCCTTCCTATCTTAGGTAGGCAGTTCTCATTTCCTTCCTAGTTCCTATATCTGTACGAGTAGGAATTCACACAAGGCTTACTTTTCATTATCTAGACCAAGAACATAAAACTACAATAATTCTAATTTGCAAGATAAGGGAACAAAGCAAACTGTTGTCTCCAATGCACGGTCAACCTTGCAAGACTGTGTCCCTCATGGCTGACCAAGAAGTGTGTAACAAAGGTGGGAGAAGAAAGGAGGAAATGGGAGACAGGATAAAACGGAAGAGTTACAGAGACTTCAGTGATCATTAGAGAAATGAGGGGTGACAAGTCAGGTCCAAGGCCAGTATAGGAAGCCCAGTCAGCAAGTCGGGAACAGCAAAGGACAGAGCTGAGGACACAGGACTGCAAACTGCACAGCTTGGGGGAGGACCAGGGTCTGGTCCAGAGCTAACACGGAGCTCCCAGGCAGATGATCTACGAGTAGGAGCCCCATGCAAGGCTGCTCCGGGTGGTGAAGGACTACAGGCACACTGAGGGCCCTGGCATTTCTTCATAGATTAACATTAGGTTTCACCATTTTTGTATTTCAAGAAGCCCCAGAGAGAAAAATAAATCTCATGTTAGGTACAAGAACAAGCCTCAGGCTCTTGCACAAACATTTTAGTTACAGGAATTTATTGCTTTTAGAGAACCATTTCTATTGACGTAGGAGATATATATGTTTACAATGGATCCTAGTTAAGAGCCTAAATTACTTAGTGAAAGGATGAGGAGAAATGGTTGACAAATAGAAAAGAACAGTATCTTAGCGTTCGGTCAATAATACTAAATTCTTATTCAGAGATTTCAGAGTGCTTTTCAAAGAAGCTGAAGAAACTGAAACAGAGAGAATGAAGGAACTGTGCCTAAGCCACCCAGCAGGTCAAGATCAGAGAACCAGATATTTTGGATTTATAGTTGATGACAATCTGAACATGAATTAATGATATTGTGCTGTTGCAAAGAAATATCAATCATACCAGGATGTCCAGTTTTACACCAACTATGTCCCTTCTTTCTAATGAATAGAAAATCAGAGAAGAACAAGAAATCAGCAGGTTGCCTTACTCATCACCATGACCCAAAGTAGGATCAAACAGATCAGCAAAGTGCTCCAGATTACAACTACCTCTGGAATTATAATTGTAATGTTAATCAGCTTCCTCATACAGTCAACCACATAGCCCCAGAAAAGCTTATGCTGGCGTTAATACAAGTGTGAGAGAAAATCAGCAGCAATGGGAAGAGGAAAGGCAGCGATGATTTACACCAGGTGTCTTATACCAGTATAATGTGCTGAACTATGATGCAACTCTATCTTACTATCTTCTTTATTTTTTTTAAAAAAAGCATGTTTCTGAATGGTCAAGACTATTTTAAAATTTAATTTTCCCCCTCAGCTTTGCGGCATCTGCAAAATTAATACATATGCCCTCTGTTCCGTTATTTACATTGTTAATAAGAAAAAGACCCAAACTGAAGACAGGCTCTCAGAACCCAGCAATATATTCTTTCCTTTTCACAGTGAACTACTGATTATTATCCAGTCAGTTTTGAATAGACCTTATAATACATTTATCAGGTATTTCTCTAACTTTTTAATGAAAAGGTCATGTAAGTGTCAAAAACCTAATCAAACTGGCAACCGGCTCGGTTCCTTACTGGAGGAGAAAATCAAGTTATGTGGCGTGATTTATTTTTGACAGATCCATGTTGACTGCTATCATTCCCTTCTTATCAACTAGGTGCCAATAATAATTTGTGAGATTATTTGTCCCAGGATTTTTCTGGGGATTTAAGTTAATTACACTGATTCGGCTGTATTTCTTTGGCTCTGTCCCCTCTTTGATAACAGCAATTTACAGTTGCAACTTCTGTTTCTTCAGTATCTCATTCACGTTCTTAATTCAGTCAGTTCTTTAACTGTCTTTTGATCGTGTTCACTAGACTCAAACAATTTGAAAACATTTGGTTTACCTGAGCGCTCCTAATCTGTTCTTTACTTACTCTGGGCTGAGAGAATTTTGTTCTCAGCATCACCAGTTCTAACAATCTGCTTGCAGGTCATCTTTTTTGGAAGTCTGATACAACAAAGGCACTTATCACTTTAGCTTTCTTTATAATTCATTTTCAGATTTTCTTCTCTGTTGACTAGGGAATTAATCTTTTTCTCTGTCTTCCTCTTAGTACGAATACGCTTACAGAGCAGTTTTTACACGATAGCTTTTGATAGTTCAATTGTTTTGCAGCATACCTTCTTTATTCTTTCTTTCTTATTCTTAGTAATGTGTCTTCCTTTATATTTTCTTCACTTGCTTAAGGTCAATAGAGATGTCATGAGGTAGTCAAGCTAACCTTACTATTATTTCTGTTCTACTCATAATTGGGATAAATGCATCCTTGTGCATCTGGTTTCTGCAAATTCACTTTCTGTAGCAGGTTTGCGTGTAATTAGATCAACAATAGGTGTTACAATGAATCAGCAAAGAATGAGAAAATAGCATGTTGTAGAAGAATTCTTACCAAACTCTAATTGTGGAAAGGAGAACTTGAAGATCTTGGAAAAGCCTGGTGGGTCCCCTTTCTTTCAAAACAAAAGAAACAATTTCTTCCACAGCAGAATGGCATGCACACACTGTCTCCAGCTTTACCAACCAGGTGTTGCTGCCCCTCTATCTATATGGAAATCACTTTAACTCAGCCAGTTGAGAGACCTGCCAGGTCTTTTCATAATTATTTGTGGAATTTTGCTTTTCAATTAAGCAAGCTCAACAGTTTGGCCTGTGCCAGGGCTGTTGTGGTGCCATCCTGAGGAGAAGGGCAGCTCCGTAAGGGCCAGGAAGAGGAGAGCATCATGGTACAGGCAGTGTATATAAATTAAACCCACAGTACAAGACAGTGCTCAGGGTATGTTCACTTACGGTTCTAAATACATGGACGACATCCCCTTAACCAACTAGTCTACTGAGATCTCCATAGGATCATCAAGGTTGGAAGGGCCCTTTAGGATCATCGAGTCCAATCACCAGCCTAACACTGCCAAAACCACCACACTAAACCATGTCCCTCAGCACCACATCTACCCATCTTTTAAATACCTCCAGGAACGGTGATTCCACCACTTCCCTGGGCAGCCTGTTCCAACGCTTCACAACCCTGTTGGTGAAGAACTATTTCCTAATATCCATTTTAAACCTCCCCTGGCGCAACTTGAGGCAATCTCCTCTCATCCTATCACCCGTTACTTGGGAGAAGAGGCTGACCCCAACCTCCTTCAAGGTAGTTGTTAGCCTTTCTGACAGAAACGGTTACGTATTTGCGGCACAACTGCTTCACAAAGCCACAAACCAGTCACCCCCAGGAACCAGATGTGGCCTGCACTGCTCAGGGCCCCATGCAGCACCCAAACAGGGCCCGTGCTCGACATCTTGCACTTACCCCGCCATCAGAGAAGCCCCTCTCACGTTTGGCCTTTCATGCCACGCCGTCAAGATGCAGGCGGCTGCAATTTCTTGGCCGACTAATACCTGCTACGACGGCACTTGGGAAACGAGTCTATCAAGTTAACGCCGCTGGCTGAAGCGGGTGGGCAGTCATGGCCCCGCCGGCAGCGCTGAGGGCAGAACCACGGCCGGCCCTCGCCCCCCTCGAGGGGAGCCGGGCGGCGGGGACGGCAGGACGGACGGCGGGCGGCTGCCCGGAGGAGGAGGAGGAAGGGAAGC
>VXBO01008609.1:0-41159 GCA_013400135.1 Rhinoptilus africanus
TCATGACCACCTGAGAAACCTGATCACACAGAAGTCTATGGACCTGATGAGATGCATCCCANCAATGACACAGACAGTGGGATCGAGTGCACTCTCAGGAAGTTTGTGGACAACAGCAAACTGAGTAGTGCAGTTTACATGCCTGAGTGATGGGATGCCATCCAGAGGGACCTGGACAAGCTTGAGAAGTGGGCCTCTGTGAACCTCATGAGGTTCAACAAGGTCAAGTGCAGGGTCCTGCACCTGGGGTGGAGCAATCCCTGGTATCAATAGAGGCTGTGAATGAAGGGATTGAGAGCAGCCCTGCCAAGAAGGACTTGGAGGTACTGGTGGATGAAAAGCTGGACATGAGCCGACAATGTACACTTGCAGCCCAGAAGGCCAACCGTATCCTGGGCTGCATCAAAAGCAGCGTGGCCAGCAGGATGAGGGAGGTGATTCTGCCCCTCTGCTCTCCTCTGGTGAGACCCCACTTGGAGTACTGCATCCAGCTCTGGAGCCCTCAGCACAGGAAAGACATGGAGCTGTTGGAGCGGGTCCAGAGGATGGTCACAAAAATGATGCGAGGGCTGGAGCACCTCTCCTGTGAAGACAGGCTGAGAGAGTTGGGGTTGTTCAGCCTGGAGAAAAGAAGGATCCGGAGAGATCTTACTGCGGCTTTTCAGTACTTAAAGGGGACCTACAGGAAAGATAGGGACAAACTTTTTAGCAGGGCCTGTTGCGATAGGACAAGAGATAAACTAGAAATGGGTAGATTTAGACTAGATATAAGGAAGAAATCTTTTACAGTAAGGGCGGTGAGACACTGGCACAGGTTGCCCAGAGAGATGGTAGATGCGCCATCCCTGGTAACATTCAAGGTCAGGTTGGGCAGGACTCTGAGCAACCTGATCCAGTTGAAGATGTCCCTGCTCACTGCAGGGGGGTGGGACTAGATGACCTGTAAAGATCCCTTCCAAACCAAACTATTCTAAGATTCTACGCTTCTATGCTTCTATGATTAAAACACAACTGTCCAGTGGAGATTCTAGAGTACAGAAGCAAAAGTCCCTTTATAGAGTGTTTTGGAATGCTAAGACCCACCTTCATCCCCTGGCTTTAGATATTTAATTGAGGCACCCTTCTCAGCATCCACACTGAGTGCAGAGAATACCTCTAGAGGTCATCTCAGCTCATGTAAGAGCTGAAACATAGTTTTGAACACTGAAAAGATGCTAAGCAATCCTACTTTTTCATACTAGGTAAAAAAAAAAAAAAGAGGCCTACACCCTGTGCAGCACTTAGGAATGGTCTAAGCTGCAGGATCAGACTAGGTAATCTCCAGAGGTTCCCTTTAGCCTGAATTATTCTGACTCCATGATTTTCTGTCATTTCTGTTTCTAATTCATCATTCTGTTTTCTTTGTAGGTTGTTTTCATTAGAAGATCTTAAGGTAGGATATGGTGTGAAGAGCCTATAAATGCCTAGTCATCCTTAAAATTACAGAAAGCTTGAACATTTGAACATTGAAGGGAAACAGCTCTCTGCTTTGTTATCTGGGGTTTTGAATCTTTCACTAAAATCCCTCAGAACAGAAAATAACTTCATACAGCCCTTGGTATGGGATGAAAAGATTCAGAACCAGCCTCATTAGTTCACTCATCTGGCTGCCCTTTGCTTCTCCAGAAAAAGCCTAAAGGAAAAATACACAGACATCACAGGAGATATTAAAAAATACTGTATGTGTAAGTAAAACAAAAGTATGTCCTGTTCCCTTGCCCCCCAGAGGAGTATTGTGCGCAAGAAATACACATGGTTGCCCCCTAATCAATAGTTCTACAAGTATTAGGAAGTGGGAGTTCACACTTGGTCCACTCTCACATGAAATCAACGTTGATGAAAGGTATCCCATTATATAATGTGGGGTATATAATGCTTTCCACGCAGGTATGCTCAATTCTGATTTTGAGTATAGCTGAGTGAATGTGAAACTACATTTACAGAAGATTTATTAGGCATGCAAATACTTTCTTCTATTTAATGTTCCTAGGATTTTACACTGCCCCTTGTCCTCCAGACAAAATGTGTGTTGCAGCTTCGTATTGTGGTTGTGTGTCAAGCCGGTCTGTTCACAATTGAGATGGACCTGAAGCTTCCAGCTGAGACAAAAATGATGTCAGCTCCACTTCTGGGAATCGCAGAACCATTTTCTTCCCTCCCTCTCCACCCTACTCCACAGTATACAGTATATCTTTCTATTTTTGAACATGTCTGTCTCCTTCTTCCCCATGGGAGCCATGCAGGTTGTGCATTAAGGCTAGAGTGACTACTTCTTTGCAATAGCGTGAGCTAAAATGGAGCGGAGGGAGTTTAAACACCTTCTCCAGCAATGAACCATAGTCATGTGGAAGCCATCTAATTTCTTTAATTTGCATTTCTGAGTGAGGAAGTTGAGCTGCTGTGGGTGTGAATATAGTCTGAGAAGGATGACAGAAAGGTTTTGGACCAGTTTCTTCCCTCTTGTGGTTTTACTGTCTGTGATTGCTGCGGTGGACCTCGAGATGGTAAATGACTTTGTCTCATCCAACTTTACACGAGCATATTTAGATTTGTAAGGCTTCCCTTTTACTTCCATGCCTGCTCATCCTCATGCCAGAGAACCTCCGTGTCTCAGACGGAGGCTTGACTCCAGGACTGTGTGGAAAGCAGTCTAGATTACAGCAGAGGAACTGCAAATGGGATAAAATAGTTCAGAAATACAAGATCTCATGTTATGTTATTCTGTTGGACAACCTGGGACTCAGATGGAGTGATGGGATCACTTGCTGTGTACTGTTGACATATCTTTCTTAAGGTGCTCTCAGCTCTGAATCACTTGTTTCATATCAATGAATATATATTTGGATCAAAATGAAAGGCAGACTCAGCCCTATGTAAAATCAATGAAGTTATACGCTGACCCTGTGTTTCCTCCAGCAATACCTGGCAAGGGATCAGGTTCTTCCCCATCGCTAGCAATATGTTATTTTACATCATAATGCTTGTCAATGCTTTAAAAAACTAGATAACTTTATTCCTGTACTACATATTACATCTAGGACAGATTTTTCAAAACAGCAACATTTTTGCAAGCTATAGGAGGTCTTGTAAATACATTTTGGTATTTCTTTTAAACACATTTTTTACTATAGGATAAACCAATATTTTTTAATGAGCTCCAGTCCCCAAATCTGAAATGCCTGATGTTTTCCTAAACATAAAAAAAAAACCCCTTGCCTAAATGACTTGATGATGAAGACAGCCTGCAACAGAACTGGGATCAGAGCTCCAACTTCTTCTGACCTCAGTAATGTTCAGTAAGGGCTTAGTTGATGCTTTTTGTTGTTTCCCACATTGTATTGCAAGGGGTACAATACAAAAAAAATAGTGAAACTCAACTGCCATTTTAAAAAACAAAACTCAAAACCCCAACCCCCTGATTTTGTTATCATTCACTTAACACGACAGATGCAGAATTACTAAGTACAACCGATTTTCGTATCTTTTGATTAAATGACAAAAATCCAGCATTTTTTTCATAGCTACATTTCAAGGGGTTTGTTCTGATCTCTGTAATATCTGTTGTACTTGTGCTTGTTCCACGGCGAGCATTTTTTAAGTTCAGGGATTTTTATCACAGATCTGTAATGGACTTTGGACCCTGATGCACTGAAGTCAATCCCTGAGTTTTCCTTGACTTTGGAACACCCACAGCTACAACCTGGACCAAAGAGGGGAAAGCAACTGTTGCTTTATCTTCCTGGTATGGTCCCATGGGACTTGCCCAAAACCTGGTGTTTTTCACAACCTTCAGCTGGAAGTGCCTTGGATTTTTTGTGTGCCTTAAGAGCCATTCAATATTGCGTGACTTGAGCTTAGAAAACTGGTAACAGCTTTCCATAGAAGTTGTATACACAACACCATAAGGACAGATGGGACACAGACAGAAGAGGGAAAAGCTAAGGGAGAGACGAAAAGCTGATGACACAGGCCGCCTTTGTACTCAAGCACTCCTCTGGAGAGATGGACACCTGTCCAGTGATAAGAACACAAAATTTGTCCAATTATTATTTGTCCCAAAATAATCGTTGGACAAATTGCATCGGTAACATCAAGGGCAGGGCCCAACACATGGGTCTCCTGCTCCTATGAGCACTTGGCCACAGAGGCGGGTGCCTTCTGCTGGCTTCTCCCCTGTCCCCATGAATCTTGCATGTCTGATGGCAGCTATGTGGCTGTAGTAGTCCCTGTTTCCCTCACCATCGCCCCTTCTGCTTTCCACCACACATCACTTTATTCCTATTGACTTGTGGCCAGTGAGCTCTGCTGCAATACGGCTACAAAGGAGTTGAAGCCACCTCAGCCAAAGGAGGAATGCGTTTCACCCCCTGGTAAGCGCTCCAACCTCTGCGCAGTTATGCAGTGTCCTTTTTCCCCTCCTCCTCAGCAAGGTCAAGTGAACTCGGTGTTGTCTTTGTGTGGTCCCCACAGAATAATAACCCATCCAAGGGTGCGCCTCGGGGAGCTGCAAGGAGAACTGAGGTGCCTGAGGATAAAGGCCAAGCCAAGGATACAGCGAGGCTTCACTCTGCTTGCTCAATGCACTTGAAGTCTGGTTTCTGTGGAGCTGAGGGATGAAGGTAACTTTGTGACTCTTTCTCCACAAGCTGTACAAATTATTGTAAAAAAAACCCTCAAACTGCTTTATATCTGATGGGATTTTTCACCGGAGTCAGTTCAGCTGAATGTTCTCCCCATGCAAGTACCCAGCTACAGGCTGCCAGAAATGAGGCTCGGCCACAGCGTGGAAGGGGAGCGAAGTTAGAGAAATTTAAATGCAGAAGCAGAAATGGATGTAGCAGAAAGAGAACTGAAAGAGGGAATTCAGAGGTTTAGTAGAACTCCTGGGCATTACAGAGAAGGGGGAAGATCTGAAGGAGTTTATGCAAATGATGATAAGCATTATTCAAACAGAGAAAACATGGAAATGGGTTGCTTGCATACAGATTGACGTTTGCTAAGTTTTAAATCTTCACATACAGAGTAGAAAATTGATTTAGACTCCACAGCAGTTTCAATGCCTACCATAGAGCAGGTGGTCTGAACAACCAGCCCGTGATTTTGAGAGGAGCAGGAAGAGAACGGCTCCATGATACAGAAGAAAGGGAAATTTTTGTTTTTCTTTAGAATTGTTTGGGACTGATGTAGTCCAGAGGATCTGTGCACGCTGAAGAGCCCATGTCTGAAATTCGAAATAATTTCAAATCATCATCAAATCCAGGAACTAGTAAACTAAATTTACTCCAGTAAACTTACCAGCAGCCTTTGGGTTTCTCTCACCTGTTTTTCTGGCTGCTTATGGCAAGGAAAATGAACTCTGGCACTGCAGAATACAGTAGGTGCTTCTGCAAGCGGGAAACACGGACACACATGACCTCCTGTGCTCCAGGCTTGGAGTTGGCCAGCAGAGGAGGAGCTGTGAGCTTCAGTTATGTTGTCTTCCATGCAAATTGATATTATTATTATTGTTATATATCTGGTTGCCCAGAAAAGTTGTGGATGCCCCATCCCTGCAAGTGTTCAAGGCCAGGTTGGATGGGGCTTTGAGCAGCCTGGTCTAGTGGGGGGTTGGAACTAAATGATCTCTAAGGTCCCTTCCAACCCAAACCATTCTATGATTCTGTTGTTGTTGATGTTATTTATTTATTTATTTATTTATTATTATTTCAAGTGCAGCACTACTTCACTCTCTGGCTTCCAAGAGAGCGCTGGGCTGTGCCAGGCTAGCATGGAGGAGGGTTCCCGCCTGAATAGGTATGCCTTTAAGGAACAGTAGTCCTGTGTCTTCCAAAGAAAAAATGTTCGCTAACATTGAGCTGCTCTAGGGATAGCTTTAAGCAATGTCTTCCATTATTTTAGGAATGGCTGTAAAGCTTCCCGGGGCTAATAGAAAGTGTCTCCAGGCTGGAAGAGCTCCAAATGCATTCGGGATTGCTGGACCAGACTCACAGCCAGGCTCCAGGGGCAGAGGGCTATACTTGCTGTGTTGCTAACTTGGCAGCACTCGGCGCTCGGTGTGTCTTTCACAGAGCGTGCATAGTAAAAGGAGCTAAGGGAATACAGGAATAGAGGTGGGCAAGGTTGGAGGTGTGAGAATGAGAAGCCAGAGCTTGAAGCAAACGTGTTGTGCAGTGGTGTGCCGCAAACACTAGAACTGCTGGGATGTGTGGGCCTTTCTTCCTTGGGATGAACCTTTGCTCATCTCAGAGAATCACAAAATGACAGAATGGTTTGGGTGGGGATGGACCTTAAAGTTCTTGTTCTGACCTCCCTGCCCTGGGCAGGGGCACGTCCCACTAGACCAGGCTGCTCAAAGCCTCATCCAGCCTCATCTCCAGCTTGGGGTGGCTCTGCAGACCCACCTTCGGAGTGGAGAGCAGCAGGGACGCAGGAACGTGACATTGCTGAGGTTAGTCCTCCGGGTTCTGCCCCCGGTTCCGGACAGGGTTTTGCAGTTTATGTGGCCACAGCCACACTGAGGCGGGTTGGCACAGGCTGGTGGTGGCCACTGGGGCTGCACTGGCCACGTTCCTGCAGTGGTATTGAGGCACCCAGACAGCGATGGTTGGACCTTACCCTGCACCACAGCAACCTAATCTGAGTTATGTACAACCAACCCCCTCTAGTGGTATTTTTCCCGTGGAGTTTTAACGCTTCGTGAAACTGGGGCTTGGTTTCTACGTCTATTTTATACATATAGCATGGTGTGACAAGACAGAGACATGATGGAGGTTTAAACTGTTTGAATCGCTTACAGTCTCTCTCACCCTGCAGAGCAAGCCACCTTCTGAAGTGTCTGTGATGGAGTGAAATGAAAATTATGATCAAACCATTCAAACACGAACAAAGCTGCTGCTTGGGAATACACAGCTTTTCAGTTCAACCAATGCTTCTCCCATCTCCTCTGTGGAAGTCTTCAAGCCTCATTTACCTTCCTCTCCACCCTGGTGTGGTGGGTTGATGCCAGCTGGACACCAGGTGCCCACCAAACCCACTCTATCTCTCCCTTCCTCAGCTGGACAAGGGAGAGAAAATATAACAAAAGGCTCATGGGTCAAGACAAGGACAGGGAGATCACTCACCAAGTACTGTCACAGGCAAAACAGACCTGACTTGGGGAAATTAGTTTACTTAATTGCCAATTAGAAGTCAGAGTAGGGTAATGAGAAATAAACCACAAATCTTAAAACACCTTCCCCCCCACCTCTCTGTTCTTCCTGGGCTTAACTTCACTCCTGATTTTCTCTGCCTCCTCCCCCTGAGCTGTGCAGGGGGACAGGGAATGGGGGCTGTGGTCAGTTCATCACACGTTGTCTCTCCCGCTCCTTCATCCTCAAGTGGGAGGATTCCTCACACTCTTCCTCTGCCCCAGCCTGGGGTCCCTCCAACATGAGTCCTTCCCACAGGCTGCAGTTCATGATCCGCTCCAGCATAGGTCCTTTCCACGGGGTGCAGTCCTTCAGGAGCAGACTGCTCCAGCGTGGGTCCCGCACAGGGTCACAATTCCTGCCAGAAAACCTGCTCCAGAGTGGGCTTCTCTCTCCATGGGTACACAGGTCCTGCCAGGAGCCTGCTTCAGCACGGGCTTCCCACGGGGTCACAGCCTCCTTCAGGCATCCAGCTACTCTGGTGTGGGGTCCTGCCGTGCAGCACAAGGACATGGACCTGTTGGAACGGGGCCAGCGGAGGGCCACAAAGATGATCAGAGCCCCTCTCCTGTGAGGAAAGGCTGAGAGAGTTGGGGTTGTTCAGCCTGGAGAAGAGAAGGCTCCGGGGAGACCCTATAGCAGCCTTCCAGTACCTAAAGGGGGCCTATGGGAAGGATGGGGAGGGACTCTTTATCAGGAAGCGTAATAATAGGACACGGGGTAATGGCTTCAAACTGGAAGACGGTGAATTTACTTTACTGTGAGGGTGGTGAGGCACTGGAACAGGTTGCCCAGAGAAGCTGTGGATGCCCCATCCCTGGAAGTGTCCAATGCCAGGCTGGATGGGGCTTTGAGCAGCCTGGTCTAGTGGGAGGTGTCCCTGCCCAGGGCAGGGGGTTGGAACTAGATGATCTTTGAGGTCCCTTCTAACCCAAACCATTCTGTGATTCTGTGATTCTGTGATTCTGTGATCTGCTCCACTGTTAACCTCCATGGGCTGCAGGGGGACAGCCTGCCCCACCATGGCCTTCAGCATGGGCTGCAGGGGAATCTCTGCTCCGGGGCCTGGAGCACCTCCCCCTCCTCCTTCACTGACCTCGGTGTCTGCAGAGCTGTTGCTCTTATATATTCTCACTCCTCTTTTCATCTGTAATTGTGCAGTTGGCTTTTTCCCCCCTCTTAAATATGTTTATGCTGCCACCATCGCTGACGGGCTCAGCCTTGGCCAGCGGTGTATCTGTCTCGGAGCCGGCGGGCATTGGCTCTCTCAGACATGGAGGAAGCTTCTCTCAGCTTTTCACAGAAGCCACCCCTGGAGCCCTCCTGCTACCAAAACCTTGCCATGCAAAACAAATACACCAGGGCACTTCCAAACACACCTTTAGACGTAAAACTAGTGTTAGGGGAGATCCACCCCATGAAACTATACTTGAGCACTTTACTAGCAGTGTTTATTGCAGGGTAGTCAAGACGTCTGTCCTACATGCTGGATGGAGCACATGCATCATATTTGACATGTCACGGCCTACACACTGAGCTCATGCTTACACAGCTCCTCGGAGAGGACCGGAAAAGCTTAAAATTACAGCCAGCTTGTGCTGGGGGCCTCAGTTTGATCTCTCCCCACTAGCTTGGGCTTTTGAAGTTGTGTACCCTGGAGGCAGGGGATGAAGCTCCGTTGAGGTTAGAAGAAAAATCATTACCTTGTTTCACCAAGAGATCATTAACAGTATAATTGTGACTTCCACATCGTGTCTAGATCGTACAGCAATGTTTTATTAGTGGTCATCAATACACGGCATTCCTGCTTCTCAGATGTGACCCAATTTGGAGATAAGAGGTTGTAATTCAGCCAAAGTTAAAGTAGGCATTTCTTGATGGTTTCGCATTGGGCCCCGCTCCTTTAAACACACGTGTGTGTGTGTCTCTGTGGACATACCTGCACAGGCAGGTGGGGTTAGAGGGGAAGGAACCTTTTTATTGCAAGTCCTTTGTCAACTCGCTGCTCCATTTAGCTGGAAGGTGGCTTAAGGGTGCAGGTAACACGGAAAACGCTCCCAGAGCTCTTCCCTTTGCATGCAGAGGTGAAGGTAGTTGCGAGCGACACACACCCATGCACTGATTTCACACAGCCAGTGGGGAGGATTTGGGCCATGGATAATAACTGACAGGCATTTCCTCTCCCATTGCTTACGGAGGAAAAGCCAATGACTGAGGACCATGTACTGCATTCCTTGGTTGTGTGGCTACACCCATGGCATTTTGTACCTGTAAAATACAGACGGGTTTCTTGGCCATCACACAGGGCTGGGTGTTGGGCCAGCAGGAGCATGCGGTGCGGTCGCCTGGTCCGTTCTGGAGCATGTCCTCCTCCAGGGAAGCCACCACTTGCCACAGCCCAGTTATGTGTTAGGCAAGCACAGGAAAGATGCGTGTGCAGGGGGAACGAAGCGAAGCTTACGACAGGAAAAACTGCAACCATCTGTGCTTAACAGCACCATACTGTTGCTCCATCCGATTTACAAAACTCCCAACAGACTTGCTCCTGTTCTTACGAGCTTTTGCTTTTCACTCTTATCTGCTCCTCGTTCTGTCCTCTCGGTGAGCTCAGCTCGCTTACTTACTTTCTCAGCTATTCTGGTCACCTGCAACAGCTCCATCTCCTCTGCCATTAACACTGAGCCCTCTCTTGGAGTCCAGCTGAGCAAGCAGCTCACACCTCTCACAATGAGAGGAAAAGGGAGGTTTCTGCTTTATTGATTGAGGCTGGGGGGAAGGGAGGTGACAAACAAGTCACTGCTCTCCTCCCATTTCCTGCCTGTGAACTGTGCCAAACCCCTTTGGAGGTCAGGGCACCTCTTTCGGATCATCATGTGTAACACACCCCTCTTCATTCCTTTCTTGCCACTCATCTTGGCTAAGGGCAAAGTCCTCAGGCACTGCACAGGGAAAAATTTAAGTGATGTTTTATTTCGCAGTGCCCAGTTGCCTGTGGCTGAGAAGCCCAGGACCAGGCTTCTTGTCCTACATACCTACTTGTGCAGGCACACAGCTGACCATTAAATACCAGACTGGCCACCTGGGGTTCCCACAAGCAGCTTACAACCATCACACATAAATAGAAGCTCAATATTACGTATAAACCTCACGATTTCCTACAGCCTCAGTACATGAACCGCCAAATGGTGGGTCATACGCCACGTCAGGGGTTCTTGCTTGAGTGGCAACCTCACTGCTCAGCCTTGGTGCCACCCTGAGACCTCTTTCTGACTCTCTGATTCCCAGGTACCAAGTGCTGTAGCACCGCATGTCATAGTGCAAAGGCAGGGATCACACCTCCACCACCACCACCCATTCTGATGCCTGCTTAGCAGAGAGGAGGGAAGGGACAAAGGTTTTTTTGCAAAAAGCAGGAAATCCCTGGCTCAGCTTTTAGTTCACTGGGGTGGAAAGAGAAATGATTCAGTGTCAGCAACTTTCCTCTCGTTCCTCCTTCCCCCGACTTGGGCAGAACTCTGGAGAGAAGTCCTCTGTAACCACAAGCCACCTCTTCATTAGACAGGGGTTTGTACAGCATCCTCGGTCAGTCAGGGTGAGTTAGCGGCAAACAGTAAATACCAGCTGCCCCCCATCCCCACATGAGCAGTGCTTGAATTGATCTATGACACAGCAGAGTGGCAGGACCAGCAGGCAAGTTTTATGCCATCTGCTGTCAAATTTGGATGATAGGTGAGAAATCTACCCTTGGGCACTGGCATGGTTTCAGCATTGGTTTTCCTGGTAAGGCCCAGTGCAGATAAAAGACTGGAAGCACCTATGGACCTGTTGACATAAAAAATAACGCCGTAAGGACAGTCTGATAGTACAGCACCTTTGAAGACAAGGAAGTGTCATTTTTTCATGACTTACGGTAAATGGAATTTCTACATCTATAGCAGGTGTGACTCCCTGGATTATAAAAGCTGAGCATTTACCATCAGTTCCTTTTTCTGAGATAAAACCAAGTGCTTGTATTCTGTCCTCAATAGGCTGTAGGAAGCAAAAGTGTGAGCTAGCTCAGCCTCACACCATCAGGAAGAGGTTTTTTCCTGTATCCTTGACCAGAATTATGAATTCCTTAGACTGGGAAGTTATGTTGGTGACCAAGGGTCAATGGGAAACAGAGTCATGGTTAAGTTGTTGAAAGGTGTTTCAGTCAGGTCAAGTTGGAAGAAAGACGAGTGGTGAAAAGGTACCTGGCAGAGAGCGCTGGGGATTTCAGTCACGGAAAAAGTGAAGTCTCTTAGTAATAGTCAAAGGCTAATTAATGTGATATGCACTGGAAAATTAAGAGTTCTTTGGGTTGTTCCTCTGGAGAAGGAACAGGGATAGAGAGCAGGGGAGTATTTGGGCTTGGGATGAGTGCCCAGGAGAGACGGAGGCTGGAGGCAATAAGCTGCAGGCACCAAGGTGCACCTTCTTGGCAGGTAAGGTGTGAAGGAAGAAACGCTGAAGGCTCCACACAACCATCGATGGCAGATGCTAGAGGAAGAGGGGAGGAAATGCTAGAGGGAAAAGGTGTGGCTGTGGAAGCCAGGAACCCTGGGAAGGTAGCAGGGAATGATGTGTCCACAGGAACTCAGAAAGGAAAGGATGGGGTAGGATGGCCTGAAGAGTGTCCCCATGGAAAGGAGATCTAGCAAAACAAAAATGTGAGGTAAAATTGCTGGGAAAATATGAGAGTAAGGTCATCATATTCCTTTGGTAAGCACTCAGCACAGCGCTGGGACAAGACTGGCATGCAGACAGGCCCTGGACCCAGCACCAGAGGCCAGATCCAGAACCAGGAGATGGACTGTTTGTGGATTTCCCCATTTCCTGGTAGGAGCAACTGGAAGGTTGACTTGGGGAAGTGTCAAGGCCATCTCCAGCCAGCACCTGCTGGAGCAGCAGTTGTGCATATTTGCTCTGTAAAAGGGGAAGCACATGTGTTAACTAGCCAGAAGAGAGTTTTGAAACAGGAAGCGTGTAGGATATGCTGGTAGTTATTTCTGCTTTCCCATCAGTCTGCTAAATACAGAAACCCTGGGGAGCGGGGTCAGGAGGGTCCAGGGTGTCTAACTCTGCTACAGACCTTATGCCGGACTGCTGGAACCTACTGAAGGATCCCCTGCTACAGTGAACACAGTGCGATACAATGTGGTGTCTTTGAAGGCATTCAGAGGGGAGTCCGGGGCACCCAGATCCCCCATATTAAGAAGACTCAGAGAGAGGTGTTTGGTGAGCAGTGCTGTTAACCTCTTGACTGAGAAATTGATGAAACATAGGACAATGAAATTTTAACATGGGAAGACTTCTCTATACATTTCACCCTTCCTGAGAAAGTCTGTTTCCATCACTGTTGTGTCTCTTAAGGTTAGAGAATAAGGATGCTCAGGATGCCTACGTATGGGGTGTGCTTCCAGCTGCACAATCAACTTCCTCAGGGCTGTCTCAGCCTCAGCTCCACTCTGCTTCCATTTTGCTATCTGCAAAATGGTACAAAAAGGTTTCCTCCAACTGCTCATCTTATCAGATTTTCCTTCCTCAGTGAATTCTCAACCTTTTATTATGCTTCTAAGTAGCCCTAGGGCTCTGCTTCAGTTGTAGACCCACAAACTTTCTTCTAGCATGATTCCCAGGTGAGAAGCAACCTGGCCACATCTGTGCTGTGCTGTGAGGGGAACACTGCTATCACAGGCAGATGTTCCTAGGGTCTGAGCTGCTTAGGAAATCCTCTGTTACAGGAGAGACACGGATATATCCTCTGTGCTGTGTTAGCACATCAGCTACTACTCACATTCTTTTGTCTCACCCATGAAATGTGTAGGAGGCCTGAAAACGTACCCTATTCCAGTAAAACCATTCCCACTTTGATTTAGTTTCACCTTCTGAGAACCCCGGGAGGGTTTACAGTTTACTTGACTTACAGTAACTGCTGGAGTGAGATGAGAGCACAGCAAAATGGCTCCCAGTTCCAGGTGAGGCAAATAAATTCTCCTTTCCCACACCACACTCCTTGACACACAACAGCAGCGTTTCGGCAGAGTCACTGGCTTGCTTTGAAGTGACCACACCACCGCATTCCTTCTGCTTTACGCAAGGCACTGTGATTTCTTCCAGGGAATGCTTCTCGGTGGTGTCTCCTCAGGCAGCGGGCAGGTCTTTCCAAGGACCGGTCTCTGCTACTCTACAGCCCTTTTCTTCAGGCTGACAACACCTCAATGAATTTGCTTTCATTTTCTTTGCTAACATCCTCCTCAGTGTCATCCTTGGGTTATGGAATAGCATTCTCACATACAGAAACCGATGCCTCCACAAAGTATTTTATTATATTATCTGATTTATCGTAAGGAGCACATCTCAGAAAGAAATTCATCTGGGCTGCAAAGAGGCAAAAATGGTGTAGAAAGTGAATAAAACAGGCCTAGGAGAAGAAGAGCTGGTAACACTGGAGGCTTACCTCTCAGTTTCATTTTGCCTCTTTGGACAACTGGAAAGGTCTTGAATAAAATAGCAGAGAAAGAAATCCAAGAGGAACTGCTGCTGCTGCTCGGGGACATAAGGCGAGTCAGATCGTTTCAGGTAAGTGACAGCGGAAGCAGCTGTCAAAAATCAGTCCAGCTCAGCTCCTTCAGATGTCCATTGTCCAAACAGCTCTGGGCGCGTCCAGATCCTGCACCGTCTGCAGCATCAGCAACACAGTGCTGGGGCTCAAGACAGGCACTCGAATGAAATTATGTTTGCAGCTAAGAGCTGACAGTGAAAGATGCTCCACAAGCATTTCATCGTGTTCCCTCAGCGCTCTCTTACTGCGAGCATCTGTCCATCATTCAGACAGAATCCCCCATTTCCAAATACAGGCAGGTGCAGGCGGAAAACCAGAATCTAGACGCTCAGATTAGGGTAATTCTGGGCCTGAGGAGGAGGAGGAGACCTCCAGGCAATAGAAAAAATTTTACTGGAAAGGACGATAGAATTAAGGCCTCCATAAGACTGTGATTTTTTACTCAGTTCCTCCTTTATCCCGATTACAGTGGGTCTGGCTTCCTTTGCACTGAACCAGGAGGCAGGTGCCCACCCCAGGCACATGGAATGGGCACTGTCACCACAAAATTCCGTGGCACGGATACAGGTCCCATAAGTGGACACTTGGTTACTTTGGTATCCAACTCTTGCTGCCGCCTTGTGTCAGAGTTTCCCATCTATGTGCTGATCTGCTCACACCACCTGTGCCTGCACCTACACAGGTATCCCAGAGCGTTTCCACAGATACTCACCCTTAGGTCCAGGAAGGTCATAGAGAATCTGGCTCTTGCTCTCCAGAACCAGCTGGGCAATTCCTCAACTGCTTACGATTATTCAGCATAAACCAGCCAGTTTTTCAAGGCAGAAGGTGCTTTGGTATGCTTTCCCCTGTGTACCCAGCACACTCAGGGAATGTATTTGGCCCCCAAACCCCCCTGCTGTCCAGCCCCACCCTTGGAGCAGTTGTTATTAAGCTGGCACTGGGTTTGGTTGCAAATAAATGAACCTTAAATAATACACTGAGGGGAAATCTGCATACTGGGGAAAAAGAAAAAAATAGTTCCTTTTTCTTTTGCCTTAAGACATGCTCCATCAAAAGCCCCATAGTAACAAATCTTCAGCAATTTAGTGGGGAAAATCAAATTTAGAGACGCCATCATTTTGTGGAAGGTGAGCAACTGGCAGCTACCAAGCTGTAAACTTTCTTGAGTGTATGAGTGGTTACATCAAACAATGACAGCCATACAAGTTTTTTCTAATTAAATAACGGACATCTACAGTGGCAAACTGTTACAACTAAACGTGGCACAATTCTGGGCCATTACAGCAAGTACAGACCAGGAGTTGGCGTGGACATGGAGCCATTCACAACAGGCACATTGGATTTAGCGACCCCATGGTGAACAAAAGTATGGAGTATTTGAACTTGGCCCATCTTGCACCACCTGCCCTCAGTACCAGAGAGCGGTTCTGGGCAAGTTCAATTTACTGATAACAGATTTAACCCACATTTTTAATCTGGTCAAATGGAAAATATCACCATCCTTTGCAGACAGGATGGATGATTTGGTGTAGAGCTGCTTTTACTGCTGCCAGAAAAGCTGCCCAAGTATCTCCTGTAAATCTATTATTCCCTTCCTCTCCTTTCCTGATTAGAGTTCCTTTAATGACCTCCTGGTCTAGAGATCTTCGGAAGCCTTTTCAGTCTGTGGTCAGACAGATAGACCATGTGTGAACAAACATGGAGCTTGCATGTACAAAATGAAAAGGGATGTGTAGCTTTGTTCAGAATCGTGAAGGAGAGCAAAGAGTCTAGACCAAAGGATACCCATGACTATGTCAATACTGAACCACTTAAGTACAACTGACACCTTAGAGAGAAGAATTCATGTGTTTTTCAGAGTATTCAGACTGCTGGTCTAGAAGAAAGCCGTATCAAGCATCAGTCACAGAGCAAATGTGGGAAAAGGTGGTAAATTTCCTTTTAAAAAATTAAAAAAACATGAAAATAGGCACATCAAGAGGTGAAAGACTCCTGCCGAAGAAGTTTGTCCACTCTGTGTGCAAAACCAGACAAACTATCATTTCTCATAAAACATGTCGGTATTTTCTTCTCTTAAACTGAATGAGTGTGACAGACACTCCTGGAATTATGTGTGCTCATAAAACTACTTAATTACTTGACATACTTGCTTACAGTTGCAACAAGACCTGTATTTGTGAGTCCATACTATGCCTAGCAATTAGCGTTATTCTATAATTTACAGGAACAGCTGTATGATCATGAAAGATCCTGGCTCCAACACACTGTACCAAGTCTTAGTATAGCAATTCCACCTCCAGACAACTCACAACCTAAACTAAGAGAAAAAATACACCATCAGTATAAAGAAATAACTAGCAGAAAAGGAAGTAAAATTGTTAGCAGCAAGAGTGAGATATTGGTACTGTGTTCCTTTGAAAACCTGCTCCTATAGAAATTACTAATACAACTGTTTTGACCCGAATCCTGCCTGTGGAGTGAGGCAGGCAGTTAACTCTTGTGTCCCTGAGAGTGCTCCTCCAGTGGGGTCCTCAGAGGTGCTCCTGCTGCATCCACACGGCATCATGGAAACCCACGGTTAAGAATGATCATTGGTCCTCATTGCTCAGACAAACAGAAAGGTGTGACAATTCCCTTTCCTTCTCCAGCTGAAGAGTTGTGCCTCTTGCCACTGTCCTCTGTGAAACGTGTTCAGCTTTCTAGCTAGCCTGCAGCTTCTGAAGTGGCCCAGCTCCTTGGTAAGACAGCCTGACCCTTCTATGTCTTCTCCTCAAAGAATTCAGAGCTTCCACCTGTAGGATTTTACTTTCTGCAAAGAAGTTCACTGTAGCCATATAGCTTTTCTTTCTTTAAAAATTCTCATCTTGGATCTGTCTGTCTTACCTGGTTAACCTCAGAAATGATCAAACTCAGTACTTCTCCATAGAGATATGCTCAGGGAAAGCATAGTATTGACCTAAGAAGCTTAAAGAGTCTCAAAACTTGATTCAAAGAACACGACTATACCCTAAAGATACTCCTTCCTTTTCACGCCACTTTATCATCAAATACAGAAAGGTAGAATCACATACGGTTGGAAGGGGCCTCTGGAGATCATCTAGTCCAACCCCCCTGTCAGAGCAGGGCCACCTTAGAGCAGGTTGCACAGGAATGCGTCCAGGCGGGTTTTGAATGTCTCCAGAGACGGAGACTCCACCACCTCCCTGGGCAGCCTGTTCCAGGGCTCTGCCACCCTCAAGGTAAAGAAGTTCCTCCTCATGTTTAGGTGGAACTTCCTATACTCAAGTTTGTGCCCATTCCCTCTTGTCCTGTCACTGGGCAGCCCTGAAAAGGGCCTGTCCTCATCCGCCTGACATCCACCCTTTAAGTATTTATAAGCATTGATAAGGTCCCCCCTCAGCCATCTTTTTTCTAGAATAGAGACCCAGTTCCCTCAGCCTTTCTTCATAAGAGAGGTGTTCCAGTCCCCTCATCATCTTGGTAGCCCTTTGCTGCACCCTCTCCAGCAGTTCCCTGTCCTTCTTGAGCCGGGGAGCCCAGAACTGGACACAGGTAGAGTGCATGCTTTCAGTTTTCCTGGGGTTGCTTTATGCTATCCCAGGATAGCAGCTGATAAGAAGAAACTCTGACCTCAGCAACACCAAGCACACTTTGTGGCTACAAGTCTAATCACTCATGGCTTGCTTCTCACCAGAGAAGTTCAGGGTGAACAGCCTCAGCTTATTCCTGACACCAGCACGTAAAAATGTAGGTTTTGGTATGACCCTCCTCCAGATCTAACAGTCAAGAGTACCACCCTCTCAAAAGCAGCAACTAGCAGCCTCTGTTATTCCTTACAACTCATGAACAACCTGTTGGCACCTCACAACCTGGTCCTTCCTACTTTAGCTTCTGCAGCAGAACATTTTAACTCATTTTCTCTTGGATTATAGGCACACTGATCCTCTCAGGTCTTCCACTTTCCACCAGCTACTTAAACTCATTGAGGATCTTCTCTTGCTGCGATATACATTGTGGTACACAGCAATAATTACTCAGGACAAGCTTACAGGCTCCATGGAGACCCGGACCGAACTGAGCACATGTGAACTATCAACACTTGATGCATGAAACTCAACCCTCTGACGCTCCCCCCTCATGCATACCACTACGGGTTAGCGAGACTTGAACACTGGGGAAAAGCACAGCCAAGAACCAAATCAGCTCTTTTAAATTAATGAATAATGAAAAAGATGTATTCAGTTGCCCTGCAGGTTATCCTGATGAAGGATTATTCAAGCGAGCTCCTGCATAAGCAGAAAAAATCCCTACAGCAAGGTCTTTCATGTGATCGAGCACCCAACGCAGATGAGCACTTACTCTTGCACAACATTAAACACAGCCAGCTGCATAAGCAGGCTCTTTCTCACCACCTCTTACCCTACGTCAGTATCCGTTTGGTGATCCTGAGTAAGAGATGATAATCTTGCTTCTGAGCAGTAAGTAGCTAAGCTGTTTTTGGCCGCAGAAAAAAAAAAAAATAGCTAAGCAGAAGAGTTAGTGAGCTTGCTAGTGCTGCGGGCATTAGCGCGGAGGAGAACTTACAGAGGCCCTGGCAACAGCCAGATGATCTTTCCTCCCTGCTGAAAGCTGGGGCGAGGAGAGGAAGAACAAAGGACAAAATGAGAACAAACAACTCCAAAATATTAAGCGCACCCCCTTGGAGATAGCAGAACTTTGGTACATGCTTTCAAGTTCTGGGTTTTCTCTGTTCATTGGGGCTTCATGTGGCACAAATAAAAAAAAAAATTTGGTTTTACAGGTTCAAGCAGCTGCTTCCTCAGCCAGTTTCCTGAGAAGCAACCAACCAGGCTGGGAAAGAAAACTGCTTTCAACTTCCAGCACTTCACCTTCAGGCAAGGACTCAGCCTGCAAAGCGTGAGGGTGGATTTAAACAGGAGCACTTCTCTTACTCACTGTCTCTCCTCATGTTTCTAAGCGCTCTGTAAAGAAACTTCTGGAGTGGGGTACTGGGTGTAGGCGGCAAGGTCCTGGCAGCAGGGGGCTGCAGGGTGGCCTCGGGGTGGAAAGGCTGGGATTACCCTGTGCCAGCTTCCAGCCAGCTCCAATGGACCCGCCGGAGGACACAGCTGAGCACCTCAGCCAAGGTGGTGGTACTTCTGGAGCATGTAGAAATTTCCTGAAGGAACTACATCTCCTGGAAAGCCCATGGAGGTTTACCCTGAAGGACTGTGGCCCATAGGAAGGGCCCACACTGGAGCAGGGGAACAACATGAGGAGGAAGGAGCAACAGAGGGGAGCTGTTACGGACTGACCGAAACCCTCATTTCTCCATCCTCCTGCACCACTTGGGACAGGAGAGAAGGGAGAAGAGTTGTGAATTAAGAAGTGAAGTTGAGCCTGGGAAAAAGGGTGGGTGAGGTAGGCAGCAGTTGTTTTAGTTTTTTGTCTTTGTTTCTCAGCACCCTACTCGATTTCTAATTGGCAATAAATTTAATTTCCCACAATTTGCATCTGTTTTGCCTGTGACAGAAGTTGGTAAGTGATGTCCCTGTCTTTATCTCAACCTACACGCTCTTCCATCTTATTTTCTCCCCCTATCCTGTTGAGGAGCTGTTGCATAAATCTGTTTAAAAGGAACTCAAAATGCACTGGTTCACATAAGTATTTGCCAGGACAACATTTCAGATTAGCATCTGCCTTAAAGCTTGCAGACAAGCTTTTTCTGTTGAAGAGCTTTTCAGTTTTCTTTTTTTTACTTTACCACTTTTCCCTGTTTCCAAAATCCGACACACAGGCAAGGATTTCCAACAGTCATTTACTATCTATACATTATTTGCAGAATTACAGAGAGGAAAGATTTTTATATTGAAAAATATAATATTAAAAATCTTACATACAAGGACAAAACAAAAGGCTGCTCACAGCATTAACATCCAGTCTTTCTGTCCCCAGTCCAGATGAAACTCCTTTAGGGTGAGTTTTCAACAAGTATATTTTTTTTCTTTTCTTCTTTTTTTCTTTTTTTTCTTTTTCTTTTTTTTTTTTTTTAACCCTCCATAAAGGAGACACACATTAAAAATAGTAATGTCTAAAACAACATTATTTAGTTCTTAAGACAGGCACCTGAAGATCTGGCACTGAGCATCTTCTGAAATCAGCGGAGGAGTCCAATTTCACGGAGGAACCAGTGATGGAGTTTCTGAAAGCGTCCTCCGAGCTGCGATCCGCAAACATTTGGGGCAGCCTCCAGATTTGAAGCATGCTTTGTGAAAGCATGTTTTGCACTCTGTTCATGCACACAAGTAATTTAGCATTCGGGAAGAAAAACAAAGGAAAAAATGAATGAATAGCTGTGTTCCTTGAAGGATGTTCTATCCAGTTCACCCAAGTATAAAAGTATACAGAAGTGGTGTAAGTCTGGGACAACAACCACCACTGTAATAACTGTGACAAAACATTTTGGTAAGATTCTCAGGATTTACAATGAATGTCAGCAAGATCTGATATAGCAGCCGTATAGCACTGTCCCAGGCTCTCCTGTGTAGATCCAAGAAATAGCCTCACCCTGCAGCCACAATTATGTTCAGATAAGTCCCTGGTCTTGCTTCCTGAATTCACTGATGAAAGATGGCTCCCCCAGGCTGGTTTTCAAAGATATGTGCTAATCATGGTTTTCAAATACACATGCTTTCGGTGTAGCAAGTTCTCAATACTTTCCTAAAATAAGCCTGAATGGTTTTACACCCCGACATCCCCCCAAGGAAGAAAGAAAAGTGTTTGGTTTGGAGCATACCTGTGCACCTTTTGCATTTGGCAATCTGATGTGGAAAGAGCAGATCTGCGCTCTGACAGAATTCACAGATAAACCCCTTCGCTTGACAGAGCTACAAGGACAGCAAAAGACTTGATTTACTTTTAATCTAAGAAAAAAAATTATTTGGGAATGTCGGCAGGGGTATTCCCCACACTAGCAGATGCAAGGACACTAAGATCCCTGGCTTTTCCTTACCTCGCAACCATCCACATGGGAGGTGGAGCTCTTCAGAATATCTTTAAGCAGGGGCAGTAACTGCCCTCGTTTGATCTTCACCATATCATCTAGTGAGAAGAGATGCAGCTCCTCTGTCAGATGGCTGGGGATCTGTGCAAATTGTTTCAGTACACTGCAAAGAGAAAGAAAAAACAAATCAAGGCATAAAAAGATGGTTTTTAAGTATATTTGAAGAATAAGCCTCTTTCACTTCTCTAGTCACCCAAGGATCATACAAGGAAAGTTCATGCTAAATCTTACCTCCCCTCCCAATCTGAGATCCCTTTAACAGAAACCGGAGGGTTTGGGATTTAGAATAAAATGTCTGCTTTAAATGCGCATTCCTCAGGCATTTGCATTGCCATGCTTGGTTACCCCAGCAATTCTTAAAAAAAAAAAAAATAACGTGTAAAGGGCTCCCTCCTTCCCACCTCAGCAATAGTAAGTAAAATCTCACATAGTATCTAATGCAATAAGCTAGTGTTATTTACTTTTTTGTTGGTTTTCTGTTTTTTTTTTTTTTAAAAAGAGAACTTTTACATCCTGCATAGGTCACTATTGGGTGAAACTATGCTCGTACTGAGCGTATGAACACTGAAAATATAGTAATTACTTTTAAATTATCGCTGATGTAGACAGTGCAGTGAGGATCCTAATGCTTATTTCTATAACAAAATCACAGGTAGCTGTCCAGAAGAGACATTAAAATACATTTCTATTTAATTTTGGTGAACAACACATAACTGATGCAAAGAGGTCCACATCAAAGAGAGAACAGAACCTACTTTTAAAGTTTATTTTGCTTATGTCTGTTTTTAAAAAGGTCAGCAATTCTGCAGTGAAGGTTTTGTCAGTCACATGTCCACCTACTAGTTATGCCCATAGTTTTGGGAGGTGAATACAGAAAATCTATAATTTGTAGCAACAAGCAAGGTTGTATTTTGGTATTTATCAGTTTGGGTTACTACTTTCACCTGAACATGCTTATAAAATAAACTGAATAAAGCATTATGACAGATTTCTGGAAGAAATCTTTAAACCCTCAAGGAACACTTTTGTTAATTTTTAAAGTATTTTCTTTTTTAAAGATAAGTCATCTCAGAGATATACATAAGTATCTTTGATCTTTTAAGAATGAGTGAGAACTTAAGAGATACAGAGTAGGAAAAAATATACACCTAACAAGAATCATTCAACATTTAAAACCAAATGTCTAAGTATGTTATGAGAAACAGAAAGCCACCACGTAAAACCTGTTCTTCACTCTATATTTGCAGCGCAATAGAAGGAAGTTTTGTTATCAGAATTTTCACTAGTGATCATATTTACTCATTTAAAATTGCACTCAAATGTCTTTAGGGAGGGTGGCTCTATAAGCAACTTCAGTACATTTTAATAAGCTATTTTTCATGCACTATCACGGCCCATACCTTTCACCAAACCTGCAGGTTTTCAAAAGCTTTTTTAAATGAAAAAGCTGTTCTTGCACCTCCTAAAAGATGATTGGGAAAAACAAAGCAATTACTAAATGAAAAGCAATTGCATTTATACATTCACAAGCGAGTAACACCACTATGAGTCAGCAACCCTGGTGAGTACAGCAAGCCACACCTATAAATAGGAACTTCACACTCAGCACAGAATTAAACAAATGGATTTTCTAACGCATGGAAGGCCCAGGAAGGCAAAGGTTACTTTTATTCACTGACAAGGGAAGTAATTCCTAATGCTACAAACGGCTCCATGTCAGCACACCGAGATGCTAGACCCAAACCTGCATAAGGAATAGGTATGCGTCTCCTCGGCCAAGAAGGGAGCGCACGGCAACTTGTAACCTTCAGCAGAGCACCCTTCCTCGAGCTGTAGGAGGTAAAGCCCTTACATGAGCCAAGGGTGTTTGCTCTCGTGGCCACAAAATTAAGGAGTCAGTCATTCAAAACTCCCGGAGCTTTCCAACCACCACTTGCCAAGCAGAGGCAAATATTTACTGCAGGAGCCCAGCCCCTTCCCATGAACTAAAACTAGAAGCCAATATGGAAACACCTCCCAAAGACAAGGAGGGAAATGAGACCTCTGGCATAGGTTGGAAACTTCTCCCTCCTTCCCTTCAGCTGAGGGGAGAGAGAAGGGCCAGTCCCAGGAGCAGGGATGGGACAAGCCTAAAGTGCAGAGAAATCAACTCTGCCTCCTTCCCACATCCACACACTGCAATGGACAACCTGCCCTAAGGAGCTCTTCTCAGACCCACAAACTGCCAACAAAAAAAAAAAAGAGGCCACACTTACCCTCACCCTGTCTATTTCTTTACTTTTTGTGTAGAGGGCTTTGTTAATACACAACACATTGAAAATTGGGTGCTGCCATACGCTGTCCAGTAGGTGTTTGGAGAAGTTGCATACGTAGTATTTTTTGAAGTCCCACTTCAAAAGTATTCGGGCAGGAATGGGAGACTGGGCATAGCTGTGGCAGCAGTCGCAGAAGTATTTCCCCAGGTAGTCACAGTAGCGGAGTCTCCTGATATATTCTGCAGGCAAACAGCAATGAAATTGTGAATATTTCTAATATTTATGGAACATAGCTCTTGTCTGTATGCCTGTTCTGTCTAAATAACTACAATCTGCTGGAGTGAGTAAGGGCAAGGTATTTTTTATTATTTTTAAGTAGGGAGTTTCATCATCATGGTAAACACATACACAAGGTCTGTACTTTGCATTAGAATAGAAAGCTTTCCCCATCCGTCAAAAGAAGAGACACAAGATAAAACACACAACAAAATACTTCCACCAAACGGAAAGACAAGCTCATCTTGGAGTCACATTTATATATTGTTTCATATAAAGAGGTTTGTGGGTTTTTCCCACTTATCTCAGCATCTCAGGTTTGCTGGAGTTGATGTGCCATCACCAACTGTTATGGCCACCACAAATGCTGCTCCTTTGTGAGCAGACCCAGGATAAGACTTGAAAGCCACTTCAAAGATTTCTTAGGTAAGGTCCGGTTGTCAGACCTGTAAATCATCATGCTTTCAAGCAGTTCTCAGAGTACCACAAATAAAACAAAAGCACGATTTTGTAATGAAGATTTACAGAAAAAAAAAATTTAAAAGGCACCCCAAAAGAGCAAAACCACACGTTACCTAAGCTTGCATAAAGCTTCCCATAAAGTCTCTAAAAACAGACCTTTGGAATGTGTAAATTGGCACAGAGAAAGAATTACTGAAAGAAACCAGCACTTTCCAGCCTGGAAGCTGTATTTTTTAAATAGCTTTTCCTGTTTTGTTGTTGACTGCCCTGAATTTTTACTGTGTATGAGAAGGACATCTATCAAGTATTGTGTTCTGTCCACATCAAGAAATTCCAGGCAGTGGTAAGATCACACTATCTGTTTTATTACTGCAGGCACATCCAACAACATTTTCTTTCTAGCTCAGGTAATTTTACAACTGTGGTACATCTATGCTTATAGCCTAGTAATGCATTTAAGTTTTTTCCCTTTGGTAATACTTACTGCTTTCTATTGGGGTTCCACAACCAACACACGTAAAGTTTTGGGCAGCCACCACCACATCTCTCCTGCATACAGAGGCAAAGAGTTACACCTTTCAGCATCCAAAACGCAGTTTAGTTAACATTCTCGAAAAGTGCAAGAGAGCTACACTGGCACTAGTGAAAATGTCAAACTAGAAGCTGACTCTGCTCCTCCACATGAAGAAGGGGGTTCTGGAAGGAGATGCAGATGACTATTTTAGTGGGAGCCTCTAAGCTATTCTGTGGAGAATATACCATCAATTACTGCTTCTAAAATACGGCTTGTTGCAAGGATTAAATTCTTTTCAATTTCTTAAGGTGGCATCAATATCAAGGGGGAGGGGGAAATCCACATCTGCAACTGAAAAAGCAACTGGACCAGCAGCAGCAGAGGGGATTCGCCAGTTTGCCTTCTGGGTGCATTTAACAGTGCTTTATGCAGAGTGAGAGAGTAGTTTCCCCAAACATGACCTGTTTTCTCCCCCCTTCTCAAAACCTACTATGCATAAGATATCAGCAAGGGAGTGGGGAAACTTTTAAGAATATTCTCCAGGTAGTCTCACAAAATGAAATTTTTAAGGGCCCAGCTAAGCACTGTAACACCAAACAGTATGTGTATTATCATGTGTAAAAGCGCACATGCCACAGTCATCAGGACTGTGCCAAAAGAGGGGAAAAGGATGCCATCTGCTTTCCAGCAAAGCTGGTGACAGACACTGCAGAAGGCGGCGCCATGCACTAGCTCGAACCTCAGGTTCTGTTAAATCACCCAGACTCCTTCCTTCAGCAGGATTTAGACAAATCCCCATGCTGCACTAAATGAACAATAGGCAGATCCCTTAGACTTACTTGACTGAAGGGTGAATATTAAATATAATCTGCGATCTCGGTGGGGCCCAGCCAGAAGATCCTCTTAATTTGGATATGATCTTTATTTCTTCAGCCAGATTCAAACTGGACTCAAGCTCTCTTGGAATGTCTTCTTTCAGCACCAACTGTTGGGAAAGACAAACTCGTGAAGATGAACAGCCCATCAGGTGGGCATATGTTAAATGCCATGAAATATCTCCTTTTATACTCCAGGATTTTAAAGTTCAGTTTTCACCTGGATATAGCCCCCCCCTCAGTTAAACGCCCTCATATCAGTCCCAGAGGAAAGTACATCCTGATTGTTCACAACTGCACATCTTAAGTGTGCAGAAAGTTACTAAACAGAGAAGAAAATTTCTAAAAATTTACCTAAAGTGAACTAACGAACTGTAAGTACTTGCAGTACTTGTCTGTATTTCTTTTTTCCTTTTTTTTTTTTTTTAATGCAGCTTCCCTCTTTTCCCTGAGTGAAGCAGCTGCACTGAGACAATGACTATTTGGGGAACCGAATAAAGAGCCCGCTGTTTTCGGCTCAGACTCACTCTCTGCTTAGATGAGCTCAGGCAACCAGACAGTTGAACTGCAGAGTCTGTTGGCAACCAGTGTTTTCTGAAAGCTCTGCACAACTCCTGGGCTGTTGCTTCAGCAGAATTGCTGCTGGGTTCAAATGATGATCTGAAAGTTCAGCAATACAGACAGTGAAAAAATAGCAGCACGTCATCAGCAGCTCCACTGTCTCTTCTGCATCCCTGAAAAGTTCTCTCCCATCCCTTCATTCCTATCCCCTTGCTTTGATACACCCAGGTCCTCACAGAGCCACAGCTACCACCCTCCAGCAAGACTCCAGGACCAAAGAAACATCCTGCTGAGCCAAGCGCCACAGACGTTTGCTGTCAAGCAGCATTCCTTCCCCTTCTTTGGGAGGACCACATTTACCACTCCCACACCTCTCCCCAGCCGGAAGAGTCATGAGAAAGCTGGTCCAGCAGAAAAGGCAGTGCCACTGGGCTATTCAAGGAAAGATACAAAGAATTACCTTTCATCTGGGACAACAGACAGATTTTCAAGGTCTTCAAGTTCTGTGAGTAAAGGAGAAAATTTTATCAAGCCATCTAAGAAACAAAGCTTTGGTTACTCAGCACTGTTTTAAATCTACCTTACTGTGTTACAGTGTCAGCTTCAAATATATTCATCTTTACAACACCCTTGCTGGATGTGTGAAATAGCCTCAACCCTGGTTGTAAAACAGGCGTAAGGAGTCGTATCTTCTCTACAGATCTCAGACATCCGCTCATTAATAGTACTCCCTAACAGCTACACATCCTATCACCACCATGAGCATCCCTTCACGGGTGGGCTAATCAATAAGGAAACAGTCCAGGCCCAGCCAGAAGGAACTAGACATAAATATTAAGATACAGAACCAACAGAGTGCACCTTACTTTTTTCCAGACACTGGCAGAGCAAGTGAGTAACAGGTGAGATGATTGGAATTAAAGCAAACATTTCTTCATTATGTTTATATAGACAAAATATGCTTATGCAGACAAGGTGTTCACATTGGTAGCATTAGCTTTGGACATGTCTATTCTGAAGACAAATGCTTCCCCATTCACGCGTGTGAAAATAACTCTTGCTACTAGAAATGAAGTTTTGGGAGCCAGTTCTTCATTTTTAGATTAGGGAAAGAGGTGAAAAAACCAAGCAAATCTCTAAAACCAAAGGAAGCAATAAAAAAGCACTTGTTAACAGGAAAAAAATAAACAGACATTAAATGTTGCTCAGGCTACTTATATGGGTTTCTATTTCTGTATATGCAAAAGCCAGAAGGTAGCCAAAGAAACTAAGGATGTCCTGAAGAGAAGCAGAGCACTGGTGAGTCTAAGGGGGCAGTCTGCTCCAGTTCTCAAACTGGAGGAAAGGCTACCTAAAACCTAATCCATGTCTTTAATTAGGAAATTATCATTTCCTAAATTCTCTCAAGCAATGCTGCTACAGTTGGCCATGGCTGTGCCAGTATTCACACTTTGCTCACCTCCATTCATTGGCTTTAACCCTTAGGCATAATTTCAGTCCCTCAAAACAGAAAATGTATTCTTTTGCAGAATCCTCCATGACTCTGGTATTTCTGCATGTGTTGTAATAAGAAGTCATGCATATATGGTTCCTTACTTTTTCTTGTGTCATTTCTCCTGCGATAGGATCTACTAAGTCAATAGATTTTTTTCCAAACAATGCAATAGATTCAGCTGCTAGAATAGGTAGAGCTGTTTCTGCAGTTACCATTTCAAAGTCTTACCAATAATTACATATTCATCCTCTGAGTCACTGTGGCAACGAAATCTGGTGACCTCGTGATGTGACGGTAGATGCACTGGGGAGCTGACGGACAGCAGAGCACAGCCTGTCCAGAACAAAGACACCACCACTTAAACTTTTCCAGCATTTATAGAGTAGTTGCAATTATATTTATATTTTTCTTTTCTTACCAAAACCTTAGCATACAGCCTGTATTTACAGAGCAATTTTATTTATTTATTTTTATACACACATACAGAAAGCCAATTCCTGTGAGTTTGTCATACGTGTAATTTCATTGTCATGAAATAGAAGAAACTATTTCCCTCAGTTTCTTCTGAAAAAAAAAAAGCTTCTAGAGACTAAAACAAAAGGGTTTATATTATTTGTGGTGTCCCCTTCTCAGCTGCAAGCACACCATTCATTTTTCCCCACAAGTTATGTCATTTAGACTTTAGACTTTTGTTCCATCCCTAAGAACCTTATTACTCAAGAGACCAAAACCTACTTAAAAACGCATGAGCTGACTGAAGCATTACAGTGCCAGGAGCATTTACTGCCTCAAACTATACGTGAATTAATACTTCAGGCAGTTTCAGATCATGGCCTGATCAGCATAGTGCAGGAATAAGCACAGAAGGGAAGAGTCACACTTCAAATCTTGCAAAAAAGGATTTAAGCGCAGAGAAAACAGCCAGCGACAGGAACACTCTGTGGAGAGTTGCGCCTTGCATATGGCACTTCAAACTTATATTTTTCTTTTTCATGTAAAAAACCCCCAACCATTAATTATAAGAAATAAAACACAGATGTGAGCATTCAAAAGGAAGAATTTGACCCAGGAGGAAAACACTTGGTATAATGATCCTCAGGGAGCACAGCTCTCGAAAGACTCAAAGAAGGTAACGCTGGATTTGCTTCCAAGCAATGCCCAAATTCATTTAGTATTTTCCTGCACAAAAATAAACAGCAAAGGCTATCAGAAAAGTTTGCATTATAGACTAAGTAACTTGCCTTCATAGCCACTGTCTGAAGAGGCAACAGAAGAATCAGACTTCTTCACTCCAGGGTAAGAAGATAACTCCGAATCAGTGTGATAGCTGCCATCTGATCCACTTGCTTCCTCCACACCCCAGGTCTCTGCTTGTTGGCTTAGGATATTACATTTCATTTTTTCCAGCGAGGCTATAATCATATCTGCAACAAAAAAGTGTGCGTTTTCCTGCACACAAGATTGGAACGCTCATTAGTACACAGCATATTTGATATTTACTTAAGACAAAGTGAAAAATACAATTTTTCCCTGTACTTTTTCAACTCATTAAATGAAAACGTAAGACTGTCTCACCTTTCATCTAAACACAAAAAAAACACCCCAAGGGCAATTCGGAGACAACACACAAAAGGCAACTGCCTAGATAATTGTCTCACCCTTGATTGAAACATACAATTTACTTTTATCTTACCCATCTATTAGATAAAAAGAAAGTTTACTACATGTCTAATTGATGAATATGTATGCATTTTAGGGATGTAGCCTTCTAGTTACACTGCATTATTTAGCACGCAAACGTGAATCCATGTAACCTATTTAACAGGATTTAATTTCAAATCAGTGTCTACAAGCCGTTTTGAACGCATGCTAAAGTGGATGGGGCCAGAAGAGGCAGGTTTTGACGGGACTGTAGATTAGAAATGACTGGTGGTGGGTGGTACAGAAGCTAGTAAAATGCTTTCATGTGCTAAGAGTTAAGACAGCAACGTAGGGAATATGCAGTGAGACAGCTTACATGGTCAACTCAAGGCTGCGCAGGAAGCCTGTGATAAGGGTAAGTGGGAACTTAGCTCCCCTGTGGTTCCCGCTGCCTTAAATAAAAGGTAGCTATTTCAAAGCTTTACTGTAGCATTTCCCTGCCAGAAAACCCCTCCCCATGGTGACCCTTACCATCTTGCCTTCGTAGGTCACGCATCCTCCAGGAAAAGGGAATCTGTAAAGCCACTTCCAGCCCCACTGAGACATTCAGATAAACCTGGGGCTCCCTGCCCCAATGTCACTGCTGTATCCCTCGCTTCCTGTGGTCTAACAGAGCATCCCACCAGTCCCACCCGCACAGCCTCCCAGCCCAGGCTCAGCTCAAAAGTGGATGCATCATGGAGAGACAGGTGCACGGATGGAAACCCAGAGATGCCCAGGATGCTCTCAACTGCACGTGTTTGCAGTGTGCAAAGCTAAACCTCCGTCTAAAAAAACTATGGCAGTATCTAAGGCTAGAGTTTCTGAGTGCAGAATACATAAAGCTTTGTAAGAAGTGGCTTATGCTCAGAAAACTGTACCACTCAACGTCAGTATTCACGACATCCCCCACAGCCTATATGGGAAGCATGAAGACAGACGTCAGTGTTTAGGAATAGCTAAATCTTAAGGAGCACAACAGACATCACTGTTTTCTTATTGTCCACAGCCAAATGCATTTAGAAGAGATTAATCTCAACATTAGAGAGAACCCACAAGTCCCTGTGGGTGTTTAAAGAGACTTTTATCTCTTCCCTGACACTGATTAGCATCCCTTCCTTGCTGCACAGTTTCTCCAGAGATAACTTTCAGTGAACTTCAAGACAGCATTAGCAAAGGAAAGAACTAAACAGCCCTTTTCCTTTTGGAAGATAAAGAGGACATCTACTTTGAAGATTCAAAAAGCCTGTGCAGCACTGCTGAACTCCAAGGTAGTGGCAGAGCACAGCACAATGGCATGTCCTGCTGATAAAAGCAGTTATGAGAGTATCCGAGAGCTGCACTGCAAAAGATGGAATGGGATATAGACACTCCTGTACTCAGCACAACTATCAGGTTTCAGCTCTGGTCCATCACCCTAAGAGGCAGTCCCAACTCAGCTGGGACACACCAGCCTTCTCACTTCTCTTCCCTCCCACTCGCAGCAGTGGAAAGTCCCTCCAGATTATCTGGCCCATCTCCTTCCTGGCGCACAACTACAGCTCTCAGACTTGCTGACACTACACTTAGTTTTCAGTCTGCTAAATTTCAAAGAGATTATTTCACAACCCAAAAGTGTTTGGGGCTTGGAGGTTGTGTTTACTTGTTTGTTTGTTTGTTTTTTAAAGGCAGCCTCACTCAAAACAGACTGAGCTCTTGATATCTTTTGACCTGTAATCACATCAGCCCCCAATATCTGCACAGAAGTAGCTGATGCGATCTCGTCTCACTCAGTAGTTCTCAGGCTGCGGTTTCTCAGGCTGCGGTTTCTAATCCAGACATCTACTCACTGGTCTCCTGGTGACTGAAAGCAAATTACTTTGGGTTTGGTTCCCACATTACAGACGGGGAAACATCATCTCCTTTCTGAAATACCTTTCACAAAAATCAACATGAAAAGTTAGTTCACAAGTTTGTTGGGTTTTGGTGTGTGATCTACTGCATGGAGTTTGTTGGAGGCGTTTTGTTTTGCCTTTTTTGGGGCTATTTTTTTTTTTTTAAATGCACCTCAGGGACACTGAGAGCTTCAAATCAAATACAGAACTTGCCACTCCAGTAAAACCAGCGCTGTGCACAAAGATGATTACCTCTTGGGCTGAGGACATGGGACCACATGCACATCCACAGTCCAGCAAAAAAAGAAATAAATCTCCTTTTCTAGGCACATTTTTAAAGCTCTTTTGTATTAAATCCTACCCATTGCAATAACTAATTATAACATTAAACCCTCTTGTCCAATTGTTAGCAAAGGTTAACATTTAGCAAACAAACAGAGTTATGTATGACAGCGTTACCTTCTTATCTTTATCTCTGTTTATAAGCTCAAACGGGCTGCCTATCTGGCAAAGCACCTAAGACCATTCAGGCACCTTATACAAATTAGAAACCACAAGAAACTGCTTAAATTACTGTAGATGTTACAGCTCCTGTGCTTGTCATTCACATTGTAATTGTTTTACAGCAGTCTCACATGCTTATCATAAGCACACACAAAAAAACCCAACCTCTCCCTATTTCTCTCAAGGAACATGTGGAAAAAATGATGGAATGAAAAGTGGAAGTGTATAGTGTTCTAAAATGTTTCCATTATTTTAAAAGAATTTAAATATTTAATTAATAGATTCAGAGTAAAACTAAATGAACAAATAGGCATTTTAGGTTTGTAAGTTCACCCAGAGAGGGGAAGAAGAGGGAAAATACAGTATTTGTAAAGATTAGTCCATCTATCAGAAAGTTCTGTTATTGAGAAATGCCTCCTGTCACTTGGTTTTGGCACTATAAAATGGAAAAAACATTATGACAGTGGTCTTTGTTGTCCTCACCTTCTCCACATCTTCTGGAAGCGTGCAAATGTCCTGCAATGAACGATTCAAGGGTATAGCACTTAGGTTCAAAGGAGAAGTAGAACCTATGGGTATAACAAGAACTTTTATTAGTTATTTCTTTCTCTGCAGCTCTTAGGATGTGTGCAGGCTGATTTCCAGAAAGAAAAGCAAACCTTCTTTCCTAAAACTGACCATCATTGAGGCTGAAGGTTGTGGTGCAAGCTAAGGAGAGATAAATGAGGAACAGGTTGGTATTTGAACTACCTGAAGCATGAGTATTGACTATCAGGGAAACAGAGTTTAAATATCACATGGTGACAGCACTTGTGTGCTCTCAACACCAGCCCTCTCCCAGCTACAGCCTGAGCCGCTGGGGACAACGGTGTTGAGGACCTGAGGCCAGCACCACAGCGATGCTCTGCAGTTCACACCACAGCCAGCTAACGCTGCTCTCTGCTCATTCACAACAGCTGGAAGAAGAAGAAGAAATCTCACTGCTGTCTGGGCATGCAGAGAGATGCATCAGCCTCAAAAGATTTCCTGAATCACTGCTGGTATTGTGCGACTACAGCAAGTTTGGAAAAAAAAACCTTTGCCGTTATGTTTCCGTATCTTTAGGAAATCTCCCTCCTGTTTCCAAATACAACCCATACTGCATGGTGATTTGTACATCTGGGGCAGACACATTACCCACAGTACTCCCTGCTTCCCACAGTCGCAGTTTTGTTTTCCTGGCATTTGCTGCTGAGTATGATGAGCATGTGAAACAAAAATTAATCTCTTTTTCCCCGTTAAGAACTTTACACTAAGCAGCAGAGCACACATGTGGTTTTCTATAGAAGTACCCTGGATTGCTTCTTACACATAAATATATATATATATAGTCACAATTTTCTTCCCCAGAGAATTGAAGGTGTGACATCATGTCCTCATGTTTTGTTTTCAAAGCATCCACAACCACCGCTACAAGAAATTTGATGGAAGGATTACAAAGACGATATATAATGTCTACAGATGTACACACTAACGAGATATGAAAGGAAATTACTCCTGTTTTTTTAACACTGACTGGTGTTTGTTTACTACCTCTTCTTTGACCTTATAATCAAGCAATTTGTGTTTCATGGTGCTGATGTTTGCAGGATAAAATAGACCGTATTTAAATGCTACCGCCACACATGCCATTTAAATTTGCTGCAGATAACATGGCTTAATCAAAGGCTCTTTGTGGGGGGAAAAAAAACGGCACTGCTAAATTTGTTTAAGAGTCACAGAAAGGATAAAGAGGTCACACAAAATTACACGAATAATTTATGAAAACTTTTTCCCCAACTAAAGGGCACTGACTCTCAGGCCTAGTTTAGATTATTTATATTACCTTATTTATAGAAACTATCTTACACTGCCCTGAGCATCGGTGACGACAGGCTGGGAAGTCAATACTGTGCTCGAGCATAGCGACACAGATGTAGTGGTTTTGTACAAGAATTAATAATACCTCCCTTGTGTACAACACAGAGGACAAATGGAAAGGCTGACAATCTGACCTTTCAAAACACATTTAATCACCTAATTAGGTTGTTTTCATGCCTATTTGATGATTCATTTTACTGGAAAAGCAGTGTGCAGGGAGTACAGGTAAGTGATAAAGGCTCTACAGCTTGCTAAAAGCCTACATTCTCATCAGTTAAGATAACAAACACTGTTCTCAACTAAAAATAATAACCAGAAATAAGGAAATGGGAAGATTATTCCTTTGCAATATAAGATGCAATTCACCTTAAATATAATTTTGAAGTCTAATGGGAGCTTTTTCTTTTGCTAACCTCTTGCATCCCACTTGCATCTTTAAGCAAGAATGAAATGTGGGAAGGAGTATGGGGAAGGAAGCACAGGGAGCATCCAGCAATGGAATGCAACTCTGAGTCTGACGCAAAAACCAATATGGTTGCCCTTCTGCTCCTGAGCACTGTTGCCTGGAGGCTGTTGGGGCTAGGGAAAGAGCCCTCAAGTGTCACAGAAGGAAGTGACCTTCATGCACACAGAGGTTTAAAAAAAAAAAAAAGAATAAGCCCTGTGGACTGCCAGTGACACACCAGCCACAACAAAGCCCCCAGAAAAAACTAAATTCAGTCATAGGCTCTTCATTAACAACAACAGAGCCTTTTCAGAAGGTTGCAGGAGGCTGTTAAAAGAATGAACAAGACCTAACAGGAGGACCAGCAGAAAATCCAATTGAAAAAGTTTATTTATTTTGACCTAAGTCATCTTTCATCGTTTTTCTTTCGCCTTGTGCATCCCTCACCAATTCTCCTGCGAGAAACAAAAGTGAGATAACACCACCTCTGAGATAGCAATGGACAGGATGGCAAGTCAGGAGATGCTCTGCTGTAATTCCTGCCTTCAAATTGGGCATTTTATTTTTTCTTTTTCAGTTTGACATTTGCTTTTCCCATCCTCAGAGTCCTGCACAAGGCAGGCGAGAATGAGACCTCACGCCCTTGTCCCAGCCTACCCAGTGGCGAGCTAAATGGCTGGAAGCAACAAGGAACGATGAAATAAATGCAGAAATTTTCACTATGTACAGAACAGATCAAAGTTTAACGCAGACAGAGTCCACCACGTTGCACAGTGTCTAGCACAGTGTCCTGGCTGCCATGAGGGGTATTTGCTAGTAAAATCAAGGATGCTACTTCTTCAGCCCCCTGGCTGCCCTATTCCTCCATTTGCTTTCTGAAGATCCAGCAGCATTACTGACGACACAAGCTGGTGGCACATCCCACTCATGCCAGAAGATCCAAGTCACGCACGATTTATTTGTTCTTAAGACACGTGCCTCGTGGTCCCTGCTGACAGCCAGAGCCTGGCCTGCATTTTCCAGACCTGGCTACCCAAACCTGCATGACCGGCCCCAGCCACCTGGTGTAGTTTCCTTCTCCATGACGGGCACCTCTTAAAACAAAACAAAACACCCAGCAGAAGGAAACAACCGTAATTGTCGTCATACTAACTGTTGACAACATCCTATCCCAGATGACAGAGTTATTACTGTTTAAAAGCTCCCAGTGGGGCAATAACACGTGCCCATTTGAGATCCCTCTGCTGGCTTGAGGCCTTGGAGGAGCTCTGGGTGAAGGAACAGAGCTTGGAAGTGGAGCTCAAGAGTGTCACCACTAGGACTACTATTGACCAAAAAATGATCGGGATGCAGATCGGGATCTATGTGTTTCTGAGACGGCGGGTGCACTTGGAAAGGGGAAGAGGAAAAAGAGTCCTTGCTCTGACATAAGCCAATTCAGTCATAACGAGAATGGATGTTTACGACCCACCTCCAAATTCCCGGAATCAAAGGGCTCACTCTACGTCAAACACAAGGAGGTGTCCCAGGGAGCCTGCACACACCAATGAATCACTACCAAACACCTGGATCCACGCTATCCGTTTTCGGGAGAAGGGTAATGGTGAAGACAACAGGAAGATGGTGGAAGTCTCATTCAGTGGATGTTCTATACTGCTCACAGCTCAGCGATTTTTACATTTTACTAGTGGTTGCGTATTACAGAAGCATTTCTGCATCACGAGACAGATGACTACTGCGAGTACGAGTGTCTCCCGTTTCACAAGTTCAACCCTCTGGTTCCCCTTCGTTTTTAAGCTTTCTCTTCCTCCCCTCTCTCCTACTTTGAATGACAGCATTTGTCTGATTCGCAATCACCGTAAACAAGGCCCAGTTCAATTACAGCTGTCTTTCCTAGCACCGAAATTAAACAAAACAAACAAAAAAACCCCAAAAAACCAAAACACACACAGACCTGTAAAGTTACCTGTTCGATTGACTGGCTCTGACTGGGAAAGTCCACTGGGAGAATTGCTGTCACTGTTGCTGACGGGCACAGGCTCCAAAGCAACAGGGTATTCCAACAGATCTGCTGGCTTACCAACAGCTGAATCGGGAAGAAACCTTCTGAAAGTCAAGTCTCTTTCGGGGGAGGTATAACCTTCTTTTCCAGAATGCACAACAGCTGATGTGACGGTGCCTCCTGCTAACGTCACCTGGGTAAAGCAGTCTCGCTTCAGAGGAGACGCGTCCGAAAGAGTGAAACCATTCAAGGAGGAAGCACCAGGATCCCCATCAGAGAAACGGGGACAAAAGAAAGTATCCGCCAAAGGTTTAGAGGAATCGCAGTGTGTGTTGTCCCAACATGCCCGGTGCCTTGTAAACCGAATGTCTGTCTGTGTACAGGCAGCGTTGTGATGTGCAGAATCGCTGTCGCTGTCATCATGGCTATCCCCAGGGTCGCTACTTTCTTCCCAGCGTTCCATGTCACTGTCCACATGCTCAACTCCCTGCATTGTGCCCTGCTCAGGCACCAAAGAGGGCTTCAAACCAGATGCATTTAAAACAGACACGAGAATGTCTTTGATAGCTTCAGCACCGTCCGGGTATGATCCAAAACTTCTGGCATGTCCAATGACTGCTGGCCTTGAGTATTCGTCTGTTCAGAAACGGGAAGAAACCAAGAGGTTAGGAAACAATCCTAAAAAAAAAAAAATTTAAAGTTTTAATTTGCAACATGAATAAAACGCACATTATTTTTAACCAGTGTGAGAAGAAAGGGAAGAACTGAATTCACGCACTGTGCTCAACTGCCTCTTCCTGCAAGAAGGCTCTTGCCTTCTGCAGTCAGGAAGCAATTCTGTTGTTGATAAGGCTAAGCGATAAACCAACAGTAAAGTATGCTGCTGCTAACCAAACACAATTAGTTAAGACTTTAATGGTGACTGATTGTCAGCATGCTTGAAAACATCATTGTTCTATGAAACTGGATGAGGTACAGTTACCAGTACACATACTGGTTCTATTGCCAGTAAAACAGAAGGTCACGTGGAGCATCAATACAGCAGGAAGAAAAAAAAAATATATATACACACTTAGTAACAAAAGGTCACGTGCTTGAGTGTTTCAGTTCAGTCAGACACTCCTCCTCATGTGGAAAAGGCTAAAGTAACCTTCAGTCCATTATTCATAGGGTGGCAACATTTATGCGAACCCATAAAGGAAATTAGCTCTGTCACAGCGAGTTCATTATAATGCCTCTGAAGGACTCAAAAGCACTGCCTGCCAAGGTCCTATGTAATCTACTGCAAGACTGAAGTTCAATAGAAAATGGAAAAAATGCCATTAGTGGCAAACATGGCAACATCAGCATGAGGTAGAAGTGGGTACTGCAACCAGCAGCTGTTTGAGACTAAATTGAAATCGTGTACCTTGAACAAAAAGCCTCACAGGAACCGCCATCAACCATGGAGAGATTAGAGACAAAGTCTGTGTTCAAGAAGAAACTATCGACCACATCATGACAATGAAGTTAACAACTGTCTCCTTTGGGGAAGATAAACTGGTTGTAAAATTCTAAGAATAGATACAATCAGGAAGATTCATTTCCAGGGCAAAGAACATTTAGTTAGGACCACGAGGAATGTTGTTAAACACTGCTGGTGAAAAAAACAGCAAGTCTTGCAGACTTTGCCCAGAGGTTGCTCTCCTTGGACATCTCTCACCAGAAAACAGTAAACCTTTCCACAAGCCACTCACCTATAAGGCAGAACGCACTCAAAATGCAAGATAAGAAAGCTTACTAATGAAGGGATCCAAAAAAAAAAAAACCAAAACAAAACCCCCTAACATACTTTGGAAAAACATGTCTATATAAACAGCAGTCCTCATCAAGAGAAAGCGGAAAAAATTAAGAATATCACATATTTGCGCTATGCAGCAAGAGCTGCTTAGCAATTTTGTCCTAGTAAAGCCAGGTCAAAATTAGCTGAAAAGTTGATCAGTGATTGGGACCAGCCACCTGCCACTTACCAGGAAAAAGCTCTTGCAGACACAGCAGCAAAACTGCACATTTTACTGGCTGCGCTTGCTAAAAAACACCTTGCCAACATAGCCAGCTATGGCAGTGTAAGGGCAGGAATGGGAAAATAAAAGCTAGCTGAGTTTCAAACAAACATATTTCAATCTTTTCAAGAAAAAAAAGAGCAATTTTGGCAACTACTGACATCTTAATTGCACAGGAATACCTTAACCTGGGCTGAAAACAGCAGCTTTTCTGTGCAAGGCAAAACGCTTCGTCATCTCTACTACGCCACCAGCATGGAGCACCTCTAGCACTAATCATACAATCATACTGGCTTACTCTGCTTAATACTTGTTCTTAGTGGATTAAAGAAAAAAGAACAAGTTTTAAAAATCCAAGTCATGCTTCTGCTCTGCCAAGCTTAAGAAAAACCCAAGAAATAAAAACCCACCACCAACAAAAAACCCACCAAACCAACCCAATCTCACATTTTAGAGCTATTACCAGAAACAGGTTAGTTCAAAAAAAAAAAGAATCTTAAATTAAGTTTTGCAACTGATACTCATGTGAGTAATTATGGTAATCTGTTAAAATCCAAGAAACTATTTCTTGAATGAACAAGGAGTTAACCTGCCAAAAATCATCTGAACACTTCCAAGATTTTTACTCTCGAGCACTTAAAATGCCACCATAATTAAAATGGCCAAACCACCATTTAAAAGGCAAAAAAACCCCATACTTTCAAATTGTATAATATACCTTGATGTTGTCCCAGCTTCAAAACCAATATAAGCAAGGGTCCTCCTCCAACCAGACTACACTTGCTGAGCACGCACAAACATCGATAGCTTTGGCGAGCACCACAAGCGCCAAAGCTCCCCAGAGGGAGGCGGTTTAGGACAAATCGGCATACCTGAGAGCACGGAGATTTGAGGTGTCGGAGCAAGGCAGCTAATCCTCGCTGAGGGATTTGAAGAATACGCTGACTCAGTGAAAGCCACCTTTAGGCTTTCGTGGCTTAACTAGAGAACAAGAACACACAGGCAGACAATTTCGTTATAAAACAACAGCGCTCTGGTAATGATACCCCCAGTCTCACAGGCATCCCAGCAGGAAGAACAGCATGCTGAGGCCTGCCGACAGTCACCTAACCACTGCCTGTACTCCTGGTTGTCTGAAAACCTCCCCAGAAGCATGTGCCGTCTGAAAAGCACTGGCATCTCGACTCTGCATCTTGCATTTCACTCCAGAAGGCAGGTGACCAAAAGAATCTCTCCATGGCAGGAGAATTAAACGTGTGCACAAAGCATATATGAGACAAAATGCCAAACGTCTACGCATCTGTCAAAACAGCAGCAATGAAGTGGAAGAGAATTCCAGAAGCCACCAATATCGGTGGAAGCACAGACCTGTTTGGACGTATGAGTTAAATCTACGAGGCCCCAACTGCACAAGCACCTGATGCACACGCTGCTTGATCTCCCAGCCATATCGACTGGGAACAAGTGTGGTCACGTAATCACGCCTGCCTAATTTGATAGACCACAGTAAGTACACAGGGTTCACGTCAGCAACGCGGCAGGCCCAGCATAAAGCAAGAAGCCAGACAAATAGATAATACTTGACCTGGCATACAGCCTGCCGGTATAAGCTGACAAAAATCTGGAATGCATTTGAACCGACTGAACAGGTTTATACCAGATCAGCATTTCGCTTTCTGCGGTCATGACGCTTCCGATTCGGCATTTTGAACCCCAAAGCTGGATTTACCATATTGCCAAGCCAGGGCAAGCAGTTTAGGGCAGATACTGAGGGGCTAATTCCAGAAAGGGATTATGACACACTCAGGACAGCAAAGCAACAGGTCTCCTCCCTCAAGCTCACAAATTGCTTGCGAGGGTCACACATTCATCTCCTGCTCCCTTCTCCACTGCCTCAAGTATGCCACGGACCTGCAGAGCACATCAAAGAAACCAAGGAAAGCAAAGGGGCGCCCTGCTCTGATGGGCACATCATCAAAAAGCACTTAATCGAGGTGTACTTCATGGCTTCCCCCCACTCACGGACATCAGTGAGGTCTCTCCACACAGCAGCATCCTCAGGATGCCCTCCTCTGCAGCCTGGGAGCCCATGCAAAGAGGAGGCAGTTCAAAGGCGTGCTGTCCTCTGCCACCCTGTGTTGACCTCTACGTTCCCCATGCTGTCCCCGTGGAGAGGGAGGTGACTCAGAGAGCTGGTCTAGCCCAGATACCCTTCAGACTCATGGAAAGCAGAAGACATTAAAACCCACAAAGAATTTCGCTTTTAACTGAAGAATAACAATTTGGGCCAAAACCAGTATGCTGAATTTCAAGTATTTAGTGTTTGATTATGCCAGTGCTTAGAAAAATATTCTTTTCAGTACCTGATAGTGCCTTCCCCCTCCTTTGCTCTAATTTAGAGAAACCGTCACGTCGGCAGGTTTTACACAAATAACTAACATATTGTCAATAGTAGTTCTTACAGGAACTCATTTTTTATTCATCACTTTTATTTTAAAAAAATCTGCTTTTAATATCAGCAATGAACAGACCCTGCCTCTTAGGACAGAAGCATCACAACTGTCTGACACCAAGCTGAATGCAAGTGCTTTTATCAGTAAGTGTAAATATTAAAGAGTGCTAAGCTTTAAGATTTTATCTTTTTGTAAACAACCCTCCCACCTCTTAGATCTTATCAGAAGATGCTGGCGTTCTGAGAATTCGGATAAAAGATTTCCACTTACTTTCAATGTTACGATTTATTACGAGGCCTTATTAATGTTTACAAGTATCTAAAGGGTGGGTTTAAGGAGGATGGAACCAGGCTCTTTTCAGTGGTTCCCAGTAACAGGATGAGGTATAACGGGCACAAGCTGGAACATAGGAAGTTCTGATCGAATATGAGAAAAAAAACTTCTTTATGGTGAGGGTGGCAGAGCACTGGCACAGGCTGCCCAGGGAGGGTGTGGAGTCCCCTTCTCTGGAGACTTTCAAGACCTGCCTGGATGCAGCCCTGAGTGATGTGCTCTGGGCAATCCTGCTCTGGCAGGAAGTTGGACTGGATGATCTCTGGAGGTCCCTTACAACGCTGAAATTCTGTGATTCTGTGATTTCAATTAGATCACTGACTGGGGAAAAAACTCCTGTAGTACCCAACTATCACTCGGCGAGGGGGAAAAAAGCGAGGTTAAAGACCACTTGTAAGTAAATATGACAGGAGAGGTGTACGAAAAGTACCACAACACGCTGCCACAACCACCACAAACCACTGACAGCCTGGTGTCTTCCATAGCATAAATGAGTCAGCCTTCACACACACCCCCCCCTTAATACTAGTACTGTTATTTCCAAAACTAACCCCGTAACGAAACTGCCAGCAGTTAAAAATAAGGTATTTACCACAACCACTGGCACTTAA
>VXBO01008609.1:42470-61058 GCA_013400135.1 Rhinoptilus africanus
TGTTTGGCGGAGGGGGTCGCTGGGGGGAGTGAGTGGATTTGGTCTTCTGGGGGCTGAAGGGCAGCCCGGGGTGCGGCAGCACAATTTGGGGGAAAACAAAGCACAACAAAACCAGTCCCAAACAACGACTTGGGAGTCTGAGCTTCACTGGTTTGGAGAAAAGGAGGCGGGGGGGGCAACCTCTGCAGCCTCCGGAGGAGGGGAGGGGGACGTGTTGGAGCATTGTACACTTGCAAAATACAAAATAAGTCTGAAAGCATCGCTGCGCAAGGAGAGCGTGGTAGCATTTTGAAGATTTTCATATCCCGTTTGGTGCTTTTTTTTTTTTCCTTCTCCATGCTGCTCTCTTCGTGGATGTGTGTATTGCCAGGAATCCCTCTACTGTGTCACACCCTTTGCTTGGGATGTGATTGAGAGAGGCCCCAAAAAAGAGTTTTCTCCAAAGAGAGAGTCTCTCTTTAGGAGAGTCTCTCTTTGTCTCTTGTTTTGGGACACTGTCTCCCCTTCCCCTCCTCAGGAAGGTGCAATTAGGTGATCATACGGAGTTGTCTCCAAAGAGAGAGGGAGGTGCTGATTTCCCTGGGATCCAGTGACAGGATGTGTGGGAATGGTNTATTCTATTCTATTCTATTCTATTCTATTCTATTCTATTCTATTCTATTCTATTCTATTCTATTCTATTCTAAAACCAAACAAACCCAAGATAAATCGACTGGGAGTAAATGGAGGGCGTTTTCTCAGTTGGTGTGGGGTGTGGGATGCTGAGGCCCTCAGGAAACACATGGACACACCTCGAGGATCAGCTGTATCCCAGGATTTTCAACCAGCTGGCACATTAGAAATGACAAAGATCCATTCTCACTTAGCTTTACAAAGGGACCCAGCCATCTGCCGTCTCTGAGTCAGCTGCCCTAGCATGCTCAAAGCTAGCAGGCTGCAGTTCCTAGTAGTCAGTTTGGGCTAAAAATAAAGTGAAGGAATGCTGAGCTGTATTCGTGGAGCTAAGAAAAATGCTGATTGTCCATAAAATGCAAAAAAAATATGCGCAGGAACTTAGGAAATTGCAAACCATGAGGAAGTAGAAAGGAGGTAGAATCCAGATGGTACTATGCAGAAATAAGTAGAAGCAGTAAACAGAATGCAAACCAGAGCTGCAGCTGAAAATGTGGCTTTCAGAGGCTCTGGAGTAATTGCCTCCCTTTTCAAGCACAGATGATGACTTGGCCAGTAAATAGGGCAGTGGATTTGGGCTGTGGAAACTTAGAGGTAGCCGCTGGCCAAGCTGCACAGTTGTCTGAACTTGATCTGGATGTCATCCTATACTGTGTGTTTCAAATTCCCAGCTATAAAATAAATCCTACTTTTGAGAAACTTACCCGTTCAGGTGGGGAAGAACAGGTAGGAAGGTTGGAAAGGCTGTAGAGATTTATCGATAGTTCTGCTGGATTTCTTACTAAAGTCTGGTAAAAATCAGCTAGGGAATTAGTGCTTCATTCCCATAAAGTTTTCCAAAATTCTTGCATGAAAAGCATTATACAGATGCAAAATACTAAGTATGTCTGAAAGCAATACTGCGCAAGAAGAGTGTGATAGCATTTTGACGATTTTTCATATCCATTCGGTGCCTTTTTTTTTCTCTCCATGCTGCTCCATTTATGTATATGTGTATTGTCAGGAATCCCTGTATTGTGTCAGACCCTTTGCGTGGGATGTGATCAAAAGCCTCTCTACTTTTTGCAGATGTCACCAACAGTAATATTAGACAACTGGACAGATGCAGAATCACAAGGAAAAAGAAGAAGGAACTGCCCACCTGTTTTTAAAGTTGACAAGGTGGAAACTCAAGAAGACCAGAGTGCACCAAACTGGCATCTTGCCCTAATACCAGAATGACACACGTTGGTTTAGGAAGAGGAAAAAAAAACAAGCCATTTTGTCTAATGTCTGTGGAAAATGAAAAGCGTCAACAAGAACCTGCCCAAAACCTTCCAGCAGAATGTCAAAAACCAGAAGAATGATACTGGGAGCAGAAACAGTGGATTAAGAGCTCACATCAACGGTCTTCTGTAGATGAATCTTTCTACTTTCAAACTGTGTGAAAGATACAGGACCACTTTTCGAAACCAGGAAAAGGAGTATTTTTAATCACACACTAAAATAGCTCAACCTTGGCAATTATTTGGAAGACTTCTACAGAGAAGCCCCAAAGCTGCTTTTTTTTTTATAACAAACAAACAAACAAAAAAAAGTAGTTTTAAGGCTAATGTTTCAGAATGATTGAATTCTACCTTTTGTAAAGAATCATTATTCCCAGTTCTCCAGGAAAGAGCTACCAGCAATATGGTAAAAGAAGGAAGTACAAAAATAATTGCATGTAAAACCAAAATAATTACAAGGATAGGATAACTATCCCAAGCTAAACATACATCCAGAAAATTGGTGGTCAGCTGAACCCTCTAAAGAATTCCAGACATGCTGATTTACAGGCATCCAGTCAAAATACAAAACACGTCTGAGGGTGCTGGTACCCTGGCAGAGGACAACAGCTTGTGACAGTGTCCTCAGCTTTCCACCCAGCTGCTGGGGGACTGGCCATGCTGCTCCTGAGCGAGCCACCGTAACCTCCTCGGTTTGCTGGTCAACCTTAGGGTGCTGTGGCACATCTCCATCGGATCAGTGCACATCCCGCTTTGTTCTGGTGGATATTTCTTTACGACTATGTAGTGCGGTTACAGCCAAAGAGCATAATTTCTGGGACAACATCCTTTAATCCTAGTAGTCTGACAGCTGTTTCATGAGTTGCTCGGCCACCCAAGTTGGAAGGGCAAGCAGACTGAAGGCACCTTAGCTATTCGCTCTCAGGATTCTGTGCATTACTGGTACTATGCCATAATTAACACACATTCCTGTTTTTGATGAGATTAAGCCCTTTTTAAAGGCCCTGTAGTGAGCAAAACGATTGTAACTAGAAGACAGAATGAAGTCCATGTCACAGAATCACAGAATCGCAGAATCACAGGGTTGGAAGGGACCTCTGGAGATCATCTAGTCCAACCCCGCCTGCCAGAGCAGGGCCACCTTAGAGCAGGTTGCACAGGAACCCATCCAGGCGGGTTTTGAATGTCTCCAGAGACGGAGACTCCACCACCTCCCTGGGCAGCCTGTTCCAGGGCTCTGCCACCCTCAAGGGAAAGAAGTTCCTTTTAACCAGTGGAAATCATGAAGTTAGGAAACGGACAGAGCAGAACTGATCTCAGGAGGAGCAGAGCTGGAGTCCAGAGGTCAAGGAAAGAAAAATGAAAAGACCTAGCAGTTTTCCATTAAAATCAGGCTGTAAAGGCTTTCCAGTATTGTCCATTTCAAGGCAGATGGGAAAACTTGGCATCTTCGGAAAAGGATAATCCTTGTAGCTATGAACTGAACATCAGAAACAGTTGAAAAAACATCACTTATTGGATGTTTTTAATAGTAAACTCTGTACCAATACAACTGCTGAGGCAAGGATTATACAGTGTCTTTAAAGTCAGTAAAATCCTGTATGTACATTCATATTTAAGTAACTTCTGTTTTTAGCCTGTTGCGTAGCTCAGGATGCAACTATTCCTTATGAGTATGACTAAAAAAAAACCTCAATAATTTAGGAACATGATTTGCATAGCAATTTCCAAAGTGAAGTGTGTGGGGAAGGGTGGATTAAGTAGAAAGAGGGAGACAGGTGAATCACACAGGACGTTAAAGACTCAGGAAACGGTGACATTTAAGGACTCACTCTCAACTGTGTGAAGTCCTCTTTACGTAGGATAGAGAGTTGAGCTCACACACTTGCCGATGACGATGGAGTTACTTGGCACGAATATGTGTCAGAGAGAGAACAGATACTATTAATGTGGACCGTACTTCTCCATATCCCATCTGAGGAGATACATCATATATTTTCTCGTGTTGCAAAACTGGCTTAAGAAGCTCTTATCCTTGCTGACACCTATCTTATCTCATAGCTATGTGTTCCCATATCTACCCTGCAGTTTATTGCTCCATGAGTTGCCAGTGCCACTGCGATTCAGACTATACATTAAAAGCAAAAAACAAATAAAGAGGTATTATAGCTTGCTGTTAAATTTCATCATTTGGCAAGCCAATGTACACCACAAGCTCCACAAGACTGATACAGATGAGGAAGTGTGTGTGTATGTGAAAAGAAAAAGCAGATGGGAGCAACATATGGGGCTGGTTGCTTGTTAAACCAGCTTTGTCACATAAGAAAATGGATCAAGGAGCTACCGCTGTATCACTAGCCTAGACACTTGTAGAAAGATCATTTTTTCCTTTTTTGTTTTGCCCATCACAGATGACGAATAACTTACTACTAGGAAATAATTTGTTCTTCCGACGAAACTTCAGTAGCGAATCAAATTATTCCGCCTGCAGTAAATAATGCAGGAAGGCACCCAAAATAGAAATGCTGAGTACCATAGTTGCAAATAGAGAAAGTAAAAGATCCAGTGGGATTAGTCACTCTAACTCATTAAAATAGGTGAGCCTGATAGACACAGCTTCTCTTCCTTCAGTCCTTGCTGGGACATTTGGGAAGACTATGTGAGTCAAATGAACATGTGAAGTCGGTGCACCAAATTTACATTAGGAGTTATCCTTCATTTAAACAGAACAAAAGGGCTTTTCTTTCAAGCACCCAACTGGTAAGTGATAAATGTTTTATTCCCAGACTCGCAAGTCTGATTTTTGTCATCTGCACTGTGTAACTGCTGCACTGGGGAGCTGGATGATGAGGAAGCGACGCTTCACCTGTTCTGGTGAGAAGCAGTTCCCGGGTAATGTGTTGGAAGAACTGAGTATTTTCACAGGATGTCTTGCCCTACAAAATGTTAGAGTGGCTGCTGAGAGAGGTCCATTTGTCAGAGGCAGATGCTCAAAAGCTTCCATATCCTAATGCTGGAGAGCATTCTGTAGTGTCCTGCCATTTCCTGAGCCTGTGGGGACGCTACTTCAAAGATCCATTTCTAAGATAAGTCCTGGTGACATCTGCTGTTTGTTATGAAACAAAAATAAAATGTATGAAAGCACCAGGAAAAAAATTTACTGCTGAATGATTGAGCAGCAGAAGCAAGAAAAACGACATCAGATTATAAAATATTTTCAGTTGCTTCAAGATACTTGCTGTTGCCTATGTCATCAAGCTTCTAGGTCATTATGGTATCTACAAGTACACAAAACGTTATCTGCAAGTATACAAAATGTGTACCAGTTTAACAAATAAAAGTTCTTTTTTCCTCCAAGCATTTTGTCTTCACAGTAGATGGTAAAGTAATTACAGTCGGTACATTTCATCACAGTTAACAGTGTTGATGGAAATGCAGATGGTCGCAGTTCGGCATCTTTGAAACAGATGACTAGTCATTCGCTTACTTCTGCCTTCCATTTTTAAACAGGAGTTCTGCTATTTAGACACCCACTGTCCTTTCAACCGTAACATGAACCAATCCGTGTGCGGAGGTTATTTTATTAACTTCTGCTTTTCAGTATTTGCAACACTAAATTGTTTAACTAATCCAATCTTACAAAAGCAGTTGAGCTTTATCTCCAGGACAGTCTTGCATTTGTTTCGTTAGACTGACTTACAAACTGGTGTGGTGTTTGTATTGCAGGCAGAGCCAAAAGTCTCATTTTTTGGAATGATGTTCATGCACCCAGAGTCCCGGGAAAACCGTGCGGAGGGTACGGAGGCAGGGCTGCCCACCCAGGCAAACCTGGTGGGAGCAATCCAGTCAAAAGCTTTTTCCCAGATAATTTCCTTATCGTGTTCATATAATGGACATATTCTGCTCACTCACTATTCTGGCGATAGAGAACATATAAATGTCAAGATGCTCTTTCAGAAAGGGGAACTTTTGAACTGTCAAGTGCTTAAAAGAGAGGCAATGCCTCTAGTGAGAGGTAATATCTTTTATTAGACCAGATGATGCAGTGATGAAGAAGGCTGGCTTTCATGAAGACAAGAAGCCCTTCATCTTACTGAGGGTGGTGGCCCACTTCATGGAGCCTGAATTCCATCCAAGGCTGCAGTTCCATGGGATGAGAAACTGGGTCCTAGAGCACAAAGCACTGGATGAAAACCCCTGCAGTTACTTGACACAAAGTGGTACAAACTTATAATTGCCAGATGAAGTGTAATACATATTTTGCAGAGACAATTTTTTTTGCAAATTGTCCCAGTTGATATCATCTGCCAGCCCCTAGGGACCGCAACACAACACCACACCATCTCCTGTGCTCTAACGTGACCAAAGTGATACTGTGTGCTTGCACTTCATAGGGATGAAATTTATACACTTAGGTGATGCTGTAGCACAAATCCAGTACCAATGAACGAGAAAACATGGTCTAAACCAGAAGTGCATGCTTGTTTTAAATTGCCTACTATTTATGAAAGGTTTTTCCATTCTAAACACAGATGAAATGTGCACACACAGAGACTGAAATCCTGTGATTCTTCTCAGTGAAGTGCTGGTTTAAAAAAAAAAAAAAATCTGTCAGTAATATGCTGAAACTTTGTTGTTCTAACTCGAAATGGAAAAACAGCCTTGTGACCATCACTGAATTTAGTAATGATGGAGAAAGACATCTTTTGGCATGAAATGAAAAAAAAAAAAACAACCCACATTTAGTGAAATTCACATCTGATATCGATACTTTCCTACATGGGAAAAATTACTGGAACATCCAAATCGGCCTATTACTACAAATATAGAGGGGAAAATGCAGTAGAATAGTATTATCAGCATTGTTATGGAGCTAACTTCCTCCCACATGGGCACATCCATGTGATCTGGGCTAGTGAATGTGCTCCTGTCTGCCCTGAATGACAATGAAATGCTGATGGAAGAGAAAAAGAAGAAAAATCCCAAATTATCAAGGAACTATGAATTCCAGAAGAGTTGTCTCAAGGAAGAACTGTATGAATACAACTGCATTTAAGGTTTTTCAGTCTTCCTTCCACTCCAGTCTGTATTTTTGACAGTGGGAGAAGGGTAGAATTTGCTAGTTCCTGTCACAGGGAAAAACTGCTCCACCCATGTGGTTCCAATCACAGGGATTCACTAATTGATCATTGGTCATTGATCTATTATCGTCACATAATCACCTGATGATCACTGTGCTACACAGCCGGGACCTATGATCAGTATCAGCAATACAACAGATAACCCAGGATGTTAACAAACACCTACAGATGCCTGAACAACCATCTGTGAATAATCCCCCAAACTTCAACCCCTTTCCACGGGGCGGGGTGGGGGGGGGTGGGGAAGGCACCCATAACTCACTCACCCCATGCCAGCGGGGTGACATCTCACACTGTAGGCCAGGTTTCTCTTCCCTTACCATGAACTTGTACGCTTTGTTTAGACTTCTTTTGAAGCTGGCTCCCTTTTTCTTTTCTTTCCTTTTACTTCTTCCCCCCTGCCCCCCCTAGAAGTCTCTAGGTAATTTCCTAGTTACTATTTAATCCAGCTGATGGCAATCTCTTAAGAAAACTTCATTATTGTTGTTTTCCTCTTCAGCGTGACCCGCTTTGGGGCAAACGCCCTCGCAGGTGGTTTGGGGGACTCTGTTCACTCGCACTTTTCCCACTCGCATCCTGTCACATCGGTGGCTGTTACCCACCCCACAGCACCGAGATGGGGGCTGTGCACATTCACCCCGTCTGCCAGATGAGGAGCTACACATTTCACCCATCCCCACATCAGCAGCCAGGCTGGCGCTCGTGCACACCTAGGATGTGATTCAGTTCCTCCTAAGAGGAAACAGCTAAAAGAGATCAGAAACCTACACAGCAGACACCAAAATTAGGGTCCCAGCTCCAGCCTTTAGAGAATGAATACTTTGTTTAAAGCATTTTATTAAATGGGAAAGCAGAAATGAGGCTGGCCTGGCTTGTCATGCATGGATAAAGCTGATGGCAAGAAGCGTGTGAGCTGCAGGCTTTATGCTGTCTCTCCCTTACCAAGACACATCACGAGAGCTTCTTTTCCTGAAGTCACTTATATGTTGACCTGGCTTCACCGAATTTATTTACAGCTCTGATTTCCACCCAGTTTTCATTGTGTGGCCCAAGGACTTCTGTAACAGCTCTGTGAGGGAATTTGAGGGTTGGCCTTAAAGTGTCCTGCACATGATTGAGTCTGTGCCAGAGGTTTGTAAGCCAGCACTTCTTCGCACGCTATTGTGGCTCCCTTCATTTCCTTGCAGCACATCCAGCGTCAGACCCGAGCTTCACATTTGGTGCTGGTGCCGCCTAAGCTGCTTTACCAGCTCGATTCTCGCCTCCCCGCTCATCGCTACTTGTTCCCAACGCCTCCCTGAACCACCCTTGCAGCAGCTTGCACAGCCAGGCAGTGAACTAAGCAGTGGAACGGGGACAGCCTGGAATAATTCATAAAAAAGAGGTTGTTTTCCAGCCAGATCAGTTTACCACGCGGCTGCACACACGCACCCCTGATTTGGCTCGGTAAAGGGATAACACAGGCGTGAGAATTTGCAAGGGGAATGGGAGCTCTATAAGGCACTGTTGCCATTCAAAACAATGTCTGCCTAACCATGTCCTCCCAGGCCACAAATTAACTTAAATGAATGAGAAAATCTTGCTAGGGAGATCTCTCAGGTGCTGCACACCTGTTAGTGAAGCTCCAGCCATGCCTGCAGGATGAACTGCACGGTGTTTTTCAACTCCTGAACATTTGGAAGGGCCGCTGGAGAGGTCTGGCCCCGCATGGCTCTTGAGCTTCTCAGTCCTGCTGCTTGCAGGAGGAGCTGAGGTTTTGCGGTACTTTACGGATGGTGACTGTTTTCTCAGGGATCAGATGCTAAACTAAATCCTGGGAGCACACAGCCACCGGGTAACACGCTGCAAACCCAATTCATGTGCTCTGGAAAAAAGGGATGTAGTGGTTTACAGCAAATGACCTTCACAGCAGCCACACACTTGCGTAAGCAACCCGGTTCCTGAGCCTTTATTGTTTCAACTGCTTCTTCCAAGACATAGTTTATAACTGTTGCCTCAGTATTTACTCATGTTTAACCTCATTAAATCCGTTGGAGAGCTGAGCCATAACTCCAAATCGTCATATGCCCTGTAAAAGGTAGATCACTTTTTTTTGTCTATTACTGACACTTTCTCTTAAATTCAGAGCTAAATGTCAGTGTATAAATTTTTAGCAGCAGCAGCCTTCTGCTTTCCTCCCTCAAATACGAATATCATCCTCCCTTAAATATCGATACCATTTTCTTGCTAATTTGAGGTCAGAGTGATTTTCCATATGTACTATTTTCTTTCAAAAATACCCTCTGCCGAAACAAAAGCATTACCATGAAATCATGGCAATTTTGCTAGCAAATTAGTCGCCTTTTTTTGTTGAAGGAAAAAGAACGACAAGGAATGTCAAAATTTCCATTTAATAGTATTGAGATGGCATATTAGGTACCGCTGTACATAGTACCACAGCAAATTATTTTCTCTTTTACTGCATAAATGAGAATATCAGCTGTTTCTAATGTCATTGCATGAGGCTACATTACTTTTCCAAGATATTAAAACCATCTGGTTTTCAGGCCAGGTCTGTAGCTGAAAAATTTTGCTGAAATATTAGATGGGTACAGTTAAACTGGAAAAAAAAAAATCCCACTGTGAATGCGGCTTATACCAGAGAAACCAAATCCTAACACACACCACCTATTTCAGACCATAGAAATAACAGAATCATTTGCTTACTGACCTGGAACAAACTCAATTTAAGTATTTAAGAAATAAGGTTTTGGACTAGCCCACCCTAGTGTGTATTTTCAGTCTCTGTGTTAAATAGTGAGAGTCTTGCTAGATATGACTGCAATAGCTCCTACCACTCTCCATGGCTGCTTCAAGATACTTTTCCGGGCAGCTTTTCAAAACCACCAGCAGAAACCTGTACTAGCAGGACTTCAGCTGGCAAAATCTTTTAGTCCAGATAACATCTAAAGTGCCTGTAAGATGTAGAGCAGCTGGTTATGAGAGAGGCAGTTTCTTTCACAAGGCAGAAAAGAGAGTCCAGGTGCCTGCTGAGTTATTTGTCAATTAGACACCAATTTGTAGAGCCACAGTGGGCGGTGGGTGGCAGAAGTTGGAAGAGTAAAATACCGGGTGTGCCCAGGTTGCCGGATGAGTTTGGGTTTGAAGCTGTTTTCAAGTACAGACTTGTCACTAAGCTTCACTGTGTGCACACAAGTAGAGTTTATCCTGGCTCCGGAGTCTGCTGGAAACAGAGTTTAAATAGATCCCAACTCTCATTAATCAGATGTATGCAAATGGCCAAAAGCCAAACCAAATCTGCTCTTCATTTCACAATGTCAACCAGCAGTCAGGCTTGTGTTGAGTTTCATTTTATGGGGGTTGGGGAACATGTGCAAATAAGAATGGGTAAGGAGCAGCTGATAGGTCTTCAAGGGGAAACTTTATTCAAAATACGTCTCTTGCAGCCTGGTTCTCTGCTTAGTTACGCTAGCTTGATGCATGTATGGGTTCACTGAGAAAGCCAGGCCTGTAGGGGTTGTAGTACTGCAAAGTGACACCATTAAGTAGGGAAGAAAGCTTTGTGAAGGGGAGCTTGAGGTTTGTTATTTGCATAGCATTTAAAATTTTGAGCATGAATTAAGTGGGAGCTTGGGCTACTGGTAGGATTTTGTAGGATCACAGAATGGTCTGCATTGGAAGGCACCGTTAAAGATTATCTTGTCCAACCACCCTGGTTTGGTCACTATGTCAGGTTGCACAAAGCCCCATCCAACCTGACCTTGAATATTTCCAGGGAAGGGACATCCACAACTTCTCTGGCCCACCGGTGCCAGTGTCTCACCACCCTCATCATAAAAATGTCTTTCTTATGTCCAATCTAAACCTACCCTCTTTTGCCCCTTGTTACAGGCCCTGGGGAAAAGTATATCTTTCTTATAAACTCCCTTCATATATTGAAAGGCTGCAATAACGTCTCCTCGGAGCCTTCTCTTCTCCAGACTGAACAGCCATAGCCGTCTCAGCTTCATAGAAGGATGATCATCTTCACAGAAAGATCATGCTCCAGACTTCTGATCATTTTTGTGGCTTCCTCTGGACCTGCTCTAACAGGTCCACATCTTTATTGTGCTGGGGATCCCAGAGCTGGATGCAATACTCCAGGTGGAGTCCCATGAGAGCAGAGTAGAGGGGGAGAATCACCTCCCTCGACCTGGTAGGCATGCTTCTCGTTATGCATCCCAGGCTTTCTTGCTGAGTCATATCTGATTTTTCATCCCCCAGCACCTCCAAGTCCATCTCCACAGGGCTGCTTTCCATCCATCCATCCATCCATCCATCCATCCATCCATCCATCCATCCATCCATCCATCCATCCATCCATCCATCTCCCAGCCTCTACTGATACTGGGGATTGCCCTGACGCAGGTTCAAAACCTTAAATTTGGCCTTGTTGAACTTCAACAAGGTTCAACACAACAAGGTTTTTTCCTTCCATACGAAGTTTGTACAGACCCATTCCTTGCCCCAACCCTTGTCTTCCATCAAGTTTAGTGAAGTTTTCACATAATTCTTAAAAATTAGCTCATAATGAAGGTAAATTACTGCACTAGATAACGGAAGGGATTTATTTACTGGGGAGGGAGGGGACACCAACCTCCCCGTGCAGGGTGTGGTTATATGTGAGGCTTAACAGTGTATTCTCTGAAAGAGCTGTTAGCAGCTACTAAGAAGCTCCAAATTTTGGAAGAGGCAAGGGTGAAGGGAGGGGCAAGTTCCCTGCACCGTTAGGACAACTGGCATTAGCTGGAGAGAAAACAGGCAAGCTTTCTCATTTGCAATCTTTTATCAGTTCTTAAAAATATACTGCAACATGTATTGAATACATTAACCACAAGTGGTTTTGTGTCAACAACTGAAACCTTTGAATCTACACATTCACAGCTAATTGAGACCTGGGTGGGACTATTTGAGAAAGCCTTTTGATTTGACTGCCCATTGGAACAGCTGAAAAAGCAAAACCAACCATCTTACCTTTTTTTTGTCAAAACCTTAAATGTTAATAATTCATGTTTACTTTTTTTTTTTTTTTTTTTTCCTTCCATGGAGAAAATGCTACCTTTCAGTTGCGGGGAAGCAAAGAGCTAGGCTCTCTGAAAGAGGCCATGTTCTTGGGTACGGTTCTTACTGAGAAGTCTGCGGGTTTGGCGGCTGCAGTTCCTTCCTCCTCGTGAGAGGTCTCACACACTCGCTGCGCTTAGCTTGGAGGAGAGGGCCTCCAGCACCAGTCTGAGTTGCTGTGACCTGCGTGTGCTTGGTCTCCTTCTAAATGAAGATGCAATCTGGAACAAAAATTCATTGAAAACGCCAAAATACAACAAGTTGAGTCTGTAGCTTAGCTGTCAGGGCATTCACACAAGGGAGGGGATATTGGGAGCCAGCCCTTACTTCGAACCACTTGCAGTGTAAAGTACTTTTGCCAAGAAATCCTCTGTCAGGGATGCGGTGGCCTCTGCTATATGTAATGACTGAGCAGAGGAGAGACAACAGACATCCTCAGTAACTGAGGGGGTATTAATCTGACAACGAAGGCTCCAGCATTCAACATTGAATTTGGTGAAATCCAGTGATAGGACCCATTTGGGCATATCCCACTGCTCTGTCTTCTTTACAAGATTGACCTGTTAGAACAGCTACCTCTCCTTGTACATCTTTCCCTCTCTGATTTGTTCCTGTTTTTTTTTGTTTTGTTTATTTTTTCTTCTTCCTGATTATATCTGCAGTGCTTTCGAACTGTTCTCATCTGCAGGCATCCTACATGTTTTTTAAAGGAGGAGTAAATGTACGTGGTGGATAGAAGCCTGCTGTCCATACCTTTGCTTTTCTTAATTATCTTTCAAGGCTAAAATTGTCCACCTCCACCAACCCCACAAAGGAAATTAGTGATCTACTTTGAATGCAGAGATTTTGATAGTCATAAATGAGCCTTGACCCAGCTGTGAAGCTGGGTTTTGTGATGACTTCAGTGACCACTGAAGTCCTTGAAGCTTGATGAAGGCCTGGCAGATGGCTGTGTTGCTTTGAAGAGACTGGTGTTGTGGTAGTGTCAGAAACATGGGAGGATTTTGGTGACCTCTCAGAAACATTGGGAGGTCACCAAACATCCCTGAAGTACAATTCAGGAAGCACAGACCCCTCATATGATAGAAAAGTTGTCAGGAGGTAGGAGCTATGAAAGTGAGAAGTAGTGAGTTTTAAGAATGGAGGGGTTATTTCAGACAGAAAACATAGATATCCTTTCTTGCAATCTCACGGGCATCAAGCCAAGGTACGATTCTGCTCTCAATGAAATCAGTGGAATTTTTTTCTCTATTTGAATACCACAACTAAATGCAGGGTTTGTTCTTTTGCTTCAGGCATACAGTGTTCGTTACATCCTCTTTTGCCTGTTTTTTTTTCCTATTCACTTTCTATTCTGTATTTCAATGATTTATATTTGTTTTCTTCCTTCTCTTTGCTTGACATTTGGATTCCTTTGTATAAAAGATAATGACATATGGGAGCATACAAAAGAGTCGCTCTGACTTTATGGGATCTGAGCCCTGGGTTACGAATCCCGCCGTACTGAATGAAGTGACTATTCTGCAGAGCGCTGCCGAGGCCAACCTTGTGGGGCAGTTTGGTAACCCCGTGCTTGGCCAAGGCTTCCTGCTATGTTGGTACTTCTGCAATGGTGAACCAGCCACAGCAGACCAATACTTCGGGAAATGAAGCTGACGTACATTGAGATAAAAGACACCAATCTCGTGGCTGCCCAGCCTGTGAAAATATCACCCCTTGCTCCTGGCTCATCCCTCATGGAAATATCTGACTCTTGTGGGTCCATGAGAGCTACCCCAGGCCACCTTGAGACTTGCTGGCTTCTCTGATCTCCTCTGCACCCCCATCAGTTGTCACTGATGGCCGGAGAGAGTAAGGCTCATAGACTTCATGGGAACAAAAGCCATCTTGCAACACGGAATGGTTCACATTATCAGCTGAGACCCTGAATGAAGGAAATCACTAGGAATAATTAATCACAGAGGCACTGGCAGCAATGCGGGCTTCTTCTTGTGGAGGTAAATGAGTGCAGAGTCCCCCCCCATCAAGCATTGCTTAGCAGCAGTGAGATATGTGTTAATAGCTGAGAAAGAATGTGCTAGATTTAAGGAGCTGATAATTAAGGTGGTTTAGGCATTTATAGCAATGAAAGGGGGAATTAATCTTTGACTATTAAAACAAACTAGATAACTATTTAAAATAGGATTTCCAATTACTGCTTTCCCAGAAAAAGGGTAATGAGTTCTCCAAATGCCTCCCTGTTCTATTTTTGACAAGACCCATTTTGTACAGGTCAATTGACTTAGGTGATCTAATCAATCCATGAATAAAATGCACTGGCACTCTGAGAACAGAAGGTATGCCAGTGTTTCTAATTTTATTTAGGAAAAGTATTAATGTAATCAAAAAACACATAAAGGGAGGGTTGTTCAGTGCTTTACCCATAGTTGCAGGTAAGTTGGTTGTAGGTGCAGATGCCTGATGTCCATGGAATTAGTGTGAGATCATTACACCATCCATGTAAAAAATTCTACAGAAGTACTGTCAGAGATTTTCCTTAGGGTTTTTGTGTGGTATCAAGGAGGCGATGGTGTTTATTTTTGGAGAGCCAGCGGGTAGCTCCCAGTGCAATCTGATTTCTTTCATTGTTAACAAGAAAAACAGATTCGAGCTCCTGAAAAAAACAGTTAATTCATGCTAAAAGTTTAATTGCTGTATTTCAAAGATTGCCTCTGCTTTTTGCTACAGTCCCCCAGTTTAACAGGCTGTCTGAAATAGCTTCAATCTGTTGTTGGAAGGCAGGGGGCACAGTAGTAGCATAATATTAGCATGCCCCAAAGCTGGACATCTCTAAACTAAACTGATATCCTCCTCAAGCTCAGCTGGGAGACAGCTGTCCTCTTTTGAAGCCAGCGATGCCAGCTTTGGGGAGGGAAGGAAAAGAGGGAGGTCACCATGGTAGGTTCAGATGAGATGGGTTTAAGCCATCACAGAATAGTCACTTTTTATTTCACCCTGTGTCTGCTTGCTTTGGTGGGTGCGTGGCTGGGAGCCGACTGCTGTGCGGCTGTGGGATCTGGCCCCATGCCACGTCTGTGCACAGACTTCCCAAAAATGGAGTTTCAAGGTCGAGAAAAGGGAAACTTCTATGGAAGAGCCCTCATACAGACATCCTTTCTTATAGGTTACTAAACAACAGCAAATGCTTTCAATTCCAGCAGCACGAGCAGAGTCTGGAAAGACTGCTCTCTGCTACTTCACAGTATTTTATTTGTTGTACTAGATTTCATACCTTACATTTTAGGAGGACAGCTCCTGCTTTTTCAAAAATGGACATTGGATATGAATTTTCCCTGGAGTGGCTACTGGCATTAAGATCCTGATGGTGCTTGTGTTGGTATTACATAGCCACCCGTGGCTGGCGAGCGCATGGATGAGCCTGTGCTGGGTGGGATGCTGGAGACTGCAGTTCTTGCGTTAGATTTGCACCACAGTTAGTGACAGAAGGGTCAGAGGCAGTGCAGGGACCTGTGCCATTGTAAAAAAAAAGCCAGTTCGTGTTGCTGTCAGGTGCTTACAGCATCACTGTCAAGAAATGAGCAGATTTGCACTGTGTTTCTCCGACACCTTGAAATGGGCACAACCGGAGTGCAACCACCTTCCCCACATTGGGTGGCTGTAGGAGGCAACCGAAAGGCTTTAGCGAGTTCACAAAGACACACGCTTCCAGCGGGTACTCGCCCCAACGACCATGATGTAGTTATTACGCCCAAAAACGGTCGGCAAAGGACGGGACGAGCCGGGTTTGGCTGGCGGCGGGAGAGCGCCCAGCAGAGGGAGGCAGAGCCCGTCGGGTCCCTCCGCCTGGCTCGGCGGGGCATGGGTCCACTTGAGGGAGTTCACTGCTCCCGTGAAGAGCTTCATTCCCTCCAGTCTCTCCTGATAAATGTCCGTCTCCATCAGCTCCAGCGTTTTGAGGCAGGTCCTTCCCCCTCAAATCTGGGAAAGGGAGGTGCGCAGGAATTGCCGGGATTGGTGATGCTCCGTCGCGTCCTGCAAACCAGCCTGTCCTTAAAATGTAGGGCTTGAGCTCAACCTCCTCCTACTGTGGGCCAAGACCCTCAGGTCTGTTTAAAACCATTGCAGAGACCTTTTCTGGTCAGTGAGAAATAGGGATATGTTTGCATAGCCTCATTTTGCCATCCAGTATCATGCTTAGACCGTGTTGTCTCATGCCAGTTTACCTTATTTCATTATACACAAAGATCTGCATGAGGCCACTCACCTTCAGAAGTTTTGAATCCAAGTACTGTCATCTGCAAGATAAGAAAAGGGAACCTCATCATACCTGGGCTTTTTAAAGGCCAGCCAATAGCCTTTTTCCACTTTAGAGAAGAGGAGGAGGTACTAAGATTGAGATTCAGTAATAATATGGTCTGATACTGCGAGGGTGAATATACAAAAGCCTATAAGTAAGCAGAGGAATAATGAGCCATTGTGCTGATATTACTGGCAGGTAGGAAAGAAATGAGGTCAGCTCTTTCTCTTACCTCACCTGCCCTGGCACATCTTGCTGGCATCATTGCCTCTCCTCACTTAAAGCTGTCGTTCACATTTACAACTGGGATGTTTGCTGAAAATGTTACTCCCTCCAAATTTAGACTGTGTAACTTACTGAAATGTGCAGGAGATTTCGTTTCAGTTACAGAAATGTTGAACTGCCTCATGATGTCAGCCTTATCAATACTGAATTTCAGGGGGGAAAAAAAAGATCAGGCAGAACTCAGATGGACTAAAAGAGAAAATCCAGAGGTAGATAGCAGGTAAATACTTTCCTGTGCTGACTATGATGTAATAAAAGATTTTGTCAAATAAGGAGAGTATTTCCCTGTCTCATGGGGAGCTATAAGGACAAACTCAATGAGCAACATTGAGGTCTCCTGAGTCTGGTGCCTGCATTAAGCTTAAAAATAATGCACCTGGTCTCAGTAGGGAGATACAGAACTCCTTATTTAGACTTATAGTGTCCCTTTCACTGCTAATGGAGGATAATAGATGCCTCTGAAGCAATATCTAGAAGGTCCATGTGCCAAAGAACCCAAAGGAAAAGAATAGCTGGTAGGAAACCTCACACCCCTCTTCTGCAGTGTAAGAAGCTCAGCTTTGGTGTACATTTGAGGAAGGTTTCCCCATTTAAAAAAAAAAAAAAAAAGGCAAGATAAATAGAGAGAGATATGCAGGTGGTGGCTGAGGATGTTGTCCGACTAGTCAAAGAGCAAATACCCATTTTAACAAGTTCCCCTCCTCCTTAAATGCAGTGCCCAGGGATATCTACCAATGTTCATGTTAATATTGCTGTCCTGCCCAACAAGGCAAAGCCACCAGGCTCAGGTCCTTCAGCTGGAAAAAGGCAGAGAAAGTTTGGCTTCAGGCCACTAATGATTTAAGGGCTGCTTACACACGAGGGCTCAGCCCCTTGGATGTTTTTGATGGGGCTATGGTTCAAATAGCCCACCCTTCTAAGGTGGCACATGTTCCAGTAGAAATACAGTTTAAGCATCTGCCCCAGGGCAGAGACACTTAACTTCCTCAGGGTAAGCCACACCTTGAGTCAAAAGTAGTTAAAATAATTATAAAAACTGTATGTGGAGCAGGCTGTACAGTAGATCCAGCCTATAAATTTGCCTTGGCTCAGGCTCAGGTGCAAAGGCAGTGGCTACAATGACACCTTCATGCAAATCAGGTAATGGTCATAATTTGGTTAGTTTTTGTTGCCTTGTTCATTTGCACAGAGTTAGCTGAGTTCAATAAAGTATTTAACAAGCTCAGTTATGCTTTGACTGGTAAAAAGGCACTTTTTAACATATTCTGTTAGAAAAAATTAATGATTCTCAGATTCATCGAAAGTAGATAGGGAAAAAGACCTGTGTTTATGTCTATCTCATCTTCTATGAAAAAATGTACTCTGTGCTACATGTTGAACGTTTAATCCAATCTTTGTGAATATAAGAAAAGCAGGCTATTTCTCATGCAAGACAGTGCATAATCCAGAACATGTCACTGCTCTTATTTAATGTGAATTTTTCATTCTTTAGTTTCAATTTATTGCCTCAAGTTACACCTGTTTCCACCACTGAGAAACCCAAAACCATCCTCTGCTTCCATGGGATGGTGTATGTGTGCATATACTACATTTATTTACATGTTCATNCTCATGCAAGACAGTGCATAATCCAGAACATGTCACTGCTCTTATTTAATGTGAATTTTTCATTCTTTAGTTTCAATTTATTGCCTCAAGTTACACCTGTTTCCACCACTGAGAAACCCAAAACCATCCTCTGCTTCCATGGGATGGTGTATGTGTGCATATACTACATTTATTTACATGTTCATGTGTCCTTCTGTCCAGTGCATTCAGTGGGCCCCAG
>VXBO01008609.1:62524-89709 GCA_013400135.1 Rhinoptilus africanus
TTCTCCTTCTCCTTCTCCTTCTCCTTCTCCTTCTCCTTCTCCTTCTCCTTCTCCTTCTCCTTCTCCTTCTCCTTCTCCTTCTCCTTCTCCTTCTCCTCTACCTTTGCCTTCACCTTCTCTTTTGCCTTCGCCACTTCCTCCTCCTCCTTCTCCTCCTCCTCCTCGTCCTCCTTTTCCTCCTCTTTCTCCTTGCCAGTTCCATAGGACGCCTCAGATATAGCAAAAACTTTTACTAGCACCTCTGGCCCTGACACTCAGGTGCTTGAGCCTAAGACTGGCATAATCAAGTATGAGGTCCTCCTCCCTTATAGAGGTACCAAAATAGAAGCCACCCAGTGCCAGATAGCCACCAGTCTTCTAGTAGGGTCTCCTTCAAAAACACTAGGAGTGTTTTTCAAAATATGGGCTTGATTTAGGAGCGTAATTCTGCTGATTGATCTTAATTCCAGACAAGAGGAAGTGTGGATAAGGTAACTTTGTCCTTGCAGTATTTACATGTGGAAAGGTATTGCTTTGCTTCCCATAAAACAAGGTCAGCATAGATATTTAAAGGTGACACAGTCCATGGTGCATTATCTCGCAAATGCAGCAGATGCACAATGGTGTGTCCATGTTTCACTGGGCATAAATTCCTACTTGCTGCCTGACCAAGCAGTGTAAAGCTCAGTATTCATGACCAAGGAGCCCCATACACGCTGGAATATCCAGGTCGTGCTACGGGGATCTGAGGGGAGAACAGGGCGATATTTCAATGAAACAGTTCCTCAGCCACAATTTTCCTTCCCAACACTGTGTCTCTGCCCCTCTCCGTTGAGCAACGCAACAGCTTGTGGGCTGCAAAGAGGATTATTGAAATGATTTAAGCTAAATAATAATAAAAAAGGTTTATTTTTAAACTGAGATCATTGAACTGATCCTGTTTGCAGCACAGTTCCCAAAGCAGCTGCCTTGGCATAACTGAGGGGAGCGTGAGCTGCAGCGTGTGGGTGAGAGGGAAGGGGATGAAATGGAGAGAGGAGCAATTTTAAACCAGTTTCCCACAGTCAGAGATGCCTTTCCAGACCAAGACCCTCAGCTTCTAAGGGGTCAACTGTCTGCTCTGCACCGACGCCTCTAAACTCTCNCAATGTTCATGTTAATATTGCTGTCCTGCCCAACAAGGCAAAGCCACCAGGCTCAGGTCCTTCAGCTGGAAAAAGGCAGAGAAAGTTTGGCTTCAGGCCACTAATGATTTAAGGGCTGCTTACACACGAGGGCTCAGCCCCTTGGATGTTTTTGATGGGGCTATGGTTCAAATAGCCCACCCTTCTAAGGTGGCACATGTTCCAGTAGAAATACAGTTTAAGCATCTGCCCCAGGGCAGAGACACTTAACTTCCTCAGGGTAAGCCACACCTTGAGTCAAAAGTAGTTAAAATAATTATAAAAACTGTATGTGGAGCAGGCTGTACAGTAGATCCAGCCTATAAATTTGCCTTGGCTCAGGCTCAGGTGCAAAGGCAGTGGCTACAATGACACCTTCATGCAAATCAGGTAATGGTCATAATTTGGTTAGTTTTTGTTGCCTTGTTCATTTGCACAGAGTTAGCTGAGTTCAATAAAGTATTTAACAAGCTCAGTTATGCTTTGACTGGTAAAAAGGCACTTTTTAACATATTCTGTTAGAAATAATTAATGATTCTCAGATTCATCGAAAGTAGATAGGGAAAAAGACCTGTGTTTATGTCTATCTCATCTTCTATGAAAAAATGTACTCTGTGCTACATGTTGAACGTTTAATCCAATCTTTGTGAATATAAGAAAAGCAGGCTATTTCTCATGCAAGATAGTGCATAATCCAGAACATGTCACTGCTCTTATTTAATGTGAATTTTTCATTCTTTAGTTTCAATTTATTGCCTCAAGTTACACCTGTTTCCACCACTGAGAAACCCAAAACCATCCTCTGCTTCCATGGGATGGTGTATGTGTGCATATACTATATTTATTTACATGTTCATGTGTCCTTCTGTCCAGTGCATTCAGTGGGCCCCAGACCATTTGCCTCCAGCTGTGGCCTAAATGAACTGTTCTCTTCTTTTAGTTGTCAAGCAGGTCCTGCCTCTCCCTGCTCTTCCTGTCTGTCTCCCAGCATCTGAGATCAATCGTGTTTTAGTACTTCTGAGCATGGTACTACATAGAGGCAGTCTGAGTGAGAGCTCCTTCTCCTTCTCCTTCTCCTTCTCCTTCTCCTTCTCCTTCTCCTTCTCCTTCACCTTTGCCTTCACCTTCTCTTTTGCCTTCGCCACTTCCTCCTCCTCCTTCTCCTCCTCCTCCTCGTCCTCCTTTTCCTCCTCTTTCTCCTTGCCAGTTCCATAGGACGCCTCAGATATAGCAAAAACTTTTACTAGCACCTCTGGCCCTGACACTCAGGTGCTTGAGCCTAAGACTGGCATAATCAAGTATGAGGTCCTCCTCCCTTATAGAGGTACCAAAATAGAAGCCACCCAGTGCCAGATAGCCACCAGTCTTCTAGTAGGGTCTCCTTCAAAAACACTAGGAGTGTTTTTCAAAATATGGGCTTGATTTAGGAGCGTAATTCTGCTGATTGATCTTAATTCCAGACAAGAGGAAGTGTGGATAAGGTAACTTTGTCCTTGCAGTATTTACATGTGGAAAGGTATTGCTTTGCTTCCCATAAAACAAGGTCAGCATAGATATTTAAAGGTGACACAGTCCATGGTGCATTATCTCGCAAATGCAGCAGATGCACAATGGTGTGTCCATGTTTCACTGGGCATAAATTCCTACTTGCTGCCTGACCAAGCAGTGTAAAGCTCAGTATTCATGACCAAGGAGCCCCATACACGCTGGAATATCCAGGTCGTGCTACGGGGATCTGAGGGGAGAACAGGGCGATATTTCAATGAAACAGTTCCTCAGCCACAATTTTCCTTCCCAACACTGTGTCTCTGCCCCTCTCCGTTGAGCAACGCAACAGCTTGTGGGCTGCAAAGAGGATTATTGAAATGATTTAAGCTAAATAATAATAAAAAAGGTTTATTTTTAAACTGAGATCATTGAACTGATCCTGTTTGCAGCACAGTTCCCAAAGCAGCTGCCTTGGCATAACTGAGGGGAGCGTGAGCTGCAGCGTGTGGGTGAGAGGGAAGGGGATGAAATGGAGAGAGGAGCAATTTTAAACCAGTTTCCCACAGTCAGAGATGCCTTTCCAGACCAAGACCCTCAGCTTCTAAGGGGTCAACTGTCTGCTCTGCACCGACGCCTCTAAACTCTCCCCTCACAACCTTGTTTATTGTGAATTTGAGGAGACTTGCTGAATAGTGCAGCGCTACCAGAGCAAGCCATTGCCGTCCTTTCTGGAAGAAGAGCTTTTTGAAGGGGGTTCAAGAGAAAGGTGACCTGAGCTGCCGCATTCCTGTTATTCTCAGCTGTTGCAGTGCCCTTGACAGGGGCTGCAGGGGGGGCGGGGATGCGGCAGCTCCCTGCAGCTGAACACAAGTCATCAGAGAGATGAGATTGCGGTGACAGTGAAGGCAACCCAAGGGAGGAGAAAAAGGCCATAAAGCCCTGGCTGTTCCTTGCCTCCTGTTCCACGCTTGGCACAACTGATTTTAAAAACTGTACAGGCCCAGGAATCCTTGTGTTCACATTCCTTAACTTCGGGGAAAAGAACTCTGCTGCAATTGCGCCACATGTTATCCCTCAGCCTGGCCTTTTCAGGGCATTACAAGATGCTCTCACAGCGCAGAAGGGAAATGGCTGAGCAGGGAATTACAAATAAAGAGAGGATCAAGCTCTGTGCACCAAATCCTGAATGCTGACGCTAAACACATTTTTCCTTAAATGGATCTCATCTGACTTTGCTGCCTGCAGGCACAGCTCTGAGGGTGAAGTTAAAATATTAGGCAAAGTCTAGGATGCAACAATAAACTTTTCTTTCATGTTAGTGAGAATCATGTGGTTAAGCCACTCTCCAAAGTCACCCTCCGTAATGAAGAAACATACTTAGCCCATAATGGAGAGTTAATGGATTAAAGTGATGCCATGCACAGTGGTTTGACTGTGCATGGCAGCTTTCATCCTAAAACACCCCAAAATCCCTGGGCTCTGGCTTGTTGCTATTGCAATCGGTGCTGAAATTATGCCTGGCTGTCCATGGGCCTTGCAGAGAGACCTCGTGCTGCCCAGCATCACTGAGGAGACCTCCCTTCAGGGATCCTCGCTCTCCTCCCCCAGCCCCACCAGAGCTCACTGCCTGAATGAAGCGTGGTACTTGCATGCCAGTCCTTGTTCTATAGGCAGCTTACCTGTTTTGCATTTATTTGCATAAAAAGTCCTTGAAGTATGGATTGAACCAGTTTTCTTCCCTCCTGGGTGAGTGCCTTAAAGGATTAACTACAGCTACGCTCATTATTTTATGCCCTCTGTTGCTGTCCCCTTCAAGCTTCCAGTCTTTGCTGCAAAGCAGGACAAAGCAGGGTCTTCCCACCAGGTGGGTGGGGAGATGTGGGTCTGAACCCTCTGGCTCTGCTCCTGTTGGAAGGCAGTTGGGCTCCAAATTCAGGACTGGGCTTTCTTCTCTAAGGCCCAGGCTCCTATAGGCAAGGCACTGAAGCACCGAAAATCAGAGCTCCTGAGCGCCATTGTGGTTCGTGCTCCAATTTTATAGGGGCTTTGGCATCCTCATCTTCTCTCTTCTCCAAATTAATCCCCAAAGCACACAGCGACACAGGAGTCCATTTCATCTGATAAAGAATCAAGTTGATTCTTACTTGAAACTGCAGTTCCGAAAAATCTGCATCATAATTGAGCATTTCTGCAAATTAAAAAAAAAAGAAGACAAAGCACAAAGCAACTCAGTTTTTTTAGGCTAAGAAATCTGGATGTTCCAGCCTTATCTGCAGCTGAGCAAGTCTGTAAGAAGATTTAATGTGCCAGTGTCCTAAAACAGATGAACAATACTGTTCTATATTTATTATTCTGTCTATATTTAACATTCCTGTATAAATTAATTTTATGAAGCTCTGGGTTAACTGGAAGTTTGGAATTCTGCAATGTTCACAGAAGCCCTCAACCCCTTCTGAAAATGAGCACAAACTAAACTTAACAGCTCCTTTATCCTCAGAATTATCTACCCATTTTAAATGAGACTTAATACAGAGACAATGGAACTATAAACTAGATGGTTACTCAGGACGCTCCATGATTTTTCTTTCATTTTGCAAGTTAGCTCGCAGGCCCATGTGCCTCCATCCATGTTTCTGAAACAGAATAGAAGTGCTTGGAAGGCCCAGTCTAGGACCATGGACCAAGGGCTTGCCCTGTTGAGGAGCATGTATCACTGATGAGGAAAAAATGCATAATTTATTCATGCTCAAGCACAGGCTATAGTTTCAAACGCAATTTTCTGCCTGATCTGAAAGACTTCTGTGCAGCAGTTTATTGTCACTAATTAAACTCTAAAGGCTTTGCTAGGTCAGCAAGCCCCTCCGCAGGGATACGACCCCAGTAATAGCCAGAACACATTAAAAATGGGGTTCAGTAATGCAGAAATGGAATAGCCAAGTCTCATTCTGATTTACTAATCTTCCAGTAAACTTTTTAATCAGATAATTTATACATTATCAGTTGAATCCTTTGAAGCCTGACTAGACACAAATGCATATGGGCATACAATATGTCCTCGTCTACCAGTTTAATGAATTGTCATTCCGAAATCCTGGTTTTAAAATGTCTCTTACTTCCCTCGTAGAAGAAATAGGATTCTCACAAAGGAGTTGCAAGCAGCTTGACAGATTTTCGGGTTATTTCTCCTTCACCTTGTCTTTCACAATGAATTCAAGAAATATCACACATCCAGGGAACAGGGTAATTCTAAACTTAACCAGATCACTTTGGCTGTTTGCTGCTGCTGTCATTCATGAAAAAAAAACAGTACTTTGATGCATGGACAGTGTCGCTGAATTCAAAGGAGCTAGCAATTTTGAGCAAAAAGGTACTCCAGGGGAGCATGGCAGACTTTACCCAGGGATTGTCTCCACTTCAGGACAGAGACAATGTTTAGCTCGACAGCACATAGAGTCTCCATCTCAACTGGCAACTCCGGGCACTGCTGTAATGCATATTAATAAAAATTTTGTTGAAAGGTCTTATTGTAGTCTTTGATTTGTTTTGGCCCAGCTACATGAAAAGACATCCAAGTAAGAACAAAGAGTACTCACCATGGCCAGGGACAGAGTCAGCCAGTTAGGAGCATCTGGGGCCAAGAGCTAAGGGCCCCAGTAAACCAGTCCAGCATCTGATCTGCATGGCTCATTTGAAAAACAGTGTTAAAAAACTGCAGAGAGAAGAGCCAGAGAAATTTTAAAGAACTGAAAAAAATACCTGAAATAAGGCAAACAGAAGACTTCTTTTTTTTTAGCATCTCAAAAATAAAATTAAGAGATGAGAGCATTGCACTGCATAAGTACCTTGATTGAGGGAAAATGCAGGGCTCTTCAGGAAGGCTTAACAGAAACAAATGGCTGTAATTTAACTCATTTAAACCAACAAGTAAAGTTCAAATATGAGGTGGGGATATTTATGTGAGGGTCTCTCACTATTGCAACAAGACACAAAGGAAAGAGATGGATACCTCTTTGCTGGGGTCTTGAGGGAAGTCTGAAGTGCAAATTGCTTGTCTTTTATGATACACGAAACACTTTCCAGGACTCCAAACATAAAGTTTAAAATGGATTTAAACAAGGGGTCTTTTGTGTTTTAGCATGTTATGTGAACTAACGCACATATTCCATGAGTTATTTTACAGTGGAAGCTCTTTCTTGTTTTGCCCACAAAGACCTTTCCAAAAATAAGGGTCTTCCTGACTGAAGATTCATTGAAACAGAAAGTTTTCATGAAAATGACAGACAAATTGATTTTATTTTTGATTTAAAAGCAATGTCATGTTTTCGGCTGGGATAGAGTTGACTCTTTTAGTAGCAGCTGGTATAACACTGTGTTTTGAATTTGGGATGAAAATAGCATTGGTAAGACACTCATGGTTTTGGTTGATGCTGAGCAGTCAAGGCCTTTTCTGCTCCTCATACCATCACGCCAGTGAGTAGGTGACCCCAACTGACCAAAGGGATATTCTGTATCATATGACATCATGTTCAGTATATAAAGCTGGGGGAAAAAGAAGGACTGGGGGGATGTTCAAAGTTATAGCGTTTGTCTTCCCAAGTAACCGTTGAGTGTGATGGTGCCCTGCTTTCCTGGAGGTGGCTGAACACCTGCCTGCAATGGGAAGCAGTGAATGAATTCCTTGTTTTGCTTTGCTTGCGTGTGCGGCTTTTGCTTTACCTATTATTAAACTGTCTTTATCTCATCCCATGAGTTTTCTCATTTTTACTCTTCTGCTTCTCTTCCCCATCCTGCCATGGGGGCAGTGAGCAAGCGGCTGCGTTGTCCTAGTAGCCAGCTGGGGTTAAATATGACAAAACTAAACCAAACCAAAGCCTTCATTGAAATGTTCACAACCAGCTCCAATGAAATAATCCTATCTCAACATCTTGGATTTTCAGTCAAGAAGCACAATGAAGCAGATTTTGTCATAATTTATGTTTTATGTGTTTTTTTCCACTACCGTAAACTATTATTTGTGTACTAAATGACATGTTGATGTACCACATTGAGTCTCTGAGTTATACTCAACAGCTAGACTTTTCTAACTTGCTTGATTAAAGCTTGAAGTTTCTACTAATTCTCCAGTGTGCAAATGTAGAACATCAGATGAAGGTCTCTGCTTTCCTTCACACACAATTTCAACCAGGAAGAATATACAGTATTTTGATTACCTTTCTGAGGCAGAAAAAGTTCCTTCTCTTCAGTATGGAAGACAGTGTGGAAGGAGGATCTTATGGGGCAGAAAGGTGATGAGTTTTGCTGGAAGAGGTCTCGAGCAATGCCTTTAAGAGGAATGTTGCCTTTTGGCAGCTGCAATGACAAGGCTACACAAACTGTACAGCTGGGAGACGACTCAAATTGCAGTAATCCATCAGCTTGTGGTTTCATAGACAGGCCATTTCCCACAGGACCCAACTGATCAGCCCCTCTCTAAAGCTTGTCTGCAGAGATAGAAAAGGATTCCCACCAGCCCCTGACCTCTACAGTCATGCAGGGGCCAAGCTCTAGCGATCACAGAGCAAGGAGTCCACAGGAAAACATCCAACTAAAAATACACTAGGAACCATGGGGAATAAGCAGCTGAACTGAAGCGCGATGCTGTGAATAAAAAGACCTGATATATGTATGTAGTAGATATACTTAGGGCAACATTGTGTAGGAGCAGGGAAGTTGTTTTCCCTTGGACTGATCCTGCTACGATCATTAACTGTGCTCAGCTTGGCCCGGCGGGCAGAAGGTAAGTTGACACTAAATTGTAAAAAAATTTTCTGTTTTGAGAAACAAGAGGTCCCTTGCTGATTTTAATAGCTGGTAAATGTCAGTCTAGCTGAAGGCAGCTTTTGGGCTATCCTGACTTACTGTGATGACAAGGAGGGTTTGTATTTTACATGCTTGTGCGGTGCACTTTTGATCCGAGAGTTCAGAGCAGGGCAGCTCCGGATGCAGAGTCACAGGTCTGGGGATATGAAACAAGAACTGGTGCAGGGAACACCATGTCCTTCAGAAGAAATGGTCGCAGTGGTCTTAAATGTCATTACTGCCAGGTGTTAATAACCCGTGTTTTCTGTGGGCGTTACCGTAATGCCTCTTCCTGCACATCTGTGGTGTTTCATTGTGGAAAGGTGGTGCTGCAGCACAGCCCTAGCCTGTGCAGGTATCTTCCAAAATCAGCATCCTGCTCTCACCACTATGGTAGAGTCATCTGAGTCTGCATGGCTAAGAAAAGTCCAAAGCACGTTCCTGTGCACACAATTTCTAAGAAGCATAACAACGGGTCACAAATTCTGAGAGCTATTAAAAAAAAAAGAAAGAAAAAAAAGAAAAAAGAAAAGGAAAAGGAAAATAAGGAAATTTTACATCATACCAGTTCTGCTTAAATTGCTTCTAATAATTTTAGCAAGTGGAGAAAAATTACAAAGATGATGTCAGAAGCGTGTTAGAATTACCTTCCCTGACTAAGGGGAGGCAACACACATATAATATGTGTAATATGTGGCTTGACAGATATAAATCTTAGATAAAAATCATAACTGGTGGGCTGCTCAGCCTTTTTGACAGACAGGTTGATAGAGTTTATCTATAATCAGGAAGGTCTCCCCAGGCAACCCCTCCACAGGTCTCTCCTTCATTCTGAAAACAATTAAAAGACAATAGTCCTCTCATTTTTCTAAGACAGTGTGGGTTAATTCTTTTCCCTGAGAATATTCAAAATATCTTTGCAGTTTAATGAACTCAAAAACCTCTTTCAAGTTTCTCTCACAGCGGAGGACGATGCTGCAGGTTGGAGCCAGGTGAAGAATAAGATGCACTGGGCTCCTCCGTCAACATTTTGTTCCGGTTCCTGGCAATGCTCTTGAAAATGCCTCCCCTGAGCCAGAGCCTGGTGGGGTTCTGCACGAGATGCCTATACCTTATACCCATATGAATGTACCTAAATTTCCTAGATACTTGGGATTGCCAAAGTCCAGACAAGCTGTTTCCGTAGTAATTCCTGCTTTTTGCTGGCTTTTCCTGTTTCCTTCTGGCTTAGTTTTCTGCTGCATTGGGGAGCTAAACTGTCTGGACTAGGTGTGAGGTGGGAGTGGGGATGGGAGTGTGCGATGCCTGTTGTCTGCGTGGGCATCGTGTGTGAGGTGTGTGTAAGCACGTGTTGGTGCCTGTAGGCACAAGGGTGTGCAAGGTGAATGGGGAGGAAGAGGAGGACCAGCCCTTCTGGCACTGGTGAGCCCAGATGGCTGATGGAGAGTCTCCCCGGGAAAGGATGTTCCCTTTCTTCTGAGGAAGGTGCCCCTACTGAAATGAGCAGAGCATCTTCCACCGCCTGGAGTAATGCACTCACTGCTGCAAGAGACTGCGCTGAAGGCAGGACAACTTTGAAACCAAATCAGTATATGCGTTTTATGTGTCAGCCTAGTGTATACCGGAGACCTGGGAGTCCTGCTGGACAACAAGTTGACCATAAGCCAGCAATGTGCCCTTGTGGCCAAGAAGGCCAATGGCATCCTGGGGTGCATCCAGAAGAGTGTGGCCAGCAGGTGGAGGGAGGTCATCCTCCCCCTCTACTCTGCCTTGGGGAGGCCCCACCTGGAGTACTGTGTCCAGTTCTGGGCTCCCCAGCTCAAGAAGGACAGGGAACTGCTGGAGAGGGTGCAGCATAGGGCTACCAAGATGATTAGGGGATTGGAACACCTCTCTTATGAAGAAAGGCTGAGAGAATTGGGTCTCTTTAGCCTGGAAAAAAGACGGCTGAGGGGGGACCTCATTAATGCTTATAAATATCTAAAGGGCGGGTGTCAGAAGGATGGGGCCAGACTCTTGTCAGTGGTGCCTCATGACAGGACAAGGGGCAACAGGCACAAACTGGAACACAGGAAATTCCATCTCAACATGAGGAAAAACTTCTTTACTTTGAGAGTGACAGCACTGGAACAGGCTGCCCAGGGAGGTGGTGGAATCTCCTTCTCTGGAGATATTCAAAACCCGCCTGGACGCGTTCCTGTGTAACCTGCTCTAGGGGAACCTGTTTTGGCAGGGGGGTTGGACTAGATGATCTCCAAAGGTCCCTTCCAACCCCTACCATTCTGTGACTCTGTGACCACGCTAGCTTAACTAAGCAAGGACACATCATAAGTGCTCTGCACATTTTCCCACTGTATTTTAGAGTTAACAGCAGTTTATGGAGGTGTGATCACTTCACTACAAAAAATCGGGTATTTCTCCTGTTTATAGTACTGTAATCACTGTCTATGCAAATAGCTATTTTTGAGGTTTCTCCGGCCCTTTCATTGGACTGAAATATAAAACTGAGTAACATGACTGATTGTAAAATCATTTTAGCTAGAGGTGTTTATAATTTATAAGAAGTACAACTTGTGTATGTTCTGTGCCTGAGCTATATGCATTGCTAATTATACTAGTCTTAATACACAGTCAAAAGCAAGTAAGATGTTCTATGTCCACATCCACAACCACAAAAAAAAGCTGTGAAAGATGTCAGCATCTTCCTGATTAATGTAAGATTCTCATAGAAACTGGATTTCCAGTGGACTTCAATTTCTCATTTTTTCTCAGGTATGTTACTGGTAGCTCATGATACCAAAGCAGGCATGCCAGCATTACAGTGATTTACATCTCCTTTGGTTTTCATAGCACCCTGGTTATGTATAGATCATGTCATATAAGCAAAACTGAGAAAAATGCAAGGAAATTCACATCCTGACTTAACAGAGTTACAGCAAGGAATATCATGATTATAAATGGAATGAGGTGAGGGAGGTTTATTGTATTGGTGAGATGTGGGCTTTTATTAGGTTTAGAATCTGAGCATTTAAGCTGCCCAAGGCAAAGGGCATTTATAAATATATAGGCAGGCATTAGCCACGAGGTGGAGGAATATTTTTCCCTGTACAGCACCAGCATAAACTTCAGGATGACAGATCTATTTAACATCACGCCTAAAGGGGGAACTAATTTCTTCTGCTTTGACTCACCTCAGATGCACTGATTTCAGCCCTCAGTTTATATAGTCAGAACTAACTCTGCTGAAGGAAACGCAAATGCATAAATGTACCTTGAGGACAGACCACAGGTCATCATCTCATTATAAAAATGACCTGGTGAGATCACCTGCTCTGCCAAGCCTTTTGAGGCAGTCGAAAGCAGGCACAGCTTCCTCTTTCTCAAAGCCTTGAAGAAAGGACCATTACTCTAATGAGAAGGTCCCTGCAAAAAGAAATTGCTTTCCATTCTTATTGTTGCTTTCTTTTCCCTTCCGGCATCACAGACTTGTGGCTTCTCTCCTATGGTCAGGGTAGGCGTAATCCAACATTTCTTTGCTACTGCTGCTCTGGCTCTGAGCACAACAGATCTAGCCCAAAGCCAGGGCTGCCTTTAGCTCCTCCGTGGTCCCAGGCAGCCTCTGTGGGGCTAAACCCTTAGCTACAGTCCCAGGAAGGCAGCACAGCACTTGGTCAGCAAGCCTTGCATGCAAGTCTGTGTCACTGATGAGTCAAAAATGTCTCTGCTGACTTTTTTTTGGGGGTGGTGGGAATTTCGTGTGGTAGGCAGATAGCCAAGTCACGTTGCATCTCTGGAAAAGCTTTCCTCTAATTTGTCTGTCCCAGGGAGGTGCCTAGTTTACTCGCAGAATGGACCCAGTCCTCCTGCCCCTTTCATTTGTACCACCCCTGGATGCAAAGGGTCTCACTTCTCCACCCTGGGGGTGAGCCAGACACCTTCTCCAGAGGCAGCACACATCTGGATGGAGGTGCACATCTGGCCACAGCCCATGCTTCTGGCCAATGGCTCTTCTTTGCGGCTATGTTTGTAGGTAGCCGAGCACACCCTGGCACCTCTGGGGGACACTGAGCAGATGTGGACATCCCAGGAGAGCACCTATCCAGCAAGATACCACACCAGATTTCATTCCTCTGCTGCCTGAAAGAGGAGGAAGCTCACTGCACCCACCGAGCCTTGACAGAGCTGAACATTCAGTTATATATTTTGTAAATATATAAATACATATTTCTCATTGTCTTTGCTGTTGGAGCCATATTACTGGGTGGGATCTCCCTTGATGAAAGCTACTCATACAAAAATAACCACCGAAGTTCCTTCTGTCATGTTATCCCGAGGCAGTACAGGATAAAACATGTGAAATGGAAACCATGGCTGAGGCTGTCTGCCAGAGACGTTGCCTGTTAAGACAAAATGCTCCTCTTTTTTTCATCTGTAACCCGGGAAAGAAACGACTTGCGAGGGGGAAGGCTTTGGATGTGAGCTGTAGAAGCAGCACATGCTTCTCCAGTGAGCACAGTGCGCAGGGAAGGGCTTTAAACCATGGTGTCAAGATACTTTTTCTGGCATGGCCTGAGGTGAGGTCTCAGTAGAGGTTCTGGAAAGACTCATCCAGCTTCATCAGGCAGTGGATTGAGCGCACTGTGCCGAGGGCTCGGTGGTGCCAAAGTGGTTGGTGAAAGAATAAAGCTCCCAGATGATCCCAGCATGGGGAAACAAATGTTTCCCTCTGAGTTTATGGCAAGGCTTGGGTAAGGATTTTACAGGAGAACTGTGACGGGAAAACCCTTCCGAAAAACTGAAGTGGGAGAGCCCACACTTTCCTACAGATGGAAAAACCTGGCCTGGATAAGTAATCTCCTGGGAAAAATGAACTGAAGAACTGAGCGTACTTGCTGCTTCAGCAGGACTTGTGAATGAACGACCCTGACTTGTCTTTGCTGGAGGCCACCTCACTTCCCCCAAACTCTCCTGTTGTAGCTCTGTGCATTTTAACTCAAACATGTGTTCACATTTAAGCAGTACATATAAAACCAGACAGTTCTATGTTTCTTTCTAATCTTCGTATAGAAATGATTTTAAGCACCATACACATGTGGGAAGGTCAGTTTGAAATGCTAAAGGAAAGCTTTAGCTTACTTGAAAGAACAACAAGGATTACCCTCCATATCCTGTCTTTTAGTATCTAAAGTTAATTTATCCTGCGGAGTTATTAGAGGATAAATACCAGGCTGCATAAGGCACAGTACATGGTATTGATTCGATATGCATAGAGCAGGTAGTGGTTATAACCAGCCACAGACAGAAAGAAGACTGAGGGAAAGAGAGCTAATCACAAGAGGACTTATTAATGGGTGTTATCCTGGAAATCTTTTTTGTTGCTAACAGCGTGGTAGCTGCCACTGCTACTGCAGCAGCATTAGCTGCAGTTAACCACGCAGATCAATCTGTCATGACTGCAACTTCAATAATATCAGTTCCAAGGCTGGCCAGGAGCTAATATGATACATTTTGGTAGGACGAAAGTTTTCTGTGTCATCCACAGATTTGAGATTCCTTTACAACTTACAAAAGGGTGGAGATATAGTTGAATACAGCTCATTTTCCTCTCTGTTTTCAACTAAAAATTCAAAATATCTTTCCATATTAGATCACTTTTGCACAGATATGAAAAGGAAGTAACTCCTCATGTTTTTTATTATTTTCAAGGTGGTGATAACAATGCACAAGGAATATCTGAAAATGTAAAAAGTTAACTAAATTCAAATTATGTGAACTTTGACAGTGCTATCAATAGCTTCTGATAATGCAGATGTTAACTTTGGAAGATGCCTCTCCAGTTACAAATTAGTAGAAAAGAAAATGGTATTTTCTTCTAACTGATCAAACCTCTCATATAATGTACAGCAAAGTAATTTGATTTTAAAAGCATTTTAACATTTACAAAGACCTTTTCCTAATTCCAAGAGTTTTAGAACTGCAGGAGAGATTTCCTTTTTTGCTAACTTTAGACACATGGGAATATCAAGGTATCTCTCCAGATGATGGTTATCCTCATAGAGTTGCATTAAAATAATTTTAACAATATTTTTCTATCTCTTTAAACAAATAAAGAAATTATTTCTTTATCTCTGAATGTTAGGTAATGATTTCCCAGTTGCACTTTTAAAACTTAAAGGATCACTTAGATGCAGTTGACAGAGGGGTATTATCAAAAGTTTAACATTTCTTTCACAATCTGCCACAAGATTTTTTTAATGATAACCTTAAAATTAAATGACTTTATGATGCATGTGCTGAAGTTAATTATATCATGCATTCATTGAGAGGTAAGTCACAAGACAGAATTTGTAGTTCCTCAGTCATAAGTACAGCTTTTACCTAAAATACTTCTTAGTGAAGGAAAACAAAAAAAGTATTTTGTCACATACCCAAATACTTGACTTCACATTATAATTTCAATCCTCAGGCTAACTAAGATGCTTCCTCTGGAAAAAACATTGACTTTTAGGACACCATAAGTTCTTCTGAGTGGCTTCAATCTGACATAAAGCTGGATATGGCATATTTGCATAAAGCTTATTGTATACTGAGAGTCTCATCACAGCTGCTTGAATATGTTCCAGGAGTCTTGTATTAAGAAACAGGCTAAATCTGGCTCGTCTCATGATCTTAAATCTCTCAGAACTCATGATACCATTCGTACTTCAGACGCTGATTATTTTTCACAAGTGAACCTGTTAAAAACTGTATTAATATAAGGCTTCAAACTAAAGTAATTTCAGTTTTCCGGGGAAGAATTCCATTAGCTGATTTCAAGGCAGAGAGGATAAGTTGAAATATCTCAAAATGGGTTCTTGTCAATAACGACGAAGTAAATGATGCCCTGAAGCTTATGGTAATTCAGTTGGATATTGGTATTTGAAATGAACATGAGAGACACATCTATGATTAAAGGGAAAATTTCATCTCCCTAAAGTATCCCATATCAGGCACGGTTTGCTCCCAAGAAGTGACCATCTGTGCCATGGAAGACCTGCACTCATCCACCCTCTTGGTGACCCCAGTCCCAAATGAGACCCCAGATGTCCTGTTCCACCGTGGCCCCGTTTCTCTCTCCCGCCTCCCACCAAGCCCACCCAACCTTGAAACCTCCTGCAAAGCCCTAATCCCTGCTCTTTGCTCACGGCAGTTTCTCATTAGAAAGGGTTAAAGGAGGAGAAGGGTTACAGCCAGGGTTGGGTGAACCTCTCTGGCAGGATATGGGTGGTCCAAAGCCACCAGATGCTGATGTGGGACCTCATAGTGGTTGGCGGGAGCGCTGGTTCGCTTCCTATGCCGTGCTGCTCGCTGAGCTGCAGCCATTCAACCGCTTGCCGCTGCTGGAGCAGATCCTAAAATAAAAAGAGAAGCGAGGATTTTTCCGTGTGCTTATGCGAGTGTAGGGTGGCACTTGGTATGCAGCCGGGTTCTCCGCTGCGTGCAGTCAGCTTCCGCCCTGTGCGAGCAGATTTTTCTCATGGGGAGGGGAAAAAGATATCAGTAAAGTGCTATTTCTAAACAAAGCTTGGCAGGGGATTCAGGATAAGGTACAGTGCTGAACTTAATCTTTTTTCCAAAAGAATGGATTTGAAGTTAATGACTCCTGAAGCACATTTATTGGCTCCGTAGGAACAACCCAAACGTCCTTCTTTTTGTCTTTATTTGGGGGCAAGAAAGGAGGTTTGCAGCACCAAGTACTTCTATTTTACCACTTGAAAGACAATTCTGTGATTCATAGGAGAATATTTACAGGATTTTCCTGACTTAGGAAATACACTTTGGGCTGCAGGGGCAGGAAGCAACTACTGCAAGTATTTTAGCAGAGGCTGTGGGTTGTTGGCATCGCCGCAAGCGCAGGTCCGCCTACAGGCGAGGGCTGTGCTGTTTTCAGTATGACTTTGTCTTGATGGTGACATGTGACCTGTCCGACCAAGCCAATGCGTGATAAGACTCGCAACGTGATTTAGCAGTGCAGGAAGAGGGAAAACAATGATTGTTTTTGAGTGTCAGGAAAAGAAATCCTGCTCCGCTCAACTTTTTTTTTAAATTGTTTTCCAGAGTAACTCAAGCTTTAAAAAAAAAAAAAAAAAGAGCTTGTTCTCAGTGTGAATTTTTCCTGTGGGTAATTATCTGGTTGTACATAAAACTGGGTCAGTGGTGGTTCCCACCCTTTCCAAGCCATGTTTGCAGTTGCTGGATTTCTGCCAAACTTTTCAACATCCCACATTGCCTTCAAGTGGAAGAACTGTGGCAAATGAGACCTGTGTCGTCCTGTCACTCCCAGCAGCAGTCAGGCTGCAAACACAACTGTCTCAGCGACTACTCAGGTAGTTTATACTGATCGACAGTTGCCAAGACATGGCTGAAAACTTGGCCTCCAGTCTTCACGTCTGCCAGGGTGATTTAAAAATGTCTATAGTCAAAGCTATGAATGCTGAATGATGGGTACTTACAGAACTCAGCAAACGATCAGAACAAAACATTGATGTCTCTTTATGCTGACAGATCTTGTCACTCAAAGACCTTGGAGCGCACTGAGGAAATACTTTGAGGCTTCTACAGCAATACACTCCACAGCGGTTCAGGGGCATTTTGCTAATATTTCTCTGAACACAAATAATAGATTTTCTACCCAATAGCAGTCATGCTTGTTGCCAGCTGAGATTGTGGAATTCCTGTTAAAACTCTTTGGGCTCATTATACCCCATTACAGGAAAGATGGGCAACATTCACAAGGAAAACTACTTGCCAAAGGACAAAGTCAGCCCAGCAAAAGTGTTGTTGCGAAAATGAGCCATAAGGGTGTGTGTGTCTATGTGTATGTATGTATCTGTCTAATAAAGAGGTATCTAACTTTTAACACCATTGGAGGATAACAGCAGATATATCATGGCCTATACAGCTGAACTTTGTAAGCATTTCCCCTGACAAAACCAGTATGATTTGTATCAGTTCTTCCATCAGTGATTTGTCATTCTCCTGTGTGTCTTCTGTTCTGGCTTATTCAATAAGGTCACCCCAAAAGACGGTGCACTCATACTAATATTATATCTTTCTGTAACACAAACCTTGCCACCTTGGAAAGACAAAGAAAATTTTGCTTTTTACAACCTCCCCCATGGCCTTTTCCAACTCTGTCAGACCACATAGACTACCCTGCAGAGAACCAGTCCCTTATCTTGCGTGTGCCACTGGCTTCATATACAGGGGGAAGCCGGGTTCCCATTGCTCCCAATGCAATACACTGCTCTTGTGCCAGTATTGGGTTCCTAGCTCTTCAAGCACAGAGCTCCCTATAAACCTTTGGCATCATGATCTGAAACATAATGCTGGCAGCAATAGCCTGGATGTGGGAACCAGGACCATGGGACACAGGCACCCTGCTCTTCTGTTTAACCAATAGGTCACTTCCTATTAACAGTAGGGCTACCTCCTACAGGCAAAGCCATAAATCATGCAGCCCAGCAGCTGCCAAGTTGAGAAAGCCACCTCTGAATTTAGAAATTCAGTCTCGAGCTGTGCCACCTATTGTTCCATGCCCTATTCATTATGCTTGAATCTGTGGAATTTGTGTTTTTTTAGTCCAGCTCATAAAAATAATGTCCTGGATGATCAAAGACCTACTTTGATATACAAACCTCTTCCTTTGCCTTGAGGCACCAGGCTCAAACACCTCAAGGACATCTGCTAATGAGCCTGAAATGAGTCTGCCCTTCGCTGTACTGAGCAGAGCTAGATGGACGAGAAAAAGCAAACCTCAAGCCAGTTTGTGCAGTAGCACACTGGACAGTTTTTCATTTGCCTTAACCACAGCGAGGGCTCTCAGGTGTCACAAGACATCTTGTCTCCAACCTGGCCTATCTGAAAGAGAACCGTTTGTCCCAGGGTTTCATCAGCTGTCTTTAGTTCAGTCCTAACTGAAAACTCCAGTTCAGTGATAGGGAACATCTCTGTCCAGCAAATCTTGGAAAATCATCTTAATTAGGGCCAGACTCACCTCAGACTATTCTCTTTCCTGAGAGAAACCTTGGTAGTACGCAGGCACTGGCTTCTGCTAATCTTCAGCTTGGTCTGATAGAGAAAGCTAGGACTTCAGCAAACCTTTAAAATGGACCAGAGTGTACCCCTGCACTTATGGATGCTATGGGAATATTCTGTTTTAGCTACACCTACTGCTATCCTGGTAGCCTGTCACATGGTGATGGGAAAGACATGGTCTTTCTAGGAAGCACCCTGACATTGCTTGCCAGGGGTAACTAGGATTTGTAGATACCTTAATCTGAGCTCTTCTTTACATGTGGGTCCTTGCTGCTAAGCCTGACACACGCTGTCATTGTGCATGGACCAGGTGTGTGGAAGCACGCCAGCTTTTTTTGGCTTGTCCAGATCAACTTGAGCCAACTACTGGGCTTTGCTGCAACCTGTCACCAGTATAGAATCACTCTGTGATGGCCTGAAGAGTACATGGGGGCTTGTCTGAATCAAGGGTTACTCTATAGAAATGACTGGGTGAAGGAAAGAACCCAAACTATGTGCAATTCTCACACTATTTAATGCTGTAAGTAATGAGCAGACTCCTGGTGTAGCTGTGTAGAGTGAGAGCAGAGGGATGGAGAGTTGTATGACTGGTAAGTTCCCAAACTTGCATCATTAATTAGTTTGAGAACCTGAATTAGGAAATAAAAGCGAAGCTTGGAAGAAAACAAGAAGTAGAATTCTGTGTCTATAGTTTGTTTTTTTTTGGTGTACAGGCTAAAAAAAGTACCATCTGGGACCTTAGAGACTCTGAAGTATCCTGAACATTCATAGGGAACAAACGCATGGTTTTATGGAAGAGTGCCCATGCACAGGCATGTGGCCATCAGTGTGGCAGCAAATTAGTAGGGCACATATGTCACATAAAGAGCTGAGTAACAGGCAGATTCCATGATTCCCAGCATTCCCAAACAGAGCATGGTCAAGACAGTAAATGGAAAAGAAAAGATCGAGGTCAAAGTCAAAATCAAACACCAGAGAGATAGGTATTGCAGTGCACAACAGAGGAACGACCAGAGATTCAGTTCGTGCTCAGACACGAAATCTCATGGGTTTCCGGTTCTTTGCTCCCTGTGCCTCAGGTTTGCTCAGTACCAGGGAGTAGTGTTTTAGACACATGCATGTGTAGCATTTAGACACTAATATCTGTAGCATATTATCAAGCTCTCACACTAAGGTTTACATCACTTTCTGACTTTGCCCCCAAATGTTAAGGGTGCCACAGATGGAAGAGTTTTACTGGGAAGGAAAACTTGGAGTTAAGCCCAGGCTAAACACATGACTTGGATATGCACTGTATTCCTGCTAGGTTTACAAGCAATTTACTTGACTCTTTCGTGGATTAAATACGATGGGTTTTGACCAATCTGCATGGTAATCCATTAATTTAATCCTATTCATTTTGGTATGTGCGTATCTGTGTGTGTGCATTTACATTCCACTGAGTAGAATCACAGAATCACAGAATCATAGAATTGCCTGGGTTGGAAGGGACCTTTCAGATCATCTAGTCCAACCATCAACCTAACGCTGACAAAAACGATCACTAAACATATCTCTAAGCACTGTGTCTACCTGTCTTTTAAATACCTCCAGGGATGGTGATTCAACAACTCCCCTGTGGTTCCGCCAGCCTGTTCCAGTGCTTAATAACCCTTTTTTTAGTGTAATAATTTTTCCTGATATCCAGTCTAAACCTCCCATGGTGCAACTTGAGGCCATTTCCTCTTGTCCTATCACCTGTTACTTGGGAGAAGAGACCGACATCCACCTCTGTACAGCCTCCTTGCAGGTAGTTGTAGAGATAGATAAGGTCTCCCCTCAGCCTTGAGTAGTGGCTTCAACTCCTCCTGGACCCTGGTTGCTTGAGTTACATCAATCCATATACAGATTCCAAGTCCAAAACTAGCTGCTGGAATCCAACATTTTAATGTTTGAGCAGGTAGGTGGTACTAGGAAACTGATAGAAGGCCCAATGGATATAGGCAGGTTTTCTCTAATGACATACTTAATTCTTAGATGGGAAATTATCATAAAAATGGAGGCACCTGAATCTGATGAATAAAACAATAATGAACTAGTTTATACACAGGCATACCTATGTAGACACACATATACATACATGTTCCATGTTGTTGGGGTCTTATATATAGGTATATACATATATGTCTGTAGGTGTATATGTGCATGTATGGGGGAGCGTCTACGTATTTGGTCTGCTGATGCTGTTGGGTAGGGGCTGGTGAGGGAGCGTGGGTTCAGCAGCATCCCACCCCGTGGGACAGGGAGGGGTTGGCCGAGCGCCCCGCTGAGGAATCTGGACCGCGGCGGCGTGGCTCTGGCTTGCAGCTGGCCAGCTGTGAGCGCGAGCAGGTCGAGCCCCGTCTCTTTGATTCGGCCTCCAAGGCATGCCCTGAGCTGCAGCAGCTGAAGGGACCAGTGATCTCTGTTTCTAAGGAGCTCATGGGGCAAAACACAGATGTCTCCGTCAGAGTTAGACCTCCCAGGTGTCCTTTCCAGCCAGTGGAGAGCAATGGGCACTCCGACAGCACGATTTCTGACATATTTTAGGGTGAGATGACTCATTCGCTAAAAGCATGTGTTTCTCACCACTGAGTAAATGGGAAGTGAGTGTGACTACTTACATTTCCTTTGGATTTGTCTATGTTTAATCAGATGATGGAGAAGTCTGTGGTGTTCTCTAAACAACCACTGGCTTTCTGCTGAGATGGGCCTTGAGAGAAGAGCTGGAGCAGAGCATTATCATTCGGGGGTGCACACAGATAAAGCCAGCCTGACCATTTAATCTCTGCATCCACAGAACTACATCATTTTAACCAGACATGAAGCGTTTTATGCTCAATTTTATTCTTCACTCATATACATAATCCACTGGTAGACAGGCTTTTCTAATCCTCTTGTCAGTGAGGGCTTTGTGGGGTTTATGTTCTCTAAGATGATATATCCTAGCAACACCAGAATTAAAACTAATTGCAGTGAAACAGGGAAGGAAGCTGCAGGAATGTTCAAGTTATCGGAAATTTGCTGTCATCTGATTAATGACAGCTGTTCTCAGCGAAGTTTCAAACAGCTCAGTGGCCCAAAGCTGCATCTTACCAGCGACATGATCAAATGAGGTATGGACCATTTCTTATGATCATGCTTTCAGATCCCTAAAATCCCCTTTGATGTTATGCTAATTGGTAGAGAGACACTGTAACATGGTTACACAGGTAGCTCTCAAAGTCAGAGGGAGGGCATGTGAGTAGCTAAGAGGGAGAGATGGCATTGCTTCTGCTTCTCTGAAGGCAGAGATGCTCCACTCTCCCATGCTGATTGCTGGGTATCTCCTGGCATGAGAAATCCCAAAGGAAGTTTTCATTTTACTAACAGCACTTCTCTCCGTTTTTTGTATTTCTTGATCTGTTTTTTATATAAGCAGAATTATCTGAAAAGGGGAAACCAAACGGAGTCCAACTACAAAAGCCACATCTGATATGATGCAGCAGCTGGGGCAGCACTTTGATCTATAACATCCATGGATTAGATTCTGCATATGTTCCTGTGTGATACTGAAAGACATCAGTGAAGAATAAACTCCCTAAACATTTTCCTGTTTTTAAACAAACAACGAACCAAGAACAACAACAACAACAAAACCCAGCAGAGAAATGTTCTTCCCACTGATGTTGAAGACTCCCTGTCGGGCACAGCTCAGACAGACGGCCGCCTTTCCCAGTGCCTCTTAGCACCAGACTCTGTTTTACCTTTATTTCCTGAACTTCTGGGAGGAAAAACTTCCATGCTACCACAAATTATTTAAATCTCCTTTTCCACTCCAGCCCAAGCTCATTCATCTCACTCATTTTGCAAACAGACTGTGTAACTCAGACACCTCCTTTCCTGCCAGCCCAGCTTTCAAGAAGGGCAGGCAGACTGTCACACTTCCCGGTGTGACATTCAGTCCTGTTCACTGCTAACCCCCAGGTATCCCTCTGAAAACACACGTCACAGTCGTGGTTCCTCCTTTCTTTTGGGTGTCACCAGCACTCCCTCATCCCCAGGGCAGTGTAGGAGGGAGCTTGCCCTTCCTTGCCCAAATTTCAGAATACTAGGGATCTATGCATATATTAATGCAGTCGGTTTTCTTGATAGCGTACTGCCATATCTGCAACATCAAAAGACCGCACCGTACAGCGCATATGCAGCACATACAATAGCATCCTAGTCAATAGTATACAAAAATGACAGATGTTATCGCCCTGTTAATTACTTGTTCTTTATCAGAAAAATTCTTATTAGATTTAGCCTGCTAATTTGTTGCTACCATCAGAATATTGGCATTTTGCCACCACTGGAATTATTTGATCCTGAGAAAATCAGAGCTTTTATTTAAGAAGACCATTTAAAAAAGCTTAAACCATTATGCAAGAAGACTTGAAAATGTGAATTAAATAGGCCCTAACGGCTCAGAAATCAGAAGGCAAATTGAAGAAAATATCATTTATTACAAAAGCAAAAACCAAACAAAGAAAAAACCTTTCATGGTTTTCAAGACAGTTTCCTACCACTCAGGGATCTGACACAAGTGGTTTAAAATCCTGAGCCTGGCAATGCTGCTAAATTCAAAACACTCTTCAGAAGTAGAAGTCTTCCGACGTACTCCTTCACTGAGCCCCTGCTCACTCCGTGCTGATTAACATATTTTTTCCAGAAGTGCCCCAACTCCCTGTGGCAGCATCATGCTCTTCTCAGTTCCTCTCCTCTTGCTCCCTTCTCTATCCTGGCAGCGTGAGATGCTGAGCGCTCACGCTGCTCCTAACTCCTTCCCATTTGCTGTGAACTTGCTTTTTCATTTCCACTGTTGTTTGCTTGAACTTCTCCCTAGGACGTAGCTGCAAAGAAACATCCAGTTGCAGAATGATGCCAAGGCAGCCCAAAAGAGGAAGGGATGCCACCGGCCCAGAGACCCTAGGGAGCTGCTGTGGCATTGCAGGCAATGCCCAGTGCCTTTACCAGCTTCTCCCTCCCTGCCACAGCCGCTACTTCCTCCCTCTCCTCCTCTTCATCTCTTTGCACTGTTACCTGCCCTGCTGGGCCTCAGGGACAAAGTGGGCAGCCCCTTCCTGGCTCCATCAGGCTGCCGGAGGGGTCAGTGTGTCGGCGAGAAGGGCTAGAGCATTGAGGGCCCCCCGGGAAGCAGTGCTGGGGTGGCTGTCCTTCTCGTGTTGCCATTTCTGCATCCACGCTGGTTATAGCATCCATCACATCTCCTCCTGCACAGCCATGGCTGCCTTCCCGCTGCCCACCCTCCAGCAGGCAGTGACACCTCTCCTCTCTCTGGCTCCCGAGCTTTCGTGTCCTATTCTTGTTCGATGACAGTAGTAAAAGCGAATCCTTAGATGGATAGAGAGCACAGATGTAGGGAACTAATGCAACACACCTGCAAATTTTTGTCCTGGCTTTCTGAGGGAGTGGCTTTGGCCATATCAAGGTCCCTTTCTGTAACCAGTCAAACCACACCGGCAAAAAAGATATTGAGAGGGGTGGGAAGAGGCGCTGGCCCTGCGTGACAAGCTCTCTCACCCTCAGTGATGCCAGAATTATAATTTGTTAGATGCTGTGAAACTAATTGCTATAGCACTGCGCTGTCTTCTTAAAGCCTTCGTTGCAAGTTTTACAGCAGTGTTCCTGTCAGCATATGCTTATCACCAAAACGCTGCTTTCCTCTGATTTTCTGCTTTTCAAAGGAGGGCAAGAATGCCCCACTGTGAGTGGGAGCAGGCATGAAAACCCCAGATTACTTCCTGAAATTAGGTCTGAGGACAAAACCAGACCGGACTGCTCTTTACGGTGGAGCTGGCTTCTTAGCACAAGATTGACACAACTAAGCATATAAAGTGTGCTTTGGAAGGCCAAGGTGAAGGCAGTCTTAGGGCGATACTGTTTGAAAGCACAGACCCGCTGCTCCAGACAAAGTCCAGTTCAAATACATTGCACTAACGCAGCAGTCAGCGGTGACGGAGATTGGAAATGCACTTTCATCTTCTATTGGAATGGAAGTCCGCTGCTATTTCCATTTCAGTGCCTGAAAAACATCTGAGTTACTCCCTGGTGTATTCAGTGCAGGACACTGGCGATCTAAAAAAAGACATTTGATAAATGCTTCCATGCTTGTTGCCCATAATGGCCAAAAAACATCTGATCATCTCTACAAACCTCTACCTGATATGAACTGTTGTCCTCGGCTCCTGTGCTCTCAGCTCAGCCCCCCACTCTGACTCTGATCGGGGGTGCCGGCTCCAAGCAGCCCTTCCTGTTTCATCCAGACATGGAAGACCTTGTATATTTGGGTAAAACTTTAGCTCTGTATTGTGCTTATTTTTCTTTCCAGTGTCTTTTCCTGAAAGGCAGGTAGTGGTTTAGCTGCTGATCACCACACCAGGAGGAGCTTCACTTCAGCGGGGGGAAGTTTTCTGCCTGGGTATTGAGCAGAGCACTTTGAAATCTCTGGAAGTTAAAGGCACCAACCAACTTCAGTGCTATTTTCTGACTAAAATGCATGAAAGGAACTAAAATATCATCTCTCTCTGCACTGCAGATCTATTTAATATTCCTCCCTTATCTGCAAGCAGAACTTCTACTGACATTAATTGGAACTTTATATGCAAAATACAGTAAATACCAGTCCTCAATGCAAGCAGAAGAGGGAAGCAAATAAATATCAAACACAAGAGGAAAAACTTGTGTTTCCAAGGCACCCAAGATCAGGGGTCACCACTGAAAACCTTGGATGCGATCTTTCTATTCACCATTTTCTTCCTGTGACAGGGTTTGCAGAACCATATGGATAAGTTCATTTAAATTCATTTGAATGTCTGGTTCATCCAGATACAATAGAGCATCACGTAATGGTTTGTGAACACACACAGAAGCTTATTCTAATAGAAGGTCCCACCAGACGAGAGTTTTGAATGCACGCCTGACGCTCAGAAGAGCATCCCATGTGATTTTGCTCGCGCTGACTCATGGTCTAGCCAAGCGCGCACATATATGGGGAAAGATGTCAGGTCATGATTGTGTGCATCACGCAGCCCTGTGTGTAAAAACAGCAGGAAAACATGAATACGCTTGTGAGCAAGTGAATCCGGCACTGTGTGCGTGGCGGGTGGGGAAGTGGCCATGCTGGCGTGCGGTGTAGGGACTGCTTTGGGGACCCCTGAGCTGCACTGGAGGAAGGGTCTTCGAGGCACTGATGGGTTCGTGGAGGCAGTTCACAGAATCACAGAGTCACAGAATCACAGAGTCACAGAATCACAGGGTTGNGTGAGCAAGTGAATCCGGCACTGTGTGCGTGGCGGGTGGGGAAGTGGCCATGCTGGCGTGCGGTGTAGGGACTGCTTTGGGGACCCCTGAGCTGCACTGGAGGAAGGGTCTTCGAGGCACCGATGGGTTCCTGGAGGCAGTTCCGCCATCGCCAGCTGCCGAACACGTCTGACATGTTGAAGCAAACTCTCCTGTGCAAAATGCAGACAGGCTCTGTGTCAGCCTTAGCAAAAGATGATAAGAGGCATTCTGGTAGGTGCATTAGAGGGGAGTACCAAAAAACCTCCCTTAAATGGCAATCCTAGCCTCCTCTCACTCTCATCTGGAAGGACCATGGCTTACAGGAATAACTTCCTNGCCATCACTGGCTGCCGACGTGCTGAAGCAAACTCTCCTGTGCAAAATGCAGACAGGCTCTGTGTCAGCCTTAGCAAAAGATGATAAGAGGCATTCTGGTAGGTGCATTAGAGGGGAGCACCAAAAAACCTCCCTTAAATGGCAATCCTAGCCTCCTCTCACTCTCATCTGGAAGGACCATGGCTTACAGGAATAACTTCCTCAGGAGTTATTCCTGAGCCCTCGGCAGCGTATGTGCTGGGCAGGGGGAGGAGGAATTATGTTTATTCTTGCAGCAGATTGCCACGGGGTCACTTTCTCTCTCTGTGCATCACCATCTCTCAGACTTCACTCTTGAAATCCAGCAGCCCTTCCCAGTGGGCTGTGTGGTGGGTCCCAGTGAGGGTGGACATCTGCTGTCCCTATTGCCCCGTCTCTCCCACGTGGTGGTTTCTGCCAGGCATATGTGCATGTGAAGATGGGCTCCAGCTGGGCCAACAGGCTGAACCATGGGCAGGTCTGAAGGCTACGCCATGGACAACCACCACCCCATGGTTCTGACACAGCCTGGGTATAGCCAAGCTGTTTTTGAGATGTCATGTCCTTCCCAAAGGTGGAGGAGTTGTGGTAATGCAGTTACAGCCATTTGCAATGCGTGTTTCTCTCTGGTTGATTAAGCAGGCCATTTTACCTGCACCTCTTTTGGTGGAGGACCTACACCGTGACTGCTGTGGGATGACACCTGCGGAGCTCATCCTTTCTGACAAATGAGCAGTGCTGCCGTCACTTGGCCTTCCACCGAGAAAATTGCCTGGAAGCCTTCCCGTATCTCCTAATCCTGTCCTCCATCCCAGCAGCCAGCACAGCCCTAATCTGAGCAGGGAAGCAGGTTCTGCAACTATGGGGTGGCGAGGACATGCTTGGAGTACTTGTGTTCTTGTCCAGGAAACCCCATGATTGCTAACAAGTCCATACTTTATT
>VXBO01008612.1:18931-29750 GCA_013400135.1 Rhinoptilus africanus
CGGGGGAGCGGGCCCAGTGGGCGGCGGAGCGGGGGAAGCCCCGGAGGAGTGGGCTCGGGGGCCGGGGGCCGCCGGGCCCGGGGGGCGGCAGCAGCAGCGCTCTCTCCCTCCCTCCGCTTGCAGATCGCCGTCCGGGCCTGCTTCCTGGGCTTCGCCTTCGGCTGCGGGCTGCTGCTCAGCGCCGGCCGCTCCGCCTGGCGCCACTTCGGATGGTAAGGGAAGGGCCGGGGGAGCCGGGAGGCTGCCGAGGCCCCCGGCCCTGCCCAGCGTTCCCCTCCTCCTGCCGCAGGTACATGTGCTCCCTCTCCCTCTTCCACTACTCGGAGTACCTGGTGACAGCCATCAACAACCCGCGCAGCCTCTCGCTGGACTCCTTCCTGCTCAACCACAGCTTCGAGTACAACCTGGCCGCCCTCTCCTCCTGGGTGGAGTTCACGCTGGAGAAGCTCCTCTTCCCAGGTCGGCCGCCCTGCCCCTCCCTGGCGCCCACCCTCCCGCCTGCCGTCCTCTGGCACTGCCCGGTAGCAACGGCTGCAACCTGTCTCGCCTGGGGCCCACCCGCCTGGTGGCAAAGTGCTGGTGACCCCAGCTTAGCTGACCCGTGCTGGCAGCGGAGGAGGGCTTTGACACAGCCTTAATCTCTCAGTGCTCAAAGCCTCTTGGTTTCGGTCTTGGGGGCGGGGGAAGCACTCCCCGGTTCTGGCATGCCAGGCTGCCTGTGCCATGTAGCTGGTCTTCAGCCCTTTTCTGGCTGCATCTTTCAAGCTGCTATGGTGGTGCAAAGAATGATGCTTCAGTTACACCTGGGCGTCGTCTTTTGGCCTGGAATAAAATCTAATCAGCAAAAACTTGCTGTTTGCCCAATCTGGGATGCTTGCTTTTTCTGGGGAGAGGGAACATGTTCTTCCCCACTTCGTAACGGCAGTGCGGGCTGTGGAGCTCCCTGCGTCTGGGCGAGTGTTTCCGCTTGGCTGTGCTTTGTGTTGGCTTTACTCTATGCCGTAAAGCTGAGCTCTGCCTCGGTGCCGGGTTCCCCTTAGGGCAATCCACCGCCAGGACGTACAGATGCCGTGGCAGGGGATGCTATTTTTATTTGTTTTGGTGGTGGGACGGCAGCGCATGGAACACTGGCTGTGTTTTACGCGTTGTGCTTTGAGATGGGGGGGGGAAGCCCACCCAGCGACCCAACCCCCCGTGACCCCCGCACCGCGAGCGTGACCTGTGCAAACCTGTTGTGACCCGTCCTTATTCACTTGCAGAGCTGAAGCAGATCACCTGGCTGAGTACTGTAGGGTTGTTGATGGTGATCTTTGGGGATTGTCTGAGGAAAGCGGCCATGCTCACAGCTGGCTCCAACTTCAACCATATTGTTCAGAATGAGAAATCGGATACTCATACTTTGGTGACAAGTGGGGTGTATGGGTGGTTCCGGCACCCATCTTACGTGGGATGGTTTTACTGGAGTATTGGAACACAGGTACTGTATACAACCCGCTCAGATACTTCCGTCTTATAACCTGGGTCTTTCTTAATGCTGCCCCACACCTGTAATGGGATGCAAACTGTTGTCACCGGCAGGGGTGGCCCGGGCATGGGTTTTGACACCTACTGCCTCCCACCGGCACGTTGCGGGTCTGGAAACCCCGGGCACTGTGCTCTGCACAATTTTTGGATAGATCCCATCTCCTTAATTTTCTGTGTGGAATAAGCAGAGGCGTCAGGGCCAGGGCTTGAGCCAAAATGCCCTTGGAGGCTCAGGATGTGATCTGCTGCTAGCCTAAAGCTGGTGTCCAGAGTTTTCTTGCATCCTTGTGGCCAAAGTGCCTTCTCTAAGCGGTCAGACTCAACCTCGCTCCTGCCAAGTAGCAGTCCTGTGCCAGGCTGGCAAAACCAGCTCCCTCTAAGAATGCCCAGGGCCCTGGCTACAGAGTAAACTGGAAGCCAACTGCGGTTGAGCTGTAACTCTCACTGCCTTAGTCGTGCTCTTCTTGTCGTTGGCATTTGGGTTTATTTCTCTGGAGACAGACCGTAAAGACTGAACGTGGAGCAGTGTGGCCACGCACAGGCTCTGTAGAACTTCCTTCTTAAGCACTAATTTCTCCCCAGAAAGAAATTTCACAAAAGGTACTGGGATCTTCTCTTTTCTTTGGAGAGCATTTAGACCTCATGGCAAACTTAATGAAGGGTGATTAGCACGTGGGGGCGGGGGCAGCCTTGGTTTCTGTGGGAGGTGAGGGGACACTGACCGCCGGTGTCTGTTTGCAGGTGTTACTCTGCAATCCCATCTGCGTGGTGGGCTACGCGCTGGCGTCCTGGCGCTTCTTCAGGGAGCGGATCGAGGAGGAGGAGATCACGCTCATTCACTTCTTTGGAGAAGAGTACCTGGAGTACAAAAGGAAGGTGCCATCGGGTCTCCCTTTTATTAAAGGAGTCAAAGTAGAACTGTAATGTGGGCAAAAACCAGACTGGCTGAGTGAACGCCTGGCTCCAGGCACCGCGGGGCGATGGACGATGTGTGGTGCCAGGAGTAGCCCGTTGGTATCTCCCGGCCACCCAGGAGGAGCTGACAGAGGGCTGTGGAGCTGGGCGGCCTCCCGGGTCACTATCAGATCAGAAGCTCCTTCATCCTCCTTGAGATAATTCCTTCGTTGCACATTCAGGGATCTTCCAGATAAACTTAGCCTGTAGCGACCCTAAAGAGAATCGAACCCTCCTGCCTGCAGCAGCTGAATTGTTCTGGGATGCCTCCGGACTGATTCTTCCAGAGAACAGCTCTGCTTTCCCACCCCCGTGCAGGAAAGGCACCGGTCAGCAGATTGTTCCTGTGGCATAATTCAATTTTAAAGCTTTTTGACCTTGCAAGCCAGGCAGCGTGGCCTTAATCTCTTTAGGCCCGATTCTGCAAGCTGGTGCTGGGGCGGCTCGCAGCGCCGGGCTCCAGCTCTCTGCTCTCCAGCTGCAGGGGCTGCCTACCCCCTGCTCGCCGCGGAGCCGGCAGCGTGGCACCGGTCGGTTCTCCCCCAGGTGTTAACGTTCACAGGGAGCCTCATGCTGCTGGATCGTGAGTGCCTCTGTGAAACACATCAGGAGAGCGAGCCCGCTCCCTCCTCCCTCGGCTGCTGCCGTGAATTCAGGAGTCACCGTTATGGCCGCTGCCTTCCCCAGCCTCCCGGCCACCACCTCTGTTCCCTCTTCTCGCTTCCGAATCGCGCTGCTTCCTATCCTGCCAGGCTGCCTCCGTCCTGCAGAGATCCCAGGGTTTTGGGTTGAGAAAGAACCGCAGCTGCCACGCTTGCCGAGGGTTTTAGCGCTCGAGATCCTTGCCTGCTCTTTTAGGCAAAACCTGGGATCTCGGCTTGAGTAGGAGGTGCTTCTAGGGAAATTCTCCAAACAGGGATAAAAGTTTGGCTAGTTAACACTATTTTAAACGTTACCATTTTGGAAATGGTTCCTACTCGAGCTTTGTGGTATAACTTATTCAGTCGTTAAATACCAAAGAGGTTCACTGTTTTATTGAGTTTTACGTTATTCTTCCTAGCTGGAATGGAAGCGATTTGCTTGTCAGTTCATGCTTCGGGCTTGTGGTGTTCCTTGGTGAAGGTGCTGTGGGTACGGCTCAGGAAAGGGGGCACTGATGGAAATTGCTTTAGTTTTGGTTTGGGTTTTTTATAAAAAACAAGAAAAAATATTTCCAACTTCTGTCTGGTCATTATTTGGAGGTCTCTTGGGTGCTGGTGACACCATCAAAACTGGAATCCTTACTTTTACACTTCCCGGCGGATTTTCAGTACTGTCCAGTGTTGCGTTGAAGCACAGCTGTGACTCACAGCGACTCGCGGGGCTGCGCAGCCACCGAGACAGGGCGAATTCTCCATCCCTCCTCGCTTCACCCTCGCAGTCTGTCCTCTGCCAGGTTTGCTTTGCGTTGCAGGGTGCGTTCTGTACGGAGCAGCAGCTTAACGCTGTCGCTGGCCGTTTGTCTTTTACCGAGTGTGTTTTGAGCTTGGGAGAGAAGAGCAAATGAGGAACACACCAGCTGGATAGTGCTGATTCCTCTGCATAGTCACTCGTGGGCTCCTGCTCAGGCTTTTCTGTGCCTCTCACACCCTCATGGAAGTTGCGACCTGCTGTTGTAGCCAGTGTGCCTCAGGCAGGTTAATTTTTAACTGATTTTCTTTGTAGGCATTAACTTTCTGCTGTGAACTTGCACAACTGCACTTTCAAAGTGCACACACACAAAGTGATAGTCAACGTTAGCTGATGTGAGATGGTGATGGAAGCGAAGCTTTATTCTCAAGTTATTCTTTGTAGTGAAGGCACCTCGATCCTAGTTTGTGAGCGTGAGACAACGTTAGCTCTGACCCCGGTTCCAGCTGTGCGGCAGCAGGGTCTGCCTGAGGCGGGATGCACTGGCACCAAAAGAAAAGGATAAATTTCACCTAGAGCAAAATCTTCAGAGCCCTCTCGGTGCTTTTGAGACCAGCAGCCTCTCTTAACCTTTTTGTTTCCCTGAATCCTATGAGTGGAAGCTCGGTGAGGAGGCAGGAGCTCACCGGGCCTGGGGAAGGCGGCTGACCCTTCAGTGCCGAGCTGGAGCCGGCTGTCACCCCCTGCGCTCCCGCGCCGCGGCGGTCTGTAGGATTTCAAATGGCCCAGGTGCACAGGGAGCAGAGCCCCTCCTTCTAGTGCCCTGCTCTGAGACCCTGCAGTGAGCTCCTGGCTCTACCCTACACCAGGGTGTTTTGGGTTCGCTTTCCCCCTGTTTGGAAACTTTGTGGTTTTAAGAGCAGCAGGATACCCCGAGCTGGCAGGCCCGTTTTGCCCAGAGCTGCAGAACCAGGCGGACACGTGCACTTGCGCCTTTTTATTTCACTTCCAACGCACAAGAGGGAGAGAATAAAGACAATTATTTTTTTTTCAGACGAACGAAGTCACCGTAAAGCAGACTTTTGATGCGCTGCAGGCACTGTGTGCCCGGGCTGTGTTTTCCTGCCTTCGCTTGTGGCACAAGGCAAGAGGAGCCGGTTGACAACCGGGGCACGGCTTTTGAGCACCAAGTGGCTCTGTGCACTGGCTCGGCGACGGGCTCTACGGTGCAAGCTCTTTCCGGGCAGCGCTCTCGGCTCCACTTTCCTGCTGGCCCCTGCAGCAGTCTTTGCTTTTTGGGGAGGGGTCTCCAGGGTCACCACTGCCCTCCCCGGGACTGGCCACAGCCCCCTCTTTGCCGCCAGGTGAGGTGTCCCTGGGGAAGGGAAGGCACCTCGGCAGGGTCAGCGACTGGGAAAGGGCACGAGGGGGAATTTGGCACCTGGGTGCTTGCCATCGCCTACCTTGGTGCCGCTTCGCTGTCATCGCAGATCTTGAGCAGCATCTGCGCCTGTTCCTCCTTGGGCTCCTGCAGCCTGTGGCGGGATGGGCATGAGCCACGGCTGTGTCCCCTCTGGCCCCAAAAGACCCCCCCGGCGCCCCTCACCTGGGCTCCAGCCGCTCCTTCACCTTAGCGATGGAGCGGACGTAGGGCGCGATCTGCTTGGTGATGGTGGTCAGGCAGCTGTTCTCCTGCCGCAGCTGCAGCAGGTCGTGGAGCTGGGCTGGGGGCGAGAGGAGCGGGCTGTGGCCACGGCTGCCCGCCGAGAGCAGACACGGGGGGCTCGGGGCTGGGGGAGCAGGGTCACCAGTACCTTCGTAGATCTCCTGCTCATTTGCCACCCGCTGGTATGTTTCCTCCCAGACCTGGAAGGGGGAGAGGGAGCCGGGCAGTGTGCTATGGCACGGCACGGAGGGACTCTGCTCTGCTGGGATGCATTGGCCGTTACCTCCTCGAAGACGCTGCGCATCATCTCCACGGCGGAGTAGTGAGCCGCGATCTGCACGTCCATCTGCAGGGACTTCTGCAGGATCTCGCTCATGATCTCCGTCTTGATGAGCGAGTGGTGCTTGGTGAGGTCGCGGTGCAGCTCCTGCACCTGGTCCTTCAGGCCCTGGATCTCCGTCTGCAGCATCTGCGGGGGACGGGGGGCAACTGTCGCGTGAGCAGCACCATCTCCTCCCACCCCATCCCGGCCGGACCCGCGCTCCCTACCCGGTAGGTGTTCTCGTAGTTGCGGCAGTGCTCGGCGAAGGGGGTCTCGCGCCCCTCGGCCAGCAGGACCTTGGTGCTGATGTACCGGTGCATCGTCGGCTTCCGCACCATGGGGCCGGTGGACATTTTATCGCCGTCGGGGGGGCAGCCGGGCACCATGAGGGTCTTGGAGCATTGGCTGCCGGGGAGCCTGTGTGGAGAGGGTGACAGCGGCGCACTGCAGGCGAGCAGTGGTGGGGGCGAGGTGCCAGGGGCCACCCGCTGGCTCAGCCCCGCTGCCCCCCGCCCCCAGGGTGCCTGGGGACGTGCCAGCCCTGCGTGTCCCTTCCCTGGCACAGGGGGTCAGTTGGAGGTGCCTTATGCTGCCCCAAAAGTCAGGTTTCTGTGGGCTGCTCTCCCAGTGCCCACAGCTTTGGGACCAGCCGCGGCAGGGAGAAGGCAGGAGCTTGGCACACTCTGGTTTCTAAAGGGAAGGATGCGGCTCACTCCCTCACCGCCAGCATCTCCTGGCCCCTTGGCGGGCACCACTGGCCCTGCGTCTCCCCCCATCCCGCAGCCTCCCCGTGCTGCCCACAGCCCCGGCTCTGCTGCCCCACCGCCATCGGTCCTACCGTGCAACGCCGCGCTCCCCCTGCCCGCGCCGGGGCCGGCAGCCCCCAGGAGCTCAGCCGCCCTGCGGTGCTGAGCCCGGCCGGGGGCAAGGAGCGGTGCCCATGGGGCAGCAGCGCCCGTTTGTCCTCTCCGGCCGGGAGCGCCTGGCAGGGCCAGCATCGCTGTGACATCAACGGGCCTAAATATATCCTGGGTGAGGAACGAACGGGCAATTCCCTGAAATTCTGATAAAAATAGTGGCGGGCAAAGAGGCTGCGGCACCACGGGCGAGCAGAAGCTGGCCCCGGCGCAGCACCCACGGCAGCGGGGACAGAAGTCTCCGGGGACGGTGGCGGGGGGCCAGGCTGGGGAGCGGGGTGCTGGCTCACCCGGGCACCCCGCTGCCCGCCCCGCTGCCCGCCCCACTTCCCAGAAGTGTCACTTGAAGCCCCCGTGCCTGTCGTTCGTCGGCACAGCTGTGCTCTGCGGTGTCCCCGCACCACCGCCGAGGTGACAGGCTCAAGGGCAGCAGCAGGGGCAAGCTTGGCACGGGGGGGGGACCCAGCAGGATGCCCAGGGGGACACCTGGCAGGACGTGCCCTGGCCCCGGGTGCGATCCCAGCACCTCACATGTTTGCGCCGGCAATGCCAGGACCGATGGCGCCGGCGCTGCCCACCACGGAGCGGCGGGGGCTGAGCATCAGCAGGGGCTCCAGGCAGCGGGCGAACTCTGCCCGGTACTCGCTGTTGATCTGGGGGGGCGAGACGGGGGCGAGTGTGGCTGAGGCCGGGGCAGAGCCAGCAGCCGGGGCTGCCGGAGGGGTGCTGCGGGCAGGGCTCAGCCCGGGCGGGCGGCAGGGCTCTACCTTGCTGGTCTGGGCCGGCCGCAGGCGATGCGGCAGCTTGACGATCCTCTGCAGCCTCTCCATCAGTTGCTGAAAGGCAGCGGCGAGGTGCGGTGAGGGGCGTCCGACACCCTGCCCGGGTGCACTGGACACCCCGCGGTGCCGCGGCGGGATGCACCATTTGCCCGCAGCACCGTGGCGGGATGCACCAGCCGCCCCGTGGCCCTGCAGTGGGATGCGCCGGTTGCCCCCAGCACCGCGGCAGGATGCTCCTGCCAACCCGCAGCGCTGGCGCCAACTCACGTAGCCCAGGTCCAGGAACTCGGCTTTGTTGGCGGAGCTCAGGAAGGCTGAGCAGGTCACCAGGTGGACCTGTGTGCGCGGGGGGGTGTCACTGTCACCCCTCAGTGCCAGGGCACCCCTGCCCAGCCCGGGGCCCTACCTGCAGGGTGGGCAGCAGGGAGGCGAGGTGGGCGAGCTGCTCCTTGAACGCCTTCTCCTTCTCCTCGTGCTGGCTGCAGCAGAGCGGGGCATGGCACAGCCTTTACAGGGCACTGGGGAGCCATCCGGCCCCAGGGCGCCCCAACACGCCCTGGGAGCTGTGACACCCTCGTGGGGGGGCTCAGTCTGCAGCCCCTCACCTCTGCACAGCTTTCAGGAGCGTCTTCTTCCTCTCGGAGAGCTGCTCCTGCAAACGGCACGGCTGCCTTGTGTCCTACAGCTGCTACGTGTCCCATGGCCACCCCGGTCCCCTCCCGCCACCCCGGCTCCGCTGTGCCCACGGGTGCAGGGCGCCGTGTGCCGGCGGCTGCCCCGCACCTGCATGCGGCCGAAGAGGGAGTTGATGGCTGCCTCCTCCTCGCTGGCGCTGTTGCGCACCTCCTCGATCATGGCCTTGAGGAGGACGATGGCCTCGCGCGTGGAGGTCTGCAGCTCCTTCACGGCCTGCCCGGGGGCGGCAGGGCGGCTGCGGTGCTGCAGGCAGCATCGCACCCCCGCGTCGCCCCCCCAAAGCCCCGCCGGCCCCTGCCCACCATCACCGCCTGGTCCAGCCGCTGGCAGCCCTGCATGTACGCCGTCTCGATGTCGATGCAGTGCGCCCGGCTCTCCCTGCGGGCACGGGCGTCAGGGCACGGGACGGCACGAGGCACGCGGCAGGGACGGGGACGGGGCTGCTCACCCCTGCATGTCCCTGAAGCAGTTGATGCAGAGCATGGACTTCTTCTCGGTGGAGAACATGATGTAGGGCTCCTCGTGCAGCGCTGCAAGGGATGCAGGCGTCGGGCAGCCTGGCAGGGCACGGTGCAGACTGGCACAGCATGGTGCGTCATGGTGCAGCCAAGCGCAGCACGGCGCGGCGCAGCGCGGTACGGCACTCACGGCACTTCTTGTGGATGTCCTTGGTTCGCTTGGAGAGGGAGACGATCTCGTGGCGGGCGAACATCTTGGCGCGGTGGGTCTCCTCGCGGCACGGGGCGCAGAGGGGCTGCCCGCAGGTGTTGCAGAAGTACATGGTGTCCAGCTCCTGTGCAGGCAGGGGGGGTGGCTGGGGGCGGGCACGGCCCCGGCGGGGGTCCCCTGCCCGCACGCCCCGCTGCCCTCACCGCCTTGGCACAGCGCCGGTCGCAGTTGGCGCACTGCACGTCCTCCTCGCCGTCGGCCGAACTGTCCACCAGGAACTGCAGGAGCCGGTCCACGGGGGGCAGCCCTGTGCCCCCCCTCACCACTGAGGGGTGCCTGCAGGGATGGGATAGGATGGGGATAGGGATGGGGACATGGAAGGGATGCAGATGGGACAGAGATGGGATAGGGACAGGTGTGGGGATGGGATGAGGATGGGGACACCCACCCAGGGCAGGTGGGGGCAGCTTTGGGGGCACGGGGAGCAGTGCCATGAGGGGCCGCGGGCCACACGCTGCGTGCCCTGGTCCCGGCGTCCCCCGGGCAGGGTCCGTCCCTTACCCGCAGAGCGGGCAGCGCAGGCGGCCGTCGCTGGCGCGGCCCCGCAGGCAGCTGGCGCAGAAGTTGTGGTAGCAGTCGAGCAGGCAGGGGTGCTGGTAGGGCTCGTGGCAGAGCAGGCAGACCAGCGGGTGGCAGTTGGCCTTCTCCAGCTCCGAGCAGCTCCCCAGCGGGGAGAAGATGCCGCCGGCCATCTGCAGGGCAGAGAGCGGCCCCCACCCGCGCCCCACTTCACCCCCTGTGCCCGGCAGAGGAGCACTGTGGCCACCGCGGAAAGGACAAATCCTGTCCCTGGGGCCTGAGAGCGGCCGCCTATTTTTAGGTTGTGAGCAGCTCGGCATGAGCTGCCCCAGAGGCTCCCCTTCCCCTGGCTGGGTGGGCTGGGGGCAGCAGGGCTGGGCGGGATGGTCCCCGCAGCGGGGTGTCCCCCAGGCCGGGCGTCCCCAGAGCAGGAGCATCCCCTGGGATGGGGTGTCCCCTGCAAAGGAGCATCCCCTGCAGCAGAGCGTCCCCCAGAACAGGGGTGGGGGATGCTCCAGGGCTTGCTGTCCCCGAGGAGGGAGCATCCCCCACGATGGGGTCCCCCCCCTGGAATGTCCCCTACGATGGCAGCAAAGGCAGCCACTCGCCCCACAGGCTGAGGAGCCCCCGTCCCCGGCACAGGGGTGCACCGTGGCCGGGTGAAGGCTTTACCTCTCCCCGTCTGTAAGCCGGGAGATCGGCTGTGCCGTGCGGTGCCGAGCCGTGCCGCTGCTCCCGGTGCGCTGGCTGGAATGAGAGCGATGCCAAGGCGGCCGGGCCTGGCAGCCCCCGTGACGCGGGGCCCCCTGGCACTGCCGCACGGCTGCCACGCCACGGCCCAAAAATAGACCCGCGAGCTCCTCAGCGCCCGGCGGTGGGGACGGCCCCCGGGGTGTGGGGACACGGGACTGCGTGGCCCTGGGGGGCACTTGGGCTGCGGGGACATGGGCATCCCTGTGGCCTGGTGAGGGTCCCCGGGGGGTGCGGGTGCACCCTGCGGGCAGCGAGGGGGGTGCAGGGACATGAGCAGGCGGCGAGGGCACCCTGTGCTCCGCGGAGCCCCGACCCCTCACTCCTGCCAGACCGATCCCTGGTCCCTGCCAGTCCTGGTCCCCCGATATCCCTGGTCCTCCACCCTCCTGATCCCCTGGTCCCCAGTCCCCGTTGGCCCAGATCCCCCAGTGCCCCTGGTCCTCCACCCTCTTGATCCACAGGTCCCTGGGCTGTGTTGGTCCCTGATCCCTGGATCCTCCCGTCCCTGCTGGCCCCGATCACCTGATGCCCCTGGTTCTCCACCCTCCTGATCCCCTGCCTGTGTCAG
>VXBO01008612.1:32752-63843 GCA_013400135.1 Rhinoptilus africanus
CCCGCGGCTGCCGCGGGTTCCTCCCGGGGGCGGCCCAGCTCCTTCCGCTGGCCCCGGGGAGCCGATCGCCCTCCTGGCTCCGGACCCCCTTCTCCCGCAGGACGGGGCCGGGGGCTCCGTGCGGTGCCGGTCCCGCCGGGGGTGGGCTCCCCTCACTGCCCGGCTCCCACCCTTCCCGCTGGTTTCGGTGGAGCTCAGGTGCCCGCCTTGGTGGAGCCTAAACCGGCTTGAAGTCAAACAAGAGATATGTCCCAGCGATTCCGGGGTGTTATTACTGTTTAAGCTCAGAAATAATAAAAATACTGACGTAGCCTTTAAAGAAGTGCAAAGCCTGGAGAGGGTGCGGGGAGTCCCTGGGGAGTGCTGGGTTTGGGGAGATAATGATGGTGGGAAGGTGAGAGCGTTTGTTGGGGCTGGTGCCTTTGCCCATGGCTGTGGTCCCTGAGCTGCTGTACACAGCCCAGCCGCCTGCCCATAGTGCTCCCTGAGCACGGAGCCGTGGCAGACCAGCCTCCCGTGAGATGTGGCACACGTCTTCCACGCGAGGCCTTCCTCTTCCTTGTTCGCCTTCCACTGAATTAATTTAATGGACTCTGCTTGGAGGTTGAAAAGGTAAAAGCCTAATGCTCCCTAATTACCTGCGGACCCAGATCAGTAAGAGCAGCCAGTGTGTGGGGGCCTCCCTGTGCCCCTGTTTCCCAATAGTGAAACACAGACTGCCAAAACCTCAGGTGTTTGTGTGCGAGTGGCAGGGAGGAGCTGGGCAGGGGAAGTGCCCGGGCAGGCGCTCCTGGACTGGACTCTGCCAGGGCTCCCTCCAGGGGCAGCAGCGGATCAGCTGTGGGTGCGAGGGCCTCTGGGAGAGGCCGGGTCTTGCTTTGATGCTGCTGCTCAGGTGTGCTCCCCTGAGAGGATGAACGTGAGCGCGGTGTCCTGTGTGCTTGTGCAATCCATCCGCATGAGCTGTCCCTTTTGTCCTCAGAAGAAGACGATGGGGTGCTGGAAGGACTGGAGGAGTTTTTTGCAGAAGAGCAAGTGGTTGTGCAGAAAAAGAAGAAATCCAAGAAGCTGAAAGATGGCAAGGCTGCCAAAATCAAGAGGAGGAAGAAGGAGGTAACGCTGCATGCTCTCACGCCGGGCTGGGGGGCTCCTCTGAGCCGTGGCACAGAGGCAGGCTGCTCAGGGCGCTGATGGCTAATGGGAAGCACCTCTTGAGTGTCTGTGGGTGGAAAAAGGGAGGTGTCATCGGGGTATACCCTTGCTGAGTGGGTACTCTCCTGGCCCTGGGAGGTGACCCAGAGCCAGGGCATGCGCAGTTCTTGTCCAGCTCAGGTGCTCTGGGGTGGAAACCTGCCCTGTGAGTGGTCTCTGGAAAGCAGCTGGGGGAGGAAGTGGCCACTGTGCCTTCCATCAGCAATGCAGCTGCCCACACCCTTGAGAGGGGCTCGGCTGCGGTGCCTATGTTGGTGTGTGCAATGGTACTGTCTGTCCCTGTTTGAAGCCCTCCTGCCTGCGCTGCAGTGCAGCACCTCCTTGCTGTTGTCTCTGGGGGCCGACAGTAAATCTTTCTGGCATGTCCTGTGCCAACGCAGCAGCTGGGGCTCGTGTTTCTGAGGAGGAGGATGTAAACCACTGCCTGGGGGCATGACTGAGGCAGGGCTTGGAGGTTTCTGTGGATGTTGGTGTTGGTTGTGCTTGTCCGGGGCGTTTTGCAAACGAGACAGTGTAGGGGCTTTAGGATTTGCCACGTGGAAGGGCTCTTGGTCCTTCTGTAGGAAAACAAAGGCAGGGTGTCCTGTCCTCAAGGATCAGACTTTCCCGAGGCTGTGTCTGGTTGGGAAGGCTGGCCGGAGCTGACACGGTGTAGTCCTGGAGCAGGGCTTGCTGCCACACTGTGCCGCGCAGGCTCTGCCTCTCGCTCTCCCATCCCCAGGCGGTGCCGGACGCGAGGACAGGAGCGGACATCTTGTGTGGTGGCCTTTTCGGTGCCTAAATGCAAATAGGTGGCTGGGAAGGAGGGGCCAACAGCAGAGGTTCTTCAGCCCCTTTCCTTCCCCAGTGATGCTGTGACTGGGGAGAAGTGCGCTCATCTGGCACAGCTGGACGCATCCCCACCCCTTCCCTTGCCAAACCGGGGCGGAGTGATGCTTCCCTCGCCCAGCCACCGCAGCCGCTGCCCATGGGATCCATGAAAACAGATTGGCTTGATGAGGTAGCACATTAAAGTGCTTTTGCTACTGATGGGAGCACGATGAGCTGCTGATGTAAAAGCGGCTGATTCCGTCCTGCACTGTGTTGCCTGCCAGTCTTTTGTAGAAGTCGTGGCCCTGAGGAAGCTTTTCCCCCTCCTTCGTGGCCATGGTGATGCTCTTCTCATTCTGCAGATGCCACACAAAGCTGGCTCAGGCCCTCTGGCTCCCTGTGCCTTTTCTATTGTTGGATACATTTTTTTCCTGTGCTGCTTTTCTGTAGGGGGGAAAATAAAATAAAAACCCTGTTGTCTTTTCCCCTCTGTTCATTCTCTGTCAATGCCAGCCTGCCTGAGCCCAGCAGCAACGTGTGCAGCTTGTGCCCAGTCTGACTGCTGCCTTACAGGGGGTGAAGGGAAAATAAGAGGCTGAACGTTGAGTGTGCTTGTTTTTTTAATTAATGCTTTGCTTGTGGGCAGTGTTAACCAACCCCGGTTCTGCCTGCAGGAGGCTGTTCCCTTGTTCATCGAAGCCAGTGAGAAGCTGGTGCTGTACCTTTCAGTGGGCACTGAACAGCACCCAGGCTGCGTTTTGGGAGGAGGAGATAAAAGATAGGGGGACCCTTGAATGGGGCTTTCTTTTCCTAAACTCCTTCTCCACAGTCTTGTGGCGTAAGTGGACTTTTCCCCTGCTAGAGGAAGGTGGGAGCGAGGTGCAAGCCTGTGATGTGGGGCCAATGCCTTCACCATGACTCCCTGACACCCTGTAGTCCACCGTCATTTTGTCACTGGGGTGTGGGGCAGGACTGCTGCCACGCTGCGCTTGCAGGGGGATTCACCTGCACCAGCCGCAGTGGAACTCGTTTGGTTTACGGTGGCGCTGATGAAACCCTGGTGCAGGAATCGATGCTGCAAACACCCAGAAAAATCTGCATAAAATAACCAGGCTGCGGTTTGAACCTCAGCACATGGAGATGAAGGTCCTTGTCAGAGAAGGGAGCGGAGAGGGGGAATTTCAACCTGTACTGCAGCAGTTCCCATGGCAACCAATTACTCCGTGCCAAATTACAACTGTTTATAACCCGGCTGAAGGAGCGGCTGGGTTTGCACTGAACTGAGAGGGACCAGAACTCTGTGATGGCCGCCGAGCGAAGCGCGCCCTTGGTTCGGGGCGAACCGAGGAACCCCCGGTACCGGCGGGGCCGGGGCGGCGGCGGGGCCGGGCGCTGTCCGCCGTGCTGAAGCGGGCGCTGTCCGCGGTGCTGACCCGGCGCCGGGCCCTCCTTAGGGTGGCAGCGTGGTAGTGTGGCTGCTGTCAGAGTGGTGCAGTGGGTCACGGTCTCTGTCCCAGAAAGAATCCTGAATTCCACCTTACCAGTCTCCACTCTGGCTTTTCCCAGCGTGGTGTAGCCATCTGAGCCTGGTCCCTTCCCACTGTGGGGAAGAAGAATGCATCCGCCAGACACCCAGCAGGCCCAGGCTCTTCTGAAGTAGTGGGCTCACCTTGCTGCTGAAGCTGTGTGTGACCGAGTCTCCACTGGAGTTTTCCTGTGGCTGCCTGTCTCTGAAAGCAAGGGGATTCAGCGAGGCTCACCTGGCTTACTCTGCTCTCCTAACCCTTTCAAGACTCTGTGCATCCACCAGAGCTGTTTTGTTCCTGTGACAGCCGAAATCGTCCTGTAGTCAAAGAGTTCTGCCACAGCACATAGTGCCCAGCTGGGCAGAAAAAGAAAACAAAACCAGCAAAAGTCTAGCACATTTGTTTGGTGAACTCAGAGGTTGCACATGACTAAAGAGATCTTAGTTTCTCAGCTGTTCACACTGTGGCAGAAGAACATTACTTTATTTGTGTAAAACCATAAGCAAACACAAGACAGAAAGAACATCATATGTTACCTGTATTACAACAATTAAAAACCTTGCCTAAAAGATACCTGTCTGAAAATTAAGGCTCTTTTAGCAGAGCAGTTAGCTGCTCCTCAGAGGCATTGTTCTTTGGTTTACTATGCAGCTATTTTTAATTCACACATTCACTTACTTGGCTTGCTGTTTTCTGGTTTTCTGTTTGTGCTGCTACTCACTGGAACAGTACCTGAACGCCGTGCTATTGCAGCGTCTGGGCACTTTCAGAGAACATTACAATGTGGAGGCAGAGCAGCCACCCATTTGCATGGCTGTGCCTCAGCACTGCTGTTCTTGGCCACCTTGGTGAAAAGTCTTGAGAACTGTGAAGGCCCTGTTCTGCATACCATGGCCTAGATAACCTTTTCCAAAATCCGGTTTTATCTGTACTGCATGACCATCTTCTCTTTTTTTCTGGTGCTTCCACAGGCCATGGGTTGCCTTGCATGAGCAGATGTGTTCATAGCACTCCTGGAAGGGAGAGGGCTACAGGTGGGGCTTTGGGGCAGAAGGTTGACTAGGGATCGCAGAGCTGCCCTGAAGAAACACTTCCAGATAAAACAAGGGTTTCTTTCTGTCTGTGTCTCCTGTGGTCAGGTGCTTCTTGCCAATCCCAGATCTGATTTTCATGATGTTTTCCCCCAGGGTCACAGCAGAGTTATGTGGGGGAGGGCTGACTTTGGCTGGTGAGAACAGTTGCTTTGTGCTGGCTGGGAGGGTTTGTTGGAGCAGAGCAGAGCGGGGACAGGCCCTGCTCTTTCTCCACTGTCACTTCCCATTTTAGGGGAGTAATGATGAAATGACAGACAACGAAGAGGAGATTGAGGAGAAATCTGAGAGTGAAGGAAGCGACTATTCCCCTAACAAAAAGAAGAAGAAAAAACTGAAGGACAAGAAGGAGAAAAAGCCGAAACGGAAGAAGAGGGATGAAGAGGAGGATGACAATGAGGATGGAGGTCTAAAGGTACCAAAGATTCCTTTACCTCGAGCTGGTGCTAGAGCATGAGACCTCAGGGTGTGGCCAGATCCCTGCGAGTAACCTCATTCAGAGCTGAGCTGTATTTTCTGGCCAGTCACCTTGTGCTGGTGAATAGGTTCCCTTTGTGTAAAGCACGGCAGCGTAAGCAAAGTGCTGCCCGTCGGGCTGACTGATTTAGACACAGGGCAGTGTGCTCTCACAAGTCCTCACAGTACCTTTTGTGGGGATGAAGCCAGAGTGTTTTACTCTGAGGTTGGAGGCCTAGTCAAATGGCATGGATCTTCTGACAAACGGCAGCTTCTCAGCCTGATGCAGCTTGCCTTCTTGAATCGTCTGCCCACATCCTGCCAGTAACAGGTTCATCGTGTCTGTCCACTGAACGTGGGGACAGAGAGTGGCAGAGCAGCTTGTGCTTAGAGGAGGTGACCTGGGGGGTTTCATGAGACACTTGCCCTGGGTTTGGTGAGGAAGGCATTGCAGGTGAACAACTGGGAGGGGAAAGGTTGTATTTCCCTGTTGTTTATCTTACATGCAGAGGGAAATTGAGTTTCTCAGAGACGTGAAACCTGCCAAGGCTTTGTGTTGTATTATGTGGTACAGGGAGCATTTGTATGGTGTCATGTTAATTGCTTCTTGGAAGCATGTGAAACATTAGTTTATTAAGCACTTGTGCATGCTCTGTTTTGTAAATCACAGGAACAAATGCCTGTGTGTCGCTGACTTGTGAGAGCGTTTGATACGTAACAAATGACAGAACCAGCCTTGCACTGCTTGTCTGCAGAGCCGCGGTCGTTTATGTTAATGATGTCTCTCTGTAAACCTACAGGAGCCCAAGAGCTCAGCCCAGCTGATGGAGGAGTGGGGCCTTGATGATGTTGATTATGTTTTCTCAGAAGAAGATTATCATACTCTGACTAATTACAAGGCTTTCAGCCAGTTCCTCAGGTAGGAAGCTATAGGTCTGGGTGGGGCCTTGTGTGGTGGTTGAGATTTGGGCATTGCTCAGTCAAGTGGGTGAAGTTTTGAAGTAAATTCTGCATCATGACCTCCTTGTTCCTTTTCCCTGCCTCACTAGGAATGGTCCTCAGGTCTTCATTTTAACTTCAGGATTGACTGGAAAACAGCAGAATCATTTCTCTCTCCCTCTCTCCAAAACCCCGTTTTTTGTGTGTGCTTATTTAAAAAGTTTCATGAGAAACATTAACAGTAACAAATTTTTACTTGTACTGTGAGCCATTCAAAACACAACAGGTATTTCAGGGAAAGGCAGTCTCTGGGGAAGTTGTGTGCTCCTTTATGTATGTTTGCTTGTTTCAGAAAGCTCTGGTTTTTGCAGCCTTTCCAGTGGAGTTGCTCCCAGTGGGCTGCAGTGAGGCCCACACCGCTGGTGCATTTCTGGGGCTGAGCTACCAGCACGTGGTGAGCAGGAGCAGATGCTCAGTGAAGCATTCCTGTTAATGCATGTTTTTCCGTCTCTCCTGCCCTGCAGGCCTCTGATTGCCAAGAAGAACCCCAAGATCCCCATGTCCAAGATGATGACCGTGCTCGGTGCCAAGTGGCGAGAGTTCAGTGCCAACAACCCATTCAAGGGCAGCTCGGCAGCAGCGGCAGCAGCGGCTGTTGCTGCAGCTGTGGAGACCGTCGCCGTTGCCCCACCGCTCGCCGCCAGCCCCCAGCAGTCTGCCGTGCCCACCGTCATCAGGAAGGCTAAGACCAAGGAGGGCAAGGGTAGGTGCCGACCGCGGTGGGCTGAGCAGAGGGGCTGCTCTCGCCGGTGGCATACGGCCCACCTGCAGAGCTAGCCAGCCGCATCTTCAGGCTGGTAAAGGTGGCAAAACATCTCCAGGCAGGAGACATGCTTCATCAAACTGGGGAGGCGGAGGTAGTGCCAGAGATGTGTCTGCAGCTCCTGTTCCCCCTGCAGAAGTCCTTGAGGGGGCTGTTTTGTGTACCATGGCAGATCACCCTGGCTGCCTCTGGACCTTCTGGACTTTTGGCAGTTTGTGGCAATTAATGCTCAACTTCATTCTTACATCTTAAATAAGTGGTTGGGCCATGTATTTCTGTGCTGTCTTCTTTCCGGGGGGATTCTGCAGGGTTGTAAAGCCCTTCGTAAACCAGTAGCATCCTCAGAGTTCAAGCTGAAGAGGATTTGTAGGTTAGCAAGACTAGGGCAGAGGTTTGTTGACAAAGCAGGTGTGGTGTGGCCAGATGAAGGTGCACCATTTGGCAGTCAAACTGGGTGCTTTGTGTCTGAGGTGGCAAGGAATTCAATAGTGGAAAGGCATTGGCAATAAGGCTGAAGGTCTTTCTCAGAAAAAAGGATTTGTTCTCTTGGCAGCTGGGTGAAAGGTGACTGTTTTCAAAGCCCACTTGCAAGGAACGAGCCAAACATAAATCTGCAGTAGCTCCTCTGGAAATAGTCTGATTTGTATTGAAAGGGGTCTCCGGCTGTCGACATTTTCCTGCTTCTGGTGGCAGATTGGTGCTGCTTTGCCCACGCTTGGAAGGGGCCGTGGGAAGTGCTGTAGAAGCTGGACAGTAGTGGGAAAGGGAGGGATCTCCCTTTCTTTGTGCTGTGTTCCTCGGGAGGATTGCTGTTCCACTTGTGCAGTTGTCACTTCCTGATGCCTCGAGAGGTTTTGAACAAGCACCCCAGTGCTGGCAGCTGACCAGGAGTGCAGCCTTCTCGTGCGATGGGCTCAGCGCAGTGTTCCTGCCTCTCCGTGGCCGCCTCTTTTCTCCCCACCTTGCAGAGTTCCGTGTCCCTGTTTGGTATTTGCCGCCCTGTGGTCCATGGACTGCGGTCCCTCTGCTGGATCCCAGGGCAGATGCCTTCCTTTCCCGATTCTTTGCAAGTGCTGGGTCAGTGCTTGCAGCTCTTTGCCCCAGAGGACGTGCTCTGTGCGCCGTGCTGGCCACTGCCCTGCTCCCCAGGGTACCCGGTGTGCTCTCGTCTTCCCTGTAAATCCTGGGGTAGGGGTGGGGTGGAATCTGGGGGACAGCCGTTTGCAGAGTACCAAACAAGTCTTGTGTTTCTCCAGGTCCAGGCGTGAGGAAGAAAATCAAGGGCTCCAAAGATGGCAAGAAAAAGGGGAAGGGAAAAAAGATGGGAGGCTTGAAGTTCCGGTTTGGAGGAATCCCCAGCAAAAGGAAAAAGGGCTCCTCTGTAAGTGTGTGCCGCCTTTTTCTGCAAAGGGCCTTCGGTGTGGGGGGCATGGCAGGGAAATGCCAGGACAAGCCCTTCCCTAGAAGCTCCTTCGTGTAGGGGTGTCACAGCCTCATTCGTGCCCCTCTGTGAGATGCCAGTCTCCGATCAGCGCGTTCATCGTTTTGATAGAGGGCTGTGTCCAGGCTCAGATTTGTAAAGACGTCATGTCTGAGCATGATTTCTGATAAAATCGTATAACCACATTTACTTTCAGTGATTAGGTCGGTAATGCCATCATTTCAGATTTCATTTGCGAAGGAATTCTTCAGGGCTTGCACTCCAGCTGAACCGTACGTCAAAGAGAATTACTGAATGCTTTAATTACGTTAGCGTAGCCTGCCTCCAGGCATCTGTGATCCTGCAGCGTAGCCCAGGGGTACCAGAGCTTCCCAGGAAGAACACGGCAACAGGGCTCTACTGCAGTTTGTGTGCTGTGCTCTTGTCAGCACGCGAATATCAGGCGCATTTTAAAGAATAGCAGAGCATTTTAAAGAATAAATCTCTTAAATTACTATTGAATAGGGGTGGAACTCTTGTAGGTCTTGATAAAATCCCATTGATCAAAATCCCATTAGTTCACCCTTATGGGACTCTCTAGCTTTAGCTCACATAACAGGTTATAAATACCTTTGTGCGTCAGAGGTGAAGCGAAAGGAGCGATCTGAGGCAGCCGCTCCATCGTGGTTTAACCCCAGCTGGCAACTAGTGCCATGCAGCCATTCACTCCCCTCCTTCCCCCAGCAGGATAGGGAGAAAAAGGGGAAAAAGCCCCTTGTGGGTTGAGATAAAGACAGTTTAATGGAACAGTAATGGAAGAGAAAAGAATAGTAATGGTACAAGAATAAACAGAAAAAAAGGGATGCAATGCAATTTCTCACCAGCTGGTGTTGGGTTGCCCAGCCCGTCCCGAGCAGTGGTGGCGGATCCCGTCCCCAGCCAGCCCCCATTTGCACACCGAGGTGTGTCTGTGGTGTGGAATGTCCTGTTGGCAACCTGTCCTGTTGGTGCTCCCTCTCAGCTTCTCTGGGGAGCTGAAAAAGTCTTGGACTTAATATAAGCATTACTTAGCAACAACTGAGACAATTTGCATTATCAACATTGTTCTTGTACTAAATCCAAAACACAGCAGCCACTAGGAAGAAAATTAACTCCATCCCAGCTGAAACCAGGACACACTCGCTGCTGCATTTTTTCAGTCGCACATCACGGAAAATTCACCCCATCTCCGGGTGCACTCTGTGTCTGCTCACTCGCATTTCTGAAAGTTACAAAGAGCGTGACTTGCTCCTGCAGCTGGAGTGCTAAGCACCTGATTAATAGTGTGCAAGTCGGGGATTTGCATGCATAAATCTCCAGAATAAGAATTCAGATGTGTTGTTATGTTTTGACGCTGTTGAATGCCAGGCCTTTTTAGCTCCTTTCATGTTATAAGGAAAGTCAAGCGTGAATGTCTACGTGCATGCACGCAAACGGGCTGACACAAGCTGAATCGGGTGTCGAGAGAGGGAGCAAGCTCTGCCAAGCAGTGGAGAAGGGGGCCCCTGACTGCACAGGGGTGGGAGTAGGGGGCTGTCCCCCCACAGCGTCTCTGTTTTGGGTGTCTGTACCCAGGATGACATTGCCACAGCAGCAGCTCTTCCAGCTGCCTGATGCCTGCGAGATGCTGAGCCTTTCCCGGTGTGCCTGGCCACCATGCGATATCTGCATTCTGTGCTAGCTGCAGGGGAAACCCAGAGCCCACCTCTTGTCAGGGAGGCCAGGCAGGGACTTGACACGTTGATTTATGTATTTTAAATGTGCTCTGAGATTTGCTGGGTGATTGCACATTGATGGTGCTGTGAACTGGACAGGCTGTCCCTGCGCTGAGCCGCGCGCGGTAACTGCCTGAGGCTCTGGTGATAGTGCAGATCTGCGCTGATTGATGGCCTGGCTGGGACATCGATCGGGTAGAGGAGATTTCCCTGCTTCCTCACACCTTGTGACACGCTCCTGTGAACCCTGTCTGTCCATGCCGGGAGTGCGCTTGCCCTGCCACCATCCCTGCTGCTCTGGGTAGTCTGTTTGGGTGGAAAGGAGTGTGCCCCGAGGAGCTCAGCTGCTGGTCCGTGATCTCACACGGGTTTATGTGGGTCTCGGGGGGTTTGTTCCGCTGCAGAGCGGCATTCTCTGGGAGTGACTTGTGCTTGGACTGTGTGTGCTTTGGTTTTGCCCTCTGCAGAGCGAAGAGGAGGAACGTGAGGAATCTGACTTTGACAGTGCCAGCATCAACAGCTCCTCAGTGCGCTCCGAGTGCTCAGCTGGCCTGGGGAAGAGAGGGAAGAGGAGGAGAAAGAAAAAGAGGAGTAGGCCATCCTTTGTACTCTGTTCCTGTTCTGTTTGGATTTCCCTCTTCAGATGGTGCTTTCCTGGCCTTGGCAGCTCCAGGCTGTGTCTGGCGCTGGCTCGGTGGGAGAGGGTGTGCTGTGCTTGTCTGTGTGTGTGGAGTGTGAGGTGCTTTCTTGGTGTCCAGCTCTGCTGCTGGTGGGCTTGTGACTGCAAGAAGGCAGCGAGCGGATCCCACCACGGAGTGCTGGCTCACCCCCACAGTGCGGTGGAGCAGCCCGGTGGCAGGGCTTTTCCATCAGTCCACAGTCAGCTTTCCTTCTCTCCAGCCATCAGCCACTGCCTGGGGCTCGTCTGCCCCTGTGCCAGCTCTGTGTCGCCACTTGCAGTTGCTTCGGGAGAGCCGTGGTTGCGGTGCTCTGCCCTGCCGCGGTGCCGTGGCTCACAAAGCCTGCCTGCCCCATCTCGCTGCCTGCTCACAGCCTCGGCCACCCCGGGCGGCTGAGCCCCCTGCCCAGCCCCGGACCCTGACTCTGCTTTGGGCGCCGGGGTGTGTCATGGGCAGCGTGGGCAGCTGGCACCCTGCCTGCACGTGTGGTCCCACCAGGATTTGTCCTCTAGCAGCCAAGTTCTGTAATTTTTGGGGCTGCCAGGGGAGTGGTTTTCTGAGGAGCTTCCCCTGGAGTGACATGGCTTGTGGCAAGTTCCCAGCGGAGCAGGGCAGGCTGCGGGCCAGAAATTGTTAAGACAAGGGACCTTTTGTTTGTGTGAGATGTGCAATCAGGCAGCGGGCAGGCGATAGAGCTGTGGTGGGTCTGTGGTGCCGATGTAGGAAGAGGGAGCCACATGAACAGCAGTGGAAAGCATCTGTCGGGGTCTCCCAGCAGCTGTGGGGCCACATTTGTGTGCAAATTCCTTCATCCCTTCCCTCGCGGAGGGCTGTAGGTCGATTCTGTGCAATGGTACCTCTGTCCCTGCACTGCCATTGAGAGCAGCCCCCCTGTGCCGAGCTGCCCCAAGCCCTGCTCCGGCTCTGAGTGCCGATGGGGCCCGGTGCTGCCCTGCCTGCCTTCCCACGCCACGTCTGCCTCCTCTGCCACTGCAGGATGCGCACTGCCTTTCTACCTTGTGCCCTTGTTCGGGAGGAGATGCTTCAGATCCAGGCGCATCCTTTGGCTTTTTAGCTTTGCTGGCAGGTTATTGCTTCCGAGAAAGGGAATGGTGGCTTCTGGGCTGGGGAACGGTTAGGGCGTGATGCTGCCCAGCCTCCCCGTTGGTTGATGAGGCAGGGCTGGCCGCCTGGCTCCACATCTTGCGTGTGAAGGGCATCGCTTCTCCTCACGGCTTGTTTCTGCATGAGGGCCCTCGTGCCGGAGCTAGGCAGCTCCTGCCGCGAGCTGGAGGAGTGGAAGGCCGGAGGTCTGCGCCGGGAGTTTGTGGCAGAGCTGGAAATTGAGACGAGCCATTCGGAGCTTGCAAGGCCATGTCCCTCCCTTCCTCTTCCCATCCGCCCTGAGTGGGGAGAGCTCCTGCCTCTGCGCCGGTGAGCACCAGGAAGAGCAGAGTAGTCCCAGGAGAGGAGTCCTCCTCCTCGGCCCTGTCACCCTTGCATGGTGCGTTTGCAGTTGGTGGTGCTGGTACCCGGGGAGGTTTCTCTGACTGGCCTCCCTTGCAACCTCTCCAGGTTCTGGCATTCTCCATTGAGAGCCTGAAGGAACCAAAGGATGATACAGTGTGGAGAGAGAAAGAGAGACAGAGGTGAGATGATGCTGTGTGCAAAGATGAACTGTGGTGCTGAGGGACAGAGAGGTAGGGGGATGTAACAGGAGGGGTCCGAGGTGAAACACTTTCCTTATTTCCTTAACTGTATCATAGAGGAGCAAGTGTCCCGTTCCCTCCCGGGAGAGCAGGCAGCTCTGCTGTCCCTCTGACTGTACGCCTGTCCCTTGCTTGCAGTCGAAGAAGGGGACGGGTACGAGACAGACCACCAGGACTACTGTGAGGTGTGCCAGCAGGGAGGGGAGATCATCCTGTGTGACACCTGTCCTCGCGCCTACCACCTCGTCTGCCTGGACCCCGAGCTGGAGAAGGCCCCCGAGGGCAAGTGGAGCTGCCCCCACTGTGTGAGTGGGGTCGGGGGACGGTGGGTGCGAGTGGGTGGCTGGTGGAAACCCTCGGCGTTATGCTGGCTGTGCTTCCCAGGAGAAGGAGGGCATCCAGTGGGAGCCGAAGGAGGAGGAGGAGGAGGAAGAGGAGGGCGGCGAGGAGGAGGAGGATGACCACATGGAGTTCTGCCGGGTCTGTAAGGATGGAGGCGAGCTGCTGTGCTGTGACACCTGCCCGTCCTCCTACCACCTCCACTGCCTGAACCCGCCGCTGCCAGAAATACCAAACGGTGAATGGCTCTGCCCTCGCTGTACAGTGAGTGTTACCAGCATTCCTCGCCCCATCCCTGCGTCCGCCCCCACCTGGCCCTGGAGCGGGTCTCCCGGACACCGCTGCCCCTTGCACCCTCTCCCCGTGCCCTGCCGCAGGGCTGGCGTCCTGCTCTCTGCCATAGGCCCCCTCCCTGCAGGGGCATTGCTGCCACTTGCCTGCACTCGAGGGCTCTGGGCAGCTCTGGATGGCTCTGACGGCTGGACGGTCTCCCCATGGGGATCGCAGGCTGGTGGCTTCTCTGCTGGTTTGTAGCTGGGATGCCAAACCCTGTTTGGTGCATGGCCTGTGCGGAGGGACCTTTCTTGCCTGGTGGCAAGGCCCATCCCCGCAGGGGATGCAGTAGTGTCATGGACACCTTTTGGGCACGCCTGCCCCAGCCAGCCTCTGCCCTCCCACGCACCCTCACCGCCTCCTCTCTGTCCACCCCCTTAGAAATAGCAAAGGAGCAGCCCTGCGCGGGACCTGGGCGGCGCTTTGCGTGTGCCGTGGGGCGGTGGTGGTGTGTGCAGGGTGAGGTAGATGCAGGCAGGGTCTGGGACCATTCAGGTCACCTGGTTTGCCACACTTGGCCCCCTGTGGCCGGGGGCGAATCCACGGTCGCTCTCTGGCCAGGGCTTTCCCTCTGGCAGCAGCTTTCGGCTGTGCTGGTACATTCCTGCAGCCCTGGCCCTGCTCTTCCTGCTGTGTCTGGATGGCTGCCGTCCGCTTGGCGTTGCGAGACCCCTTCTACCCTCCAGGTCTTCCCTTCTCCGTGCGGCCCCTGACAGGGGCTCACCTTAAACTCTGTGCTCTTGCTTGTTTGCTTCTTTATCCCCAGTGCCCTCCCTTGAAGGGCAAAGTCCAACGCATCCTGCACTGGGCCTGGAAGGAGCCGCCGGCCGCCCTGCTCCCACCTGCGCTGCCTGCCCCGGATGCGGAGCTGGCTCTGCCCCCGCCAAAGGTGCTGGAGGGGATCCCGGAGCGCGAGTTCTTCGTGAAGTGGGCAGGCCTGTCCTACTGGCACTGCTCCTGGGTCAAGGAGCTGCAGGTGAGCCAGTGTGGTGCTGACGTGCCCCTGCCCAGCCCCCTGCCCCGCTGCCCGCGGGCTGACTGCGGCTCCCTCTTGCCGCAGCTGGAGCTCTACCACACCGTCATGTACCGCAACTACCAACGGAAGAACGACATGGACGAGCCACCAGCCTTCGACTATGGCTCTGGGGACGAGGACAGTCAGAGGGAGAAGCGTAAGAACAAAGACCCACAGTACGCCAAAATGGAGGAGAGGTTCTACCGCTATGGCATCAAGCCCGAATGGATGATGATCCACCGCATCCTGAACCACAGGTGAGGAGCTGCGTGGGGGGAGTGACTGAACAGTCCAACAGAAAGATGTGTGCCAGGGTGTCTGGGTCCCTGCTAGTGCTGGTGCTGAGTGATGCGGCTGCAAGGCAGGGAGGGAAATTGCAAAGGTGAGCCCTGCTGCGCTGCCCAGGACCCCTGGGAGTTCTGCAGGTGAAGCTTTGAGCGGCAGGTCTGTGCTCTCCGCGGGTTTTCCCTTGGTGGGCAGCTCTCACGCTGACGGTTTACGCATTGGCTGAGCCTCTGGGACTGCCTGCTGCAGGATTTCTGTGCTTGGCTGAGTTCTCCCCTCCAGGGCTGGGAAGTTCTTGCTGTCCTTCTGCAAAGCCAAAATCTCAGGCTGCTGGAATTGCAGCTGCTGGCTTGTTTCGAAGTCTCTGTTGCCTTGGAGGTTTGCTTCTGAGGTGAAGGCAAGGCCAGGAGTGAATCAGTGCCTTATTTTCATTTCTGTTACATTGCATGTTAAAAATAGAGATGGCAAATTTTCCCTAAAGGTGGATGCACAGAGCTGGTCCGCTCTTCCCCGATGTGTTCTTTGGGTCCCTGTTACAGCCTAATCATTCCATGAATTTCTGCTGCAACGCGGTGATGGGTCTCACTTCCATTGATCGTGCCCTGCAGCTGTGGCCGCTCACCTAAACTGCTTTGGAACAGCAATCTGTTCCCGTGTAGGTCATTTCTTCCTCTCAGAAACCGCACGGCTCCTCTGCTCTCACGTCCAGGGTGAGGCAGCAGCAGGGGTTTGTGTGTTACGAGTATGAAAGGGGAACGTTATTCCCTCCTACCCCTCCTGATGCGGATAGGGACGGTGCCCGAGGGGAGGAGTTTGGGCAGGTGCCTGACTCCCTTACAAAGCCTTGACATTTGTTTTTCTTTTCTGTGGAAGAAATTTCCTGCATATGAAATACGTGTGCAGATGGGGTTTTTTTTGCATCAAGCAGCTAGAGACACCTTTTTGTTGAATTTCTACGTTTCACTTGGCAACTTGAAGTTTCAAGTGGCAACTCTGCTTGAAGGCTGCTTCACAGAAAATAAATAAAGCTGCCTGGCTAATTTATGTGTCTCATTTACATTGTCTACTACTAAGGCAAGGGTTTTTTTCCCTGTAGGCATATAATCAGACTTGGTAGTGTGTTTATCAATTTTTCAGTGTAAGCAAAAACTTCATAGAGCAGCGAATGCTGCAGGAGAAAGAGGTTGAGTGCTGGTATTCACCCGGTCCTGGTAAAACAGGAAAATGAGGTTGTTCAGTGGAATGGAAGAGCAGCCTTTAAAGCTTGATAGTTTAACAAACACAGCAAATTAATAGGCATTTTTGCAGAAAGTTTCAATACTTTCTTTGTGTTTTTCTACCTCTGCTTGGATGCAGAAAAGGTAAAAAGCAGAGGATGATGGTTCGTGGAAGCAGGTTCTGGCTGGCTGCTTCCCGGGGGCTGAGTGGCGTTTCACTGACAGGCTTCTTGTGCCCTGCGTTACAGCTTTGATAAAAAGGGAGACATCCATTATCTGATCAAGTGGAAAGACCTGCCGTACGACCAGTGCACCTGGGAGATCGATGAGATAGACATCCCGTACTACGAAAACCTCAAACACCTCTACTGGAACCACAGGTACCAGCCCGCCGGGCGGTGGGACTGCAGCCGGGCTGCTGAGCCTGGGAGAGCCAGGCAGAGCCGGGGCAGCCTCTGCAGGCGTTTGGGAGCACTGGGGACTCATGGTGTCCCCTTCTGAACATACTGGCACTGCTGGCAGGCACCTCTTTTTAGAGAGCAGTGGCCGAGCGCTTTCGGAGAGTGGGTCCTGCTGAAATGCTGTTCTGGGCTGCTGGGAAATGCTGCTGTTTTCCAGCCCATGCTCCCCGTCCCCTACGTTTATTCTCCCGGAATATTCGTGGTCTCACTGTACTTCAGGGCAGCTCCATGGCATTGCTGCCTCTCTGGTTTTGGGGAAAACCACAGCACACTGATGAGATTGCTGTTCTTCATTTTGGATGATGTTATGTGAACTGTTGGGTGGGAAAAATTAACACTCCATGAGTGCCCGTGATAACTGGGCCAGAAAAGCTCCTGTGGGGAAAAGGCAACAGAGTTTGAGAGGTGTTTCTGTCCCTCGGCTCGGGGACTGGGAGAGCGATGCCTGCCTGCCTCCTCCTGATGGGCGCTGGCTCTTGCAGGGAGCTGATGCTGGGGGAGGACACGCGCCCTCTGAAGAAGCTGAACAAGAAAGGGAAAAAGCTGAAAGAGGAGAAGCTGGAAAAGCCTCCAGAAACGCCTCTCGTGGATGTGAGTAGGAATGGTGGGGGCAGCGAAACGGTGTGTGAGCCCAGAGAGAGGGAGGTCTATCTGCCCCCCCCCATCCTGTTATGTTTTTCTCCTCTACTTCTTTCCTGTTTTTTTTCATTAAGGCTCTGGGGTGGCTTTACTGTGAGGAGCTGGGGGCTGAGCTGTGCTGGAGACCGTGTCTGTGTCTCTTCTGGGGCTGTTCTGTGTCACAGGGCTAAAGAGGGACGTGCTTGGGCGCAGAGAGAGGAGGCAGAGTTGGTTCTCACGTCGTGTCTCTCTCTTTTCAGCCTACAGTGAAGTTTGACAAGCAGCCATGGTACATCGACGCCACGGGAGGCACGCTCCATCCTTACCAGCTGGAAGGGCTAAACTGGCTGAGATTTTCCTGGGCCCAAGGGACAGATACAATCCTGGCCGACGAGATGGGGCTGGGGAAGACTGTGCAGACTATCGTGTTCTTGTATTCCCTGTACAAGGAGGTGAGTGGAGCATCCAGCAGTCCCCGAGGTGGCTGAGAGCTGCTCGGTACAGGGCGAACAGCTTGGACTTTGTTTACCCGAGCAGGGCCACTCGAAAGGGCCGTATCTGGTCAGCGCCCCTCTCTCCACCATCATCAACTGGGAACGTGAGTTTGAGATGTGGGCGCCCGACTTCTACGTCGTGACCTACACGGGGGACAAAGAAAGCCGGTCAGTCATCCGGGAAAATGAGTTTTCCTTTGAAGACAACGCCATCCGGAGTGGAAAGAAGGTCTTCCGGATGAAGGTGGGAGCTAAGTCTGTGCCCTGCTTTTAAAGAGCTTTAAAGATTTCTGCCAGACCCTTTTCTGTTTCTGTAGTCCCCTACTTGGTTCTAATGTTCAGAGGGATATAGATTTTTTGCTGACGCGACTCATGCCTCAGCCCGGCTGCTGGCACTGTGCAGTGCAGTGCAGGCAGCCCCCCCTTTTCTTCTGGGGTCATGTACAGCAGCAGCAAAGGTCGAGGCTGTCCCATTCCCCGCTCTCTTATCCTGCCTTTTCTCTCCCTCTGCTCCTCCAGAAGGAAGCCCAAATCAAGTTCCACGTCCTGCTCACCTCTTATGAGCTGATCACTATTGACCAGGCGGTGCTGGGCTCCATCGAGTGGGCCTGTCTGGTGGTGGACGAAGCGCACAGGCTGAAGAACAACCAGTCCAAAGTAGGTAGCAGACGTTTGTGAGCGATTTTTGTGGTGCAGCCGGTGCCACAAAGATATGACACCCTGGCACCCATGGTCTGCTGCTCCACGCTTTCCTCCCTGGGAGGAGAAAGATGTCCTCACCTTGCACAGGCTCTGCCCAGGGCCCACATTTCAGTGGGGTTGCTTTCTTTAACATCCTCTGGCATTAAAAATCCTGCAGTAATGGAAGAGGTGGCAGCCTGACAACCCTTGGATGGGCTGTCATGGAACGGAATCTATCCCTCTCCTTCCTCTCCCTTTTACCGGAGGCTAAACGCAGCCTCTGGCCCCAGGACCTTCACACAGTCCCCAGTGCAGGAGGCATGCGGTGTGACCCATGGACATGCAGGTTGCTGCGCGTGCTCGATGGGGATGGCTTGGGGCAGGACATGCAGGCTGTGGTCTGTTCTGCGCGCCCGGCATGGGGGAGAGGTCACTGCTGAGCCTCCGTGTGTGCAATCTGCAGTCCCCAGGTGACTAATCGGCTCCTCTGAGCATTTTTCACCTAACCTCATTTCTTTTCGCAGTTCTTTAGAGTATTAAATAGCTACAAGATCGATTACAAGCTGCTGCTCACTGGGACTCCGCTACAGAACAACCTGGAAGAGCTCTTCCACCTGCTCAATTTCCTGACTCCCGAGAGGTTTAAGTAAGTTGCACTAGTTCCTCCCTCTGAAAAGGGAGAGTAGCCAGGACCTGGTCTTTTGCCAGACATCAAGACTTTCCAGTTTCCTGGAGCTCCTGTCTATGTGGGGGTGCCCAGATCCAGTTACTGTTCTGCCAGTGTCACTGATCTGCACCGGCAGGCAGGTGGCAAAGCACGTTGCCCCCGTGGTTTGTCCCAGCAGCTACATGCGCATTTTATGTAACCCCAGCTTTATTCCCGTGGACTTTTTGGGTCCTGAGGGTAGCTATTGCTTGCTATCGGTCAGGAGATTTGTGAGTGAGGAGCTGAAACCTGCCTTCTCTTCCCTCTCTCTGAGGAGAGGGAGGCGCTTTTGGGGAGCTCGTTCAGACCTCCTCTTAGTGCATTCAGTGTGAATTTCCCCTCAGCTATCGGTGCGGCTCCTTGGTCTGGCATTTGCTCTGCTTGGATACAGGCATGGGAGTGTTGTCTCATCGTATACCATAAAGCTCTGCCCTTGTTTTTAACTCATAAAGAAACGGGTATCGCTCTCGCGTGGCCCACTGTTGCTCAGCACTCTGGTTCTGCCTGCTTTTGCAGTAACCTGGAGGGGTTCCTGGAGGAGTTTGCAGATATCTCCAAGGAGGATCAGATCAAAAAGCTCCATGATCTGCTGGGTCCCCACATGCTGCGGCGGCTCAAGGCGGATGTGTTCAAGAACATGCCGGCCAAGACGGAGCTGATTGTGAGAGTGGAGCTGAGCCAGATGCAGAAGTGAGTAATTCCAGCGCTGCTCCTCCGCGGTGGCTGGCTTCCCTCACCCCCCTCATCTGCAGCACGGTGGGGTGTCAGTGGGGTTCGACAGGTCAGAGAGACCCCGCTGTCCTCAAGCCTGCTGCAGGAAGAGCTGGAGCGCTTTCTGGCTCACCGGGGAGTGCCTTCAGCCTGGTTAAATTGGGCTCCGTGCAGTCCTGGCTGCTCAGCAGGAAGCAATTGATGCTGGCAGGCTGTCGGCATGGCTCTGCTAGTTTGGGAGGGGCTCAGAGAGAACACTGAGGCTGAATCCTTTTCTCCTTCTCCTGTTTTCGGTGCTGGGCACCAGCCTGCGCTGCCAGCTTGCCTGGCGTCAGTCTGGAGCGTCGCTGCTGCCCGAGGGGGTGCTTGCTCAGCTCTGTTTGTTTTGGGCTGACTTGCTCAGCTTCAGCAGCGTCTTCTGCCGAGACTGGGGGATGTGCAGGGGAAGGTGCATCGCTTCTTCCCAGCACCGTGGGACGAGGCTTGGTTCCTACCCAGCAGCGTGGAGCATTCCTAGCCGCTGTGCCCCGCAGTCCGTCCTGCTTACAGGGGCTGTGATGCCCACAGAGCAATCGAATAAACCCAGCCCTGGGCCGAGAGTGCTGAACCATTGCTTTTGAAAATGTCCAAATGGCTCTTTTGAAGCTCCAGTGAAGCGTGTGGTTTTTAATTCATTTCTGTCCTGTTTATGCCAGTCCCACATCTGGCCGAATTACCAAGGGTGTCCGTCCCATCCCTCTTCCTGCAGGAAGTACTACAAATTCATACTGACGAGGAATTTCGAAGCCCTGAATTCCAAGGGTGGTGGGAACCAGGTCTCACTGCTCAACATCATGATGGACCTGAAGAAGTGCTGTAATCACCCGTACCTCTTCCCTGTGGCGGCGGTGGTATGTCACCTGCATTTGCACCGTGGAGACATTTCTCACAATATTGTGTGTAAGCTGTCGGTGGGGGCTGTTTCCGTGATCTTGCTTTGGTTAATGGTGTGGGTTTTTATGTGAGTGGTTTCATACGAGGGTTTTATCTTTGAAATGCATGTGAATTTCTCCATGAATTTAACGAGCATTGTCCTCAAAGAGGCTAACCAGGATGCCTTCGCAGGAGGCCCCGGTTCTGCCCAATGGATCCTACGATGGCAATTCTTTGGTCAAATCATCTGGGAAACTGATGCTGCTCCAAAAGATGCTGAAGAAGTTACGGGATGGGGGTCACAGAGTTCTGATCTTCTCCCAGGTGAGCGTGGGAAAGGATTAATAACAAATACATTTGTAAAGGACTTTTTTTTTTTGTTCTGTGTGGTGGTTTTTTCTGTATGAGAATTTTGTGCTAGGAGCAGATAGAGGTAGGTGGAAGAGCTGGTGACAGCTTATCTCCCAGACAGCGTGGCAGCTGTGGCAGTCAAGATGGATGGACTGTGTCCCAGCTCTCTCCCGAGGGAGTGCCTGTGATGTTTAAAACCTCTTTTTATCTGTGGAAGAAGAGGAGATAGTAGTAATAGTGCTCCCCTTCGGGGAGGGCCGTTCAGACATGATTCCCTTTTGCTGGCAAAGCTGCCTGTAGAAGATGAGATGCGAGATGCTGTTGGTGATACCACCGTCACCGTGGCCTCTGGGCTGCAGGCAGGGGCCTGGCTGGGTCAGGGCAGGTCCCCGGGGGACGCGAGGGGAGCTGGGGAGCTGGGCTGTGCAGAGCTGATCGTGCCTTACCCTGCAGATGACGAAGATGCTGGACTTGCTGGAGGATTTCCTGGAGTACGAAGGCTACAAGTACGAGCGGATAGACGGGGGCATCACCGGCGGCCTGCGCCAGGAGGCCATAGACAGGTTTAATGGTACTTGCCTTTCTGCCTTGCCGAGGAGAGGGCGCGGGGGGGGTTTGCAGCATGCAGCCGGCCCGCAGGGCCAGTGGTGAAGGGTTGCCTGCCTGTCGGTTGTGCTGCGCTGTCAGATCCAGCTTCCTGGGGCACAGTGTGGGGAGCTCGTACCGCATCGTTAACCCACAATGAACCCAGAGCGTGCCAACGGCAGGCTGCTTCGTTTGAGGGACTCCTGTTTCCCTTCAAGGCCTCAGCAGACGGCAGAGCTTCCCCTTCGGCTCTGGAGCTGTGTTTCCTCCAGTAACTGGTTCCCAGGGAATGATGTATTTTCACTCCTTGCCTTCCCTGCCTGTCGCTTGTTGGCTTAGACCGATGGCTCCCACTGTTTCATCCCTGAAGTGTGGTACCGCACCTTTCTGTGGAAGCCGCAGTGCTTTCTGTCTCACTGTTTGCCACCTGTGGGTTTGTCTTTCTCAGCTCCTGGTGCTCAGCAGTTCTGCTTTCTCCTCTCTACCCGCGCCGGTGGTCTGGGCATAAACCTTGCTACGGCCGACACAGTCATTATTTATGATTCTGACTGGAATCCCCACAATGACATCCAGGTTTCTGACTTTTCCTTTTCCTTCCCATATAGTAAGTACCTCTCTGGCTGTGCCCTCTGTTTGCCCACCTGCACAGGGAAGTCAGTCTCTTCTCTCGAGAGCTGCTTGACCCTTTCTGCTGTATCTGAGGGACGTGTTTCATCCACCTTCCTGCACCCGCCAGCCTCACCCTGGCCTGTCCGTGTGATGGGAGAGACCTGGCACATAAAACTGCCTCTCTTCTGTGGGCTTCTCACTTTCTCCTGCTGCTTGTGCACAACCACGTGTCTCCTCCTCTTTTGGGGAGCTTCCACTTGCATTTCCAAAAGCCGAGGGCAGACCCCAGCTAAGGACTGACTGCCAAGGGGAATGGCAGCTGGAGCAGGCAAGCAGCCAATGCCTCTGAAAATAATGGAAAAGCAAAGAGAAATGCATATCCCTCCCGTGCTCCCCAGCTGGGAGAAGGTCTTCTCCAAAGCTACATCTGCTGTTGCCATCCATTTGTCCCCGTGTTTCCTTTCCCTGGGTCCTGGGCAAGTGGATGGGCTGGTGCAGGGCGGTGAAGGAGCAGTGTGGGCCTGGTGAATCTGCAGCCGGAGGGTTCCTGGGCTGCGTGTCCTCACTGCTGCCTTCAGACCCATGGGTTAGGGGCCCACAGGGGGCAGCTGGCCTGCCGGCAGGCAGCAGGGGGCTCAGGGCGTCTGAGGAGCCCCTCTCGCTCCACCGCCCCGCAGCAGCCTGAATGCTGAATTCAGCCTTGCCCCTGCCCTGCCTTTGTGCAGCCTGGAGGGGTGGGAAACTCGAGCCCCTTATCTGGCCTGACACGGTGCCGCCCTCGACAGCTTCGTTCTCTGCCCGCAGGCGTTCAGCAGAGCTCACCGTATTGGGCAGAACAAGAAGGTGATGATCTACCGCTTTGTGACCAGAGCCTCCGTCGAAGAGCGCATCACCCAGGTGGCCAAACGGAAGATGATGCTCACCCACTTGGTGGTCCGCCCGGGGCTCGGCTCCAAGTCGGGCTCCATGACCAAGCAAGAGCTGGATGACATCCTCAAGTTTGGGACAGAAGAGCTCTTCAAGGATGACATGGAAGGTGCAGTCGGGAAGGCACTGGGGATGCTCTGTGCGTGGTGGGGTCCTGTCTGAGCTGCTGGGGCTCATTCTCCTCTTCTTCCAACACAGGTATGGTGTCTCAGGGACAGCGGATCGCCATGCCAGATGCTGTCACCCCTTTCTCTGACTCACTGTCAACCAAAGGGGGTGCAGCGACTCCTGGCATGAAAAAAAAGCACGGTGGCACCCCACCAGGTGTGTAGACCCTGCCTTGTTGGGGAGACCTGTCCCCCTCCCTGCACTCAACCTGAGCTCGCCTGGCTCTGGGAGTGGGCTGCCTCCGGCACGGTGATTTGTGCTTCCATTCCCCTCGCTTTGCTCTCCAGGTGACAATAAGGATGTGGAGGACAGCAGTGTGATCCACTATGACGACGCTGCCATCTCCAAGCTTCTGGACCGAAACCAGGATGCGACTGATGACACGGAGCTGCAGAACATGAACGAGTATCTCAGCTCCTTTAAAGTGGCCCAGTATGTTGTCAGAGAAGAGGACGGTGTGGTAATGTGATTAGTATCATGTCTTACAATCGCACCTCTTTGTATGTCCCTCTGTGTTTCTTCTGCTCCCTTCCCTGTTCTTGCGAGTGTCTGGGCGCGGGGCAGGACTCCTCCCTGCGCTCTCGCTGCGACTGCACTAGACTGGGCCAGACCTGGGGGTCTCAGGCCGATGGGACCAGCCGCAGGCGGAGGGAGCACAGTTGTCTTTGTCCTGCGCAGCCCATGGTGCAATCCGGGCTCTGTCCCTGTTGGCACAGGACCGCATTTCGATCAAAGCATCCGTTAGGCGCCTTCTTCTGTCCTTCTGAAGGCTCTTCCCCCGCTGGGGAGTGGGCACGGTGCTGCTTACGTACCGCGCTGCTGTGGTTTGTTTTCTCGGTAGCTGAGTGACTTATTTCCCCCGTGTGTTGAGGAAGCCGATAGTCGGCTGCTGTTCTGGGAGGTCTCTGCAGTTCTGTAGTTTTTCCCTCGGTGTGAGCGCGGGCACTGCAGGGCAGGATGGATGGCAGTGTTCGGAGGAGATCACTCTGGGTGGGAGGCTGTCTTGGCCCTGCAACAGCCTTGCACCGAGGTCAGTACGTTTGGGCAAAGACGCAGGAGCCGAATTCCCTCCCTCCCTCTCTCCCGGGAGTGCCGTTAGGGAACAGGCAGTGGGGTGACACGGGCAGGTCTGTGGCTGCCCCATCTCAAGCTTCTTGTCTCTTGCTTTGCAGGAGGAGGTGGAACGTGAGATCATCAAGCAGGAGGAGAATGTGGACCCCGACTACTGGGAGAAGCTGCTGCGGCACCACTACGAGCAGCAGCAGGAAGATCTGGCCAGGAACCTGGGGAAAGGGAAGAGAATCCGCAAGCAGGTCAACTACAACGATGCCTCGCAGGAGGACCAAGGTACGGCCGCTGGGCTTCTCAAGGGCTGCACACACAGGTTCCCTGATGGACATAATGGCTGAGTTGTGGCTCGGTGTTTCTCCGCAGTTTGTTAGAATGCATGGCACTGTACTTCCCAGATTCCTAAACTTTCCAGGGTAGAAATTCTTCAAAGATTTTTTCTTTTTATTTTTCAGTCTGTAAACTCATTTTTTGTCAGAAGAATTTTGCCAGAACTCATTTTTGCCAGAAGGAAAAACCTGTCTGTGGGCAAAATTTCAAATTGGGTTTTTTCTATAAAGGAGAATACTAGTTTTGGAAAACCTGAGAATGTGATTTCCTGCTCATGGTGTCCCCCTCTCTCACTGTGGGGCAGTGCATGCCGGTCGCTCTTGCCTGTCCTGCACATCCCTCCCAGGCAAGGTCCCACTGCTTGGACGCTCTTCTAACCTGGCTTCTTCTTCTTCTAACCTAACCTGGGCACTCTCCTAACCTTGTGGTCTGCAGAGTGGCAGGACGAGCTCTCCGACAACCAGTCGGAGTACTCCATCGGCTCCGAGGACGAGGATGAAGACTTTGAAGAGAGGCCAGAAGGTCAGAGTGAGTTAATGCGTTTGATACTCCACGGGATTTTGCTCTGCGGGAAGCCCCTGGCACTCAGGTGCAGCAGAAACATCTGGGTTGGAGGGACTGGCGTGCTTCTGGGCCTCCACCGCAGGGGAGGTATCCCCACTTGCCTGCCAAATGAGGAGATTCCTGAGGCAGGGATGGCAACCAGCTGTTGCCTTCACTGGCTGCTACAGGACCTTGCTCTGGTCCTCGTGGTGGAAGGATGGGGATGACAGGAGAAGCAGGCATGGTACCCCCTTGCCTGGTAAGGGTGGAAGAGTGCCCCGGCTCAGGGAGGCCAGCGGGATGGGTGGAAGGTCCTGGTCCCGTCAGGAGGGAGAGCAGGAAGTTTGGGGCACAGAGCCATCTGCGTAAGCACTTCAGCCATCCTTCCTCGCCGGCTGGGCCCGTGGGTCACTGAGGCTGCTTGGCTCTAGGTGGCAGAAGACAATCCCGGAGGCAGCTGAAGAGTGACCGGGACAAGCCTCTCCCTCCTTTGCTGGCGAGAGTTGGGGGGAATATCGAGGTGAGTGTCAGCCTCAGCCAGAGCACGTCTGGTGCAGTTGTGCCAGGGCTGCCCGGGGCTCGCGGGCCAGACTCCGAGTTGGCAGCACATTAGTCCTGGTCCAGCACACCTGTAACACCCGCGAGGCTCCGAGATGCCGCACGCTTCTGAGGCGCGTTGTGATCCCAGCAACACCTCTTGCTCCCTGCAGGTTCTCGGCTTCAACGCCCGGCAGCGCAAGGCTTTCCTGAATGCCATCATGCGCTGGGGCATGCCGCCCCAGGACGCCTTCAACTCTCACTGGCTGGTCCGGGATCTGCGAGGGAAGAGTGAGAAGGAGTTCAGGTACGGGGTGTCCCGGTCTGTCAGGGCAAGGTCTGTCCTGGGATCTGGTTGATCGCGGTGAACACTTAGCTGACGTGTTCAGGACGGACTCTGATCACCCCATTGTCTTGCCATGTCACCCTCTCTGCTGTGCTTCCCAGGGCAAGGCAGCGGCTGTGCCGAGACAAAGCCAGCTGGGCAGCACTAGCCCAAGTGTCTGCACGCCCCCACTGAGGTTTCTTTTTGGGGAGCGGTGCCTTTTTCATTTGAGAGGGCAGCTGTCGTTCTCTCTATGACAGGGTAATCCTTAGCCTGGGCGTGAGACTGCCCTCGCCCATGGGGGGAAGCAGACGGTGTGGGTGTTTGGCGCAGCAGGGAGACGGTGGGCTGAGCCGGGCTGAGGTCTGGCTTTCCTCCCGCAGGGCATACGTCTCCCTCTTCATGAGACATTTGTGTGAGCCTGGGGCTGACGGTGCCGAGACCTTTGCGGACGGTGTTCCCCGGGAAGGGCTGTCACGGCAGCACGTGCTGACTCGAATAGGAGTCATGTCACTAGTAAGGAAGAAGGTGGGTGAGTAAAATTTTAAATGTGCCATTTTGGGTGATTTCTGGAGGCTTGTGGGTTTCAGTGGCTGCTGAATGCCTCTCTCCAGGGATCCCCTCCTGAATCTCACAGGCTCAGTGCACGTGCTTTTTGACCGTGTTTGACTTGCTGGTGTGCCTCTGCCCCAGGTCCAGGAGTTTGAGCATGTCAACGGGAAGTACAGCACCCCGGATCTGATTCTTGAGGGCCTGGAGAGCAAGAAGTCCAGCGAGATTGTGTCTTCAGATCCCAACACCCCCGTCCCGGCCAGCCCAGCACACGTGCACACAGGACCTGTGGCCTTCGCAGGTAGATGTGCCTACAGGCTTCCAGGGGATCGTGGCTTGGGTCTGCCTTGGGAAGGGAGGTGGGCCAGGACACCAGAAGGTCTTGCCAGGTGTCTGCCTGCCCTGGCAGTGTGCGCGGTCCTCGGGGTCCCTGTCAATAGCTTCTGTGCTTTGCTGTTGCTACAGACAAAATAGAAACGCAACTCGGGTTCCAGGAGGAAAAGGACCAAGTGGAGCAGAAGTCCAGGAAGGTGTCTGACAGCCAGGTAGGGTGGCTTCTTTCAGCATCTCCTCCAGGAGACCTTCTCGTGGCATGCCTGGAAACCCGGAGCGCTCCCCGAGGAAGGGGCAAGACCTGCCTGATGTGGTGTGGGCGCTTTACATTAAGGTGCCTGCGAGTGCTGAGAAGGTGGAAAGCGAAGAGCACCCAGAAAGTTGCGACAGCAAAGAGAAACCGAGGGAAGAGAAGCAAGAGGAGAGTGAAAAGGCAGAGCCTTCTCCTGAGCCCCTGGTGAAAGGTGGGTCTCTGTGGCTCGGATGAACATGATCCCCACGCCTGGGCTCCCCTCTGAGCGGTGGATGAAGAATACTCGTTTTGGGGGGCATGTTCTGTTCCTAGCAATATGTTTCTCCAGATACCTCAAGGAAGAGGGAAAACTAAGTATGTTTTCTTGATAAAATGCAGAAGAATATTCTGTTTGAAGTTTTTTGAATGCCTTGAACGTACAAACAATATAATGATTTTACTCAAAAGGGAAAGTCTATCCAGGCAATAAATTGTTCCCTAAAGAGCGTTCTGCATGTTGAGCTTTTCTCATGTCCCGTCCCTTCTGCAGATGAAGGGATTCAAGAGAAACAGAAGCCTTTGGAGAAGCCGGAGTTGAACGGCAGCCCAGGGAAAGGGGAGGACAAAGAAGTCAAAGCAGGTGAGGAGCAAGGAGACTTTGGGGTGAGAAGTGGGGTGAAGGGTCTCCAAAACAAGGCCGCCTGCGTGGTGTGATGGTGAGGATGGCCATCAGCACCTGCAGCAACTGGTGTTTGTCTCCTGGCCGTGCTCAGGAGCCACAAGCGGGAGCAAGACCCCGCTATGGCGGGTACAGCCTGTACTTGCCATGCAAACAGTGGGACCTGCTGAGAGAGTGTGAGCTGGTGGCTTTTCCAACAGTGGCTTTAGTGGGGACTTCCTCTGGCAGCTGATGGGGCCCGGATGACTCCAGTTGGTCTTTTGGCAGAGTATGGTTAGGCAGGAGCAATTTCTTGTGTTTGCCAAGCAGAGGAGGTCAAGGCAGAGGAGAAGGAGCACAGCGAGGCTCAACAAAACGGTGACAAAGAGGAAGAGGAGGATGGAAAAAAGGATGACAGAAACGTGAACTTCCGATTCATGTTCAACATTGCTGATGGTGGCTTTACAGGTAAGAGCAAGAGACGAGGCTTCGGCTGCGCCTGCAGAGCTTCTGCGCAGAACCTCTGAACCTGTGCAAGAAATGTGAACCATTTAAAAGCAGCAAGGTGTCCCGGTTTTAGCCTGTGCCCGTGGCTACCTGGGAATTGTCATCACTCGCCCTGCTTGATGTGCTGTGCCATGTCCCTGGCAGCCCTGCTGCCTGACCAGGCTGTCTCGCTTCTGCTTCCGCAGAGCTGCACACGCTGTGGCAGAACGAGGAAAGGGCTGCCATCTCCTCCGGCAAGATCTATGACATCTGGCACCGCCGACATGACTACTGGCTGTTGGCAGGAATTGTCACGTACCCTTTGCCTTGGTGGGAGCGTGCCCCCGCCGTCGGGAGGCGGCGAGGCGAGGGAGACCTCCTCGGGGCGCGGGAGCTGGGGTGACAGTGGGGTGACAAGCAGGGAGGGGGTTTGTCGATGCAGTGTTGCTGTGGGGTGATGGGAACTCCGTTGAGTGGCCAGTTCTTCCCTTGACGCTCCCCCACACCAGTCATGGCTACGCCCGCTGGCAGGACATCCAGAACGACCCGCGCTACGTGATCCTGAACGAGCCCTTCAAGTCGGAGATACACAAGGGGAACTACCTCGAGATGAAGAACAAGTTCCTTGCCCGGCGGTTCAAGGTGAGTTGCAGGTCCAGAGCTGGTGAGTCCTAACTGGCGTTGGGGGACCAGAGCAGCGCCCCAAAGCTGGGGGGAGCCCACCAGCACCTTCTGGGAGTGCAGCAGGGAGCGGCTGTGGGCTTTGCGAGGGGCTCGTGGTCGCGGAGGAGAGCAGGCACCCTGCAGCTTGGTCCCGGGGAGCTCTGCAGCGTGGTGCATGGGGACAGGGCTGGCTCCCTGGGCTCCTCCCTGTGAGCGAGCTGGGTGCTCTGCCCGCTCCTGACGCGTGCGATGCTGTGGGAATGCTGCCCAGATCCCTCTCCGGGATGCTTGGTGTCTGAGCAGGATAAGAAAACATAAGGGCTAAGCCTGTTCCCCCAGGAGTTTTGGGGAGTGAGGACAGCGGGAGCACAGCAGGGCAGAGCCTGTGCCGGTGTGAGCTGCATGGGCATATGGAGCCTGTGGTGCAGTACTGGTCTATATTGGTGTGGGGTCTGGTCCTGAATCCTTCCCCTCCTGTACCTCCCAGCTGCTGGAGCAGGCCCTGGTGATCGAGGAGCAGCTGCGGAGGGCTGCGTACCTGAACATGACCCAGGACCCCAATCACCCGGCCATGGCATTGAACGCCCGTCTGGCTGAAGTGGAGTGCCTTGCCGAGAGCCACCAGCACCTCTCCAAAGAGTCCCTGGCTGGGAACAAGCCTGCGAACGCCGTCCTGCACAAGGGTGTGTGCCGGCAGATGTGGGGGGAGCCTGCCCCAGGGGGCTGGGAAAGGTTTGCCACCATGACCGAGGGGCGATCCAGCCGGGAGGTTGTCCCCGTCTCGCCTTCCCTCGGCCAGGAGCTGCCTGCTGGGGGGGGCACTGGGAAGTGGCACATTGCTGCTGTGGCCGGCGGTGGCAGGGCTCCTGGTGGTGGGACACAAGGGGGTCCGGTGAGCGTCCCCCCGGCCTGAGCGCCGCCTCGCTCTGCTCGCAGTGCTGAACCAGCTCGAGGAGCTGCTGAGCGACATGAAGGCCGACGTGACGCGCCTGCCCTCCATGCTGTCCCGCATCCCGCCCGTGGCCGCCCGGCTGCAGATGTCCGAGCGGAGCATCCTCAGCCGCCTGGCCACCCGCGGGGGGGACCCTGCCGCCCAGCAGGTCAGCGGGGATGGGGACGGAGCCCCTCGCCGGGGGTGGTGGCAGTGGGGCCGGGGCTGCAGCTCAGCGGCTCTTCTCCCTCCTTACCTCTCCAGGGCTCCTTCGGCTCCTCCCAGATCTACAACAACAACTTCGGGCCAAATTTCCGAGGTCCCGGGCCGGGCGGGATTGTCAACTACAGTCAGATGCCTCTGGGACCGTATGTGACCGGTAAGTTGGGGTTTTGAGTGGACGCTCCTGGGCAGAGGAACTCGGGCTGGATTTGAGAGGGCCGGGAGCATCGCCAAAGGATGGTGGGCAAGCGAGGTGTGTGGTTTTTCGTTGCAGATATTTAGCTGTTCCCATGATTTTCCTCTGCAGCTCCCGTTTCCAGCTGAGGTAAGGCTGTGCTGGCTGCTCTCCGCGTTCTGCTCGGGGGGGCCTCATGGGAACGTGTGTGCAGAGACGTGGCGGGGCGGAGGGGCCCGCACGAGGGCTCTGCTCTGGGCTGCCCCCCGAGTGCCGCTGTCTGGATGCTGCCTCTGGCTCCAGCAGCTGCAGCAGGAGGTGGCAGCAGGGGCAGGATCCTTCCGGAGCCTTCTGGCTGGCTGCCTGGGGGGCCTTGGTGTGCTCCCCTCGTTTGCCATGGGGATGGTCCGGAGCCTGCTGACGGGCAGCTCTCCCCTCTACTTGCAGCAGCCCCCGGGGGCCGCTTGCCTGCCCCCCCAGCCGAAAGCCGCTCCGTCGCTGGAGGAGGGGCAGGGGGAGCGTGGCGGCGGTGCCTGCGGGGAAGACGAGCTGCTGCCGGATTCTCCCGCTCCCGCTTCAAGTGTGCTTCGACTGATGCCACCCCCCGCCGTCGCTGGAGCGGCTGGGACGGGGGTTTCATTTCCGTGTACATTTTTTTGCACTTTCTTATTGAAGACTTGAAGAGTTTGTCTGGGCGAGGTGGGCTGAGCTGAGGAGGGCGGTCGTCGCGGTGTTTGTGTCTGGTTTTAATGGCACGTGTGGGGTGTGAGGGGAGGCCGGCGCGTGTCCTGCTTCCCGCCCGGGGCCAAGCCGGCTCCTCAGCTTCCCCGTAAGGTCCATTTCTACGTCCTCGTGGTGTTTGAGCAAGTGCATGCCTGCTGCTGGCGCCGCTGCCAGCCCTGCTGCCGGAGCCCCAGCGTGTGCCAGCGCGGCCGTGGCACTGTCCCGGCAGCGTGGCCATGGCATGGCCGTGGCTCCCGGTGTGCCGGGATTGGGGCACTCGGGTGGAGGTGACAGGGGCGGCAGGGAGGGGATGGCGGGAGCCGGGATGGGTCCCCTGTGAGCGCGGTGATACCGACTGCGCCGCGGTGGCGGCCTCTCGCCGGAGGCTGGCAGCAGCTGCGAGCAACGCCCCCGCATTCACGTCGTGCTCCGTGTGTCCCGGTTTCTGTTCTCTGTGTTTTAATAAATCCTTTGGGAAGGA